>JAYESA010000002.1:139315295-139785295 GCA_036927795.1 Iris macrosiphon
AAATAAAATAGGAATTAAATATAAACTTTTGTAACGATACTTGTGCGTCTCAAACGAAGCTCAAAATTAAGCGTCTGGGAGTTGCACAAAAATCAGGAATTTAGTTTAATAAGTCTAGGGCAGGTAGGTGAGCTTTGTTTGGGAATTACAGCTAGTGTAATGCTCTAATTAATTATGTGAAGTACAGGTGCACAATTAATAGGATATGTAAACAAAATAAATTTTTTAAAAGTTACAGAAATTCTAATTAGCTAAAATTAATCCTAAATTACTGAAATCTGGTCGAGGGAGTTTACAATCTACCCTCCTTAGAATATTTCGTCCTCGAAATAAAAACAGACATATAATAAAAATGAAATATTGTTTTGAAATATTAGGACATACCCTGGTTTGGAAATAGATGGGGAAAACGTTGTCGGATATCCTCTTCTCGTTCCCAGGTTGATTCACCTGGTGCATGATGTCTCCATGCAACACGAACTAGAGGGATAGTCTGGCCTCGCAACACCTTCTCGCTACGATCTAGGATCTCTACAGGTTCCTCCTGGTACGATAGGCTTGGGCCGACGGTGATCTCTGAATGGTTCAGTACATGACTCGGGTCTGGAATGTACCTCCTCAGCTGGGATACGTGGAAGACGTCATGCACTCCTTCCAAAGTCTGAGGTAGGGCTAGTTTGTAGGCAACTTCTCCGATGCGTTCTAGTACATCGAAGGGTCCAATGTACCTTGGACTCAGCTTTCCTCTTCCTCCAAATCTGATAGTACCTCGGGTGGGTGAGATTTTTAAAAACACATGCTCTCCCACTTGGAACTCTAAAGGTCGTCGATGAACATTTGCCCAGTGCTTCTGTCGGTCTTGTGCAGCTCGTAGGTGTCCTTGTATCTTCTTTACCTTCTCCACTGTACGAACAACTAGTTCTGGTCCCAAGATCTGTCTTTCGCCAACATCGCTCCAGCATACTGGAGAACGACATTTCCTGTCATACAATGCTTCAAAGGGAGCCATTTGAATGCTCGCTTGATAGCTATTGTTGTAGGAAAATTCTACCAGGTGCAAATGATCTTCCCATGATCCGCTGAAATCAAGCATGCAGGCTCTCAGCATATCTTCAAGTGTCTGGATTGTGCGTTCTGATTGGCCATCTGTTTGCGGGTGGTACGAGGTGCTGAACTTAAGGCGGGTACCAAGACTTTCTTGCATACTTCGCCAAAAGTACGATGTAAATCTCGTATCTCTGTCAGATACTATGCTGACTGGTACTCCATGCAGACGCACTATCTCCTTCATGTACATGTCTGCCAAGACTTCGGTAGATTGTCCGACTCTGAAAGGTAGGAAATGAGCAGCCTTTGTGAGTCTATCTACGATCACCCATACAGCATTACGACCACTGGGACTTCTTGGGAAGCCCGTAACAAAGTCCATCGTAATGTGTTCCCATTTCCACTCGGGTATTGGGAGGGGTTGAAGTAGACCTGCTGATCTCTGATGTTCAGCTTTGACTTGCTGACACACCAGGCACTTTGCCACAAAGCGTGCTATTTCTCGCTTCATTCCATGCCACCAGTAGTATTGTCTCAGATCTCTGTACATCTTTGTGCCTCCAGGATGTATAGAGTATGTTGAGCTGTGAGCTTCTGACATCAGCTCCTCACGAAGTTCTCCATTTGGAACATAAAGACGTTCTCCACATCTTAGCGTCCCATCTTCGTGTATGCGGCATCCTGTCTGGATTCCAGCCTCTGTTCTTTGTCGAAGCCTCTGAAATCTTGCATCTGCTGGTAGAGCAGCTTTGATTCTTTCGACCAATGTTGATTGTAGCTGGTAGTTCGATAATTGACCGTCAATTCTTGGCATAATGACCGTTATTCCCAACTTTTCTAGATCTTTCAGCAGACCTGGTTGGGTGATCATAAAGAATGCCGATGGTCTTCTGCTTAGTGCATCAGCCACTACATTAGCCTTTCCTGGATGGTACTGCAGATCGATCTCGAAGTCTGTCATTACTTCGAGCCATCGTCTTTGTCTTAGGTTCAGGTCCTTCTGAGTGTAGACATATTTCAGGCTCTTGTGATCGGTGAATATTTCTACTCGTTCGCCGTATAGATAATGTCTCCAAAGCTTCAGGGCGAAGATGACGGCGGCAAGCTCCAAGTCGTGAGTGGGGTAGTTCTTCTCATGAGTTCTCAATTGTCTTGAGGCATAAGCTACAACCTTCCCATGTTGCATTAAGACACAACCCAATCCTTTTCCGGATGCATCGCTATAGATGACGAAACCTCCGGATCCGGATGGTATGGTCAAGATGGGGGCAGTAGTCAGACGCTTCTTCAACTCATCAAAAGCTGTCTGGCATTCCTCAGACCAGATGAACTCCTGGTCCTTGCGGGTAAGACGGGTAATTGGCTCTGCGATTCTTGCAAAGTTTTCTACGAACCTCCGGTAATATCCGGCAAGTCCTAGAAAGCTTCTCACCTCTGAGACGTTGGTAGGGGTAGGCCATGTCTCGACAGATGAGATCTTTGCTGGGTCCACCGAGATGCCTTCTCCTGTGATCACGTGTCCCAGAAAAGCGACACGATCAAGGAAGAACTCGCACTTGCTTAGTTTAGCAAAAAGGCTCTCACGTCTCAGCGTCTCTAGCACTAGTCTCAAGTGCTCTTCGTGCTCCTCGTGGCTTTTGGAATACACCAAGATGTCGTCGATGAAGACTACCACGAACTGGTCCAGATATTGGTGGAAGACTCTGTTCATCAGGTTCATAAATACGGCTGGTGCATTAGTCAGTCCAAACGGCATCACCAGGAACTCGTAATGACCATAGCGAGTCCTGAATGCTGTCTTTGGAATGTCTTCTCTCCGTACTTTGACCTGATGATAGCCAGATCTCAAGTCTATTTTTGAGAATACCACAGCTCCCGTCAGTTGGTCGAACAGATCGTCAATTCGCGGCAAGGGGTACTTGTTTTTGATTGTCAAAGCGTTGAGGGCTCTGTAATCAATACACATCCGATATGTTCCGTCCTTCTTTGGTACAAACAACACTGGTGCTCCCCAGGGTGATGCACTAGGACGAACAAATCCCTTGATTTGCAGTTCTTCAAGTTGCAGCTTCAGCTCGTCAAGCTCCTTCTTTGCCAGTCGGTACACATTTGAGGATACCGGTGCAGCTCCGGGTATCAGCTCAATAGTGAACTCTACTTCTCTGTCAGGTGGTAGGCCTGGCAATTCCTCTGGAAATACGTCTTCGAATTCTGCAATGAGTGCTGGGGGTTCTATCTCCATTGCCATGTAAGTTCCAGGAGTCTGGCTTACTTCTTGCTCGATGGTACCTCGTACGTATTCGAATTCAGGTTGCCCAGGTGGTCTAAAGATGATACTACCTTTTCGGCAGTCTAGGATAGCATTGTTCTGGATTAACCAGTCCATGCCTAAGACAACGTCGAAATTTGGCATTGGGAGTACCAAAAATCGCGCTCTTAGCTCTCTACTAGAAACAATTATTGAACATGTTTCAATAATGTTGGTAACTGGAACAATTCCTCCTCCAGTTAGAATTTTCCAGCACTTGGGTAGCGGGGAAGTGATTAGTTTGTGCATGGCTACGAAACTACTAGATATGAATGACAGGGTTGCGCCAGAATCAAATAATACGGTTGCAGGTAATGATGCAACTAAAATGGTACCTGCGATGGTTTCTCCTTCAGGTTCTTCGGCAACTGCAGCTAAAGCAAAGGCTTGTCCATGCCTTTGTCCTCCGTGTTGTTGTCTGGCCTTGAACTGGCTCTCCTGAATGGCCAGAGGTGGTCCCTTCTGATATCCTCCCGATGTGGAGGGTAGCATCTTTTGGGCAGGCGTTCCTGATTTCTGCCCGTTCTGAGGAACTGCATCTTTGCGTTGCGGGCAGTCCCTAGCCATATGTTGGCTAGCTCCACAAATTAGGCAGAGTCCCTTCTTCTTTCTACAATCATTGATATAATGCCCCTTCTTGCCACAAAAGTGACAAGTCGGGAGTTCCTTCTTTTGGTAGGGCCCCGTCGTCTGATGCGCCTGATTTTGTGGACGACGGATAGGGCCTCCTGTCCCTTGCTGGTTTTTGGCCGGGAAGGTTGGATTTGAGCGTCTCGTTCCTCGGCCAATAGCTTCTTGTACCCTTGCTTCTGCAAGAACCTCCTCGTAGGAGATCCTTGACTGTGATGTCGTAAACCTCTGAAGCTCACAGGTGAGGCCGTGGTGGAATCTTTTGGCTTTCTCCAGCTCATTCGGTATCAAGATGGTACCGAATCGACTTAATCTGCTGAATTCCGCGTCGTAGGCGTCAACAGTCATGTTTCCCTGTTCCAAATGCAGAAACTGGGAGTATAAGGCATTTTGGACTGTTGCAGGGAAGTACTTGTCATTGAAGTGCTCCAAAAATTGTTCCCAAGTTTGATCTTTGCCGACGCTGCGCTCTATGGATTCCCACCAGTGATGGGCATTGCCTAAGAGTTGAGCTCTTACGGCGGTCATCCATAGATCGGGGGTAAGTTGCGAGCCTTCTAGCAGCATTTCTGTATTGGAGATCCAATCTGAGATCTCTTCTGGGGATTCGCTGCCTTTAAAGGTTTTTGGATTCATCTGGCGGAAGCCTTTGACTGTGCCCATTGGTTGGACAGGTGCCGGTGTTGGTGCTGGGGCAGTCGTTCTATCCAAGGCCGCCATCAATGTCTGTCTCAAGGCCTCAGTCTGTTGCCACTGAGATTGTCTCAGGGCTTCAGTCTGCTGCCACTGAGTTTGCATCATAGCCTGGAGGAACTGGAACATCTGTGTTTGTCCTTCAAGTTGAGGCATCTGGGCAGGGAAGGCGGGAGGTGGTGGCAGTGGTGTTTCTGCCTGGGAGTTTTGCCCTTCATGCTGGGCTGGTGTTCCTGTCTGGACAGGATTCTGAGGAAGGTATGGAGTCATTGGGTAGACCAACATCCTCCTCGGGGATGGGTCCCTCGGGGTGGATGGGATTCCCTGGACTTCGGGCGAGGGGTCTGTTGCTGGGTCAGCCCCATCAATCGAATGTCCACCGGGTATGTCCATTTTTCTGAAGAAAATAGAATAAGAAAAGCATAAGAAATTTATAATTGATAATCAAGCAGGATGCAAAAAGTTTGATGAAGTCAGTGTGGATGAGACCTAATATTTCTATCCTATAGCAGGCTTGCTGGGCATGTCATCATACCACTAGCAATAAACTTGACCTGCATGGGCCACCACTAAAACCATGTCACGCCCCAGTCCCAAAATGTAAGGAACTAGACCACGTGGCATTGGCCAGCTGACACGTCACTAAGGGTTTAATCCATTTTTGATGGACCCAAAGGAACGTGCTACGCTGTCCTAGAATACTACAATCTAATACAGGCATATCTATCTCATCCACAGAAAATGTCAGGAAATAGTGCTGAAAATATATATAATGCTGAGTCTGAAATATAATATTACACAACTTGTGGAAACGACCCACTGTCAAAATATAATAAAAGTACAAAAAAGGATAGACTGAGTATCGTCTATCTAGCAAAATATCTTCATCGCCTAAGAGAGCATCTCCTAGAATCAGGTAGATTCTGATGGTGTCTCCTCCAGTTCTTCCTCGGTGGCATGCCTGGTCTCCTGTCCCGGACCATACACCGTGGGATAGTAGGCCTCATCTAAATCTGGAAGGGAACCAGGTCCTCAGTGGGACGTAACAATATACAGAAAAATAACATGCCAGGTATGAAATACTGAATAAATAAAAGCAGGGTGCTAACCATCTAAGTGAATATGCAAGTAAAGACCTTGTAGTACGCATGGGAATGTGTAGGTTTGACATATGCTGACTTAATTCACCAATCGTGTTGACTGGCTAGTATATGTGTCATATGCCCCCGGACACACGGGTAGCTCTGCAATCGACCATCTCCGAAGAGCATGGGACGAAGGATAAGGACTCATGGAGGGGGGTGTCCCATACGTCTACTAGTTATCTTTCCCGCCCAATGTAACTAAATGCCAAGTCATACTTTTCCTGAGTTTTCCTGACAATATACTAATCCGTGATGCGTGTCACACGTACTGGTAGCTAATCAAATACGCAGCTCGCATCCCAATATGCATTGCAACCATGTTGCGTGTTCCCGTGATAGGGTTTAGGAGGATATGAGGATATCCTCTCAGATGTTGGTAGGTCTGTAAAATACTAAGTTATTTACACTATGTGTCAACGTATTTGTTGACTGTACCTGAGGCAAGCTCAGGTACTCACAGTTATATGGAATTCAGGAAAGAAGATAGCATATAACAGTATTTGAATTTAAACAGTAATTTGGCAAGGTATACTTGCCTACTTCCTGACTGTGCTGGACAACTGATCCCACTGTCAAGACTGAGGGTCCTTGTGACAGGGGGTCACTGACTGTGCTGGAGATGTTTTCTGTTTAAGATGTTTACAGGATTGTAAATACCAATTTAATAAAAGGCATAATTATATAGTATATACTCTTATGTAAATATGTATACATAATACATATATATATATATATATATGGTTCAAATATATATATAGAGTATATATAAATACATATAGATATAGCATATATAGTATTAGGCATATATAGCACATATATAATAGATATATATGTATACTACATATAGATATAAAAATAAGCTGAAATAAATATATATATACATACATAAGTAGTATACATATATAAATAAAAATAAGGGCATACATATATATAATATATATGTATTCATATATAAGTAGTATATACATATATAGATATATATATATATATATAGATATATATATTCATATATATATTTATATAAAAGAAAAAAAAAGAAAGTGCAGAAAAATGAAATATATATATATAGATACATATATATTAGATATATATTTATTTACATATAATAAATAAAAGAAAAGACAAGAAAAGTATACATATATAATATACATATTATAGTATTATATATTTATGTAGATATATATATAGATATATATATATACATATATATATATATATATATATATATATAAGAGAAGAAAATGCTGAAAATAAAAATATATATATATATATACATATATATATTAGCATATAGTATAAATAATAATGAAAAGCATTTATATAATATAGTTATAATATACATATACATATAATAAATAAAACAATATACATACATATATATAGATATATATATATATAAGAGAAAAGGAAATACATATATATTAAAGAAGATAAAATAATATATATATATATATATACATATATATATATATATTCTGTATTAATAATAATAATTATTATTTATAATATATATATAACATATATATATTTTATATAGTAATACATAGATAAGTAAATATATAGATATACATATATAATATACATATATATATATAATAAATAAAAAAAAAACAGAAAAAGAGAGATGTAAATATATATATAATATTTATATATTATACTGTATAATATACACAGCATATTATATATATTATATATATAATAGTATTTAGATAATATATAAATACATATATATATATATAGATATATATATATATATACATATATGTATATATAAATATATATAAATAATAATAAAGAAAAAGAAAATGCAGAAAATATATAAATACATATATGTACTGTATATACAGTATATTAGTATATAATAATATATAATTAATTATATATAATAACATATATATATATATTAATAATCATAAATATATACATATATATATATACATATACACACGTATACATAAAATAATACGTATACGTACATAATAGGGGGGGTACTGTTCCGGTCAGGCCGGTGGGGCCCTAGGCTCGTCGCCGGCGGAAGCACGGCGGCGGAGGAGGCGGCGGCTGGCCGTGGCGGTGGCTGCAAACGGCAGCAGCAGCTATCAACAGCAGCAGCAGCGGGGCTTGCGGAGGCTGCTGCGGCGTCAGCGGCGGTGGTGCGGTCGGTGCAGGGCGGGGGATCGGCGGAGGAGATGGTGGTGGTGAGTTTGGTAGTGGTGGTGGGGGTCTACGGTGGCGGTGGAGGTGGCTGGAGGCGGTCGGGATGGGGGTGGTGGTGTAGTCGGGGAGAGTGGTCGGGGCGCTGTGGAGGTGATGGCGGCGGCTGTGGTGGTCGGGGGTGGCAGGGGGGTTGGTCGGAACGGTGGAGGAGGGGGAGGCGAGGCGTTTGGGGGTGGTGGTGGTGGTCGACGACGGCCGGAGGCGGTGGTGGAAGTGGTTCGGGTGGTGGTGGCTGTGGGTGTTGGTGTTGGTGGAGTTGGTTTGTAGGGGCTGCCGGCGGTGGTGCGGCCGGCTAGGGCGGGGCTCCGGTGGTCGGGGAGGAGGGAAGGGAGGTGGCGAGGGGTTGGGCAGGGGTCCGGTGGGCGGAGGGTGGCTGTGGTGGTGGTGGTTTGAGTTGGAATGGGGGGGGCTCTGGTCGGGTATTTATAGGGTTGGGTGAGTGGCATGAGTGGTAAATAGGTTAAAGTCTAGGGGTGTTTTGGGTATTTAGGTTTATTAGGATATTTATGCAGCCATTTAGATATTTTGGGGGTCCCACATGACACGTGTGCGGTCCACATTCACCAGCCAATGAGGTGATGCCACCTCACACTGGAAATTTGCATAAAAACCCCTAAAATTTCATAAATTGCACTTAGGTCCTAAAATAGGTATTTTGCGTAATTACGCAATTTGTCTGATAAATTACCCTGTTCCCAGAAAATACTAAAATGTTCAGAATTGAGAGGGAAAAGCTGTAGGAGGGTCCTGAGGGGGTGGGGGTGATTCTGAGCAGGGGTAGGGCCTGGTTTCTTGGTGATACGGTCATCGTATTTATTATTTAATAAATACTGCGCACGGTGTTCTATAATTTTTTAGAGGCAGGTAGGGCCATAATTTTACTACGGTGTCAATATACTAATTGTAGTATATTAAAAGTAGAATATTATCGTATTTTTGTTTGGGCAAAACTGGTGCAGGTTGGTCCTCAATCTCTAGGGGTACAGAGATGGTTTAAAGAGCAAGAAATAAAATAGGAATTAAATATAAACTTTTGTAACGATACTTGTGCGTCTCAAACGAAGCTCAAAATTAAGCGTCTGGGAGTTGCACAAAAATCAGGAATTTAGTTTAATAAGTCTAGGGCAGGTAGGTGAGCTTTGTTTGGGAATTACAGCTAGTGTAATACTCTAATTAATTATGTGAAGTACAGGTGCACAATTAATAGGATATGTAAACAAAATAAATTTTTTAAAAGTTACAGAAATTCTAATTAGCTAAAATTAATCCTAAATTACTGAAATCTGGTCGAGGGAGTTTACATATATAATATGTATAAAAGATGATTTATATTAAAAGAAAATATACTTTACCTTGAACTGTGCAAACCATAATGCCTTCCTCCTTTCCGAAGCATCCGAGTAGTTGATCTAAGCCCTACCATAGTTTTACCTCAGAAACTGCCCCAGTACTCTCTGTACTAGTGGAGGACGAATCTATATAACGATAATTAAATTCATGAAAAATTGAATATATAGTTATATTCATTAGAAAATTTTAACTAATTAACTTACTTTGTAGGCCCGTCGGTCCAAATCTCCATCCTCGTCTTGTTCGGAGGCATGCATGGAAGATCGCTCTAATACGTTGACAGAGTCGGCTCGACCTCCTCCATCTGCTCCTCTGTGTCGATGGTACCATCATCAGGAGAAACACTGGATGGATGAGTAGTCTCATACCTGGAACAGCTCATCCCAGGAGTACTGCCACGTTTAGTCGACGTAGTCTGAGATATAAGTAGTCAAAACACTAGAGTCCTAGAAGACGAGGATCCGGAACCAGTAGCCGGTACCGGAGGAGCACTCCGTCTAGAAGATCTATCTCCGAACGATCCACGTCTTCCTGTCATACTTGATAACAATATATGATGATAAAACAAATACACACACACACACAAATACACACACACACACACACACACACACACACACACACACACATATATATATATAACATGAACAAAATATAATAAAGAAAAAAATATAACACATCTTACAGTCATAATAGAATTGCACAGTAAATAACTAGTACATGTCACAAGTCTAAATAGATGGTATATTCTACAGTCAAAATATAATATATGTCATAAGTCTAAATGGATTTTATTTTATTTTTAATCATCTTCTGAAAATTTATCTTGTTCTTCTTCCTGTTCTTTTTCCTCTCCCTCCTCTTTCTCTTCCTCCTCATCTTCACTTTCATCTACTTCGTCATCCCTAATATGAAATAACGTGGATCCGAAGCAAAATCTGGATACTCTCGATCAAAGTCCTTCCATAATTCTCCTTCAGATGGATAATCCAATACTATGTCGATTTATTCATGCCTATGCCAACTCATGTTTTAGGTAGTCTCCTTCACCATAAACAACATCTACAACGATGATGTCAAAGGCAAGTAGTGCATCAAATCGGTCAGTTTTCGTGCACCGGCAGGCCTTCCTGAACCAATTGCCTTGTAGCGATCGGCACCACAAAACCTGCACACTTCTTCATCCTTGTCGTCTATATAGTACAACATATACCCATTGTGACATACATCAATTTTCTCATATCCTTTATAGAGTGATCTCACCATTCTCTTTGATCAGTAGATGTCTTTAGGTAACTTGGCACCCTCTTGCAAGATCTCTATAATCAACTTGATCAGTAGATTGTAGCATTCTTGCGATATGTTAAAATTAGACTTGATGCTCAATAGTCTTACAACCACCTCCAACGGTAAATGATCATCACAACCAGGATATAATGGAGTCATTGAATTCTCTAGCAACTCTATAAACTTTGTAGCATCAACATTCGCTACCTTCTCAGCTACATCATGATTGTTCGGATCAAAACTAGGCCTCACAGCATCAAAAACCATGTTCACCCACCCGTCGTCGTAATCAGTATAGGCGTGGACATCCATATATGGCTCCACATAAGGCTCCAGCTCGGATGCTAAAGACGCAAGTTCTCTGTGTGAGGTCTACTAATAGTAATTCGTCATGAAATCTTTCGACACTACAAGAAAAATGGCTTTTCTTGACAGTTTTTCCCCGTCAAGAAAGACTTTTCTTGACGGTTTTACATCTGTCATCTCAGCTACAGTCAAGGAAAGCCCCTGCTTTTCTTGACTATTTCTGGTTAACTTATCTTGACGATTTTAAACCGTCAAGTAAAGAACCGTCTTGACAGTTTTAAATCATCAAGAAAACATAGCCAAAAAACTGTCCATAAAAGTATGAATTTTTTTTGACTGTGGCCTAGATGATGGGTAATAACCGTCAAAAAAACTTTTTCTTGACTAGAAAAAATAGTCAAGAAAAACATTTCTTGATGTTTAACCAAAATTTTGTTTATAATTATATATTATATGCTTCATTTGCCAGTTACCTAACACACATATAATATCAACATAATCCAGAACATCGCAAACGACAAATAACGATAATACACATAATTTTTATATTAACAAATATATGTTTGTACACAACAAACATCCAATATATCCAAATAAACAAAAATTTATAGTTTTATACAATATCTTAATTAACATCCAAAACCTATATATACAAGTAAACCAAAATACATGGCATCTGGTTGTATTTGCTCATAAGCTTTATGCGCACATCCATCTTCTCCTAGAATGCCAACATACTCAGTTGTCATCTTTCTGCAACACAAACAATAATGCAGTGTAAAATTTTCTCTTTTGTGCAAAATTACATAGCAACTATTGGCTAAGCAATCATTACTATATTGAATTCATCATATAGTCTTTCCAAGTAGTGTATATAATAAGCTTACTGAAAGTAATATAAAAATTAAAATACCTTTGAACCAGATGGAAATAAGCCAACCATGCCACGTAGTTGTGGCCTCACAAGGAGTCCATGAATGTAACCAGTGATGATACATGTGGGAAAGAACAAAATATAGTAGTTGATACTTGATATGAATATAAAAATGTCATAGTAGTTCTCAAATGTTCCTAGTAATATCAAAATTCATATTTCGTAGAATTGTTTAAAACTTGGACATAGCACAATATAATGTAGCTTAGCAAGCCTTATTTTCAGATTATAGAGTCCAATAATAGATAGCTCACATACTGATGATCACACTTCAATGTCTCTTCTACCATCACCTGCAAGCCAAAGAAGGAACAAACCGTTCAGGTTCAACAACTATTGGCCTAATATGGATACATGTAAAAAATGGTTGAGCATACAAGATGAATACAACAGGTTATGCAATGTACTGTCTGATTCAAAAGCTGAGAAACACCATGATAACCCTCAAGCCATGGAGGAAGAGCAATCCTTTGCCATGGTCAAAGTCTCTTCAAGGCCGGCTCTCTACTATACAAGATAGTTAAATGAAGATTCCCTCAATCATGAAATGGCTGATGAAGAGTCTCAGTGCCAAGCTGCTCTCAGACAAGCTTTCATGCAGGAGGAGATCCAACTGTATCAAAGGACCAAGTACACCTAGCTGACACAGGGAGTCCTCAAACACCAAGTTCTATTATACTAAAATCAAGAGCAGAAAGAGTCATAATAGCATCACTTCGCTACTAGATAGTCAAGGTCAAAAGTTAGCCAATCCTAGAAATATCGAGGAGAAGACCACCCTATACATATCTATTCAATTGCCAAATAAAACGAACTTGTTTTCCTTGGTCGTCACTAAAAGATTAGTGACTCCAGCAGATAACAGGGTTCTTCTCAGAGAATTTATACAGTTCTTCTCAGAGAAGACATTAAAAATCAGGGTCCAAGGACTGGTTGGTACAAGGGATTGTTTTTATTTGGAACTTGGAAGCCATAATTATTTTACCAGAATACTGAAGAACCTCTTACACCTTACATATCAAGATAATCTCATAATCAATAAGTGCATAATTGCACATTCATTTTTACAGTCAGGGAGTCTACATTTGGAGATCAATAGATACAATAAGGCTTTTAAGATTCCATTCATAGTGGTATACTAACATGTTACTTGAACTATTTAATTTATAGTATATCCAATACTGAAAATGAGTAAATAAAATTCCAATTACTCCTCAACCCCATCCACCCAGCCAAACCAACCAACCAAAAAATATAAATAATAATAATAAAGTCTAATTATTCTTTCCTGCTCATGCATGGTGATCCTAAATTAACATGACAGGTTCAGGTAAAGAAAGAAACAAAAAACCTAATAGATATTCAGGTTAAAAATCCTTGAGAGTAATTATCGATTTATCAGAATAAGACGAAAGTGGGTTTCTGAATTTTTTTTGATGAAACTGTCAAACAAAGGGTAAAGGCTTATTGGAAAGAAGGAAATATGGGTTAGTGTGAGCAAACTTAAAACTAGCTTGACTAGCCTCTGTTTATGCTCATAAAATTCTATAAATCTGATTCTATAAGAAGGTTATGGTAGTTTCTAAAAACAGATAATGTATTATTCTAATAGTTCAAGTTTGTAGACTTTTGCTTTCTGATAACATGTTAACAATATATATATATATATATATATATATATATATATATATATATATATATATATGAAAAGGTTATGTGGGTCTAAGTAGTTGTAGACAGACATCCACAAGCAATATGGATGGTACAGAAATAAGAACATGAGAAATTATAGCAGAATACTACATTCATGATTTATCACAAGAACATAAGAAAAGTCTCTATTGTACATGGATACCTTATACTGGTGTCACATGTCATTATAGCTACCACTGACTTTTGATTAAGGTAGACATTTTACCGCTTGCATAGTGTAGTTAAGATTTTTACTATACCTATTAGTTAGGTTCATGCACATAATTCAACTTCCATTTAATCCAACAACAAAATTTTTACTGAGCAACACAAATTTTTACATCTTGTGATATTTTCTTAGTAAACCAATGTCATCTGAGCAATAGGTATATTGGGTGCACAAAGGGAAGAATGTACCTATACTCATCACTCATACCATAAGTAAAAACTACATCAAAAACCTGGTCCATCATAGAAACTGCGCATGAATTCATCAAGTCCAGAGCATATTCTTATCATTGGATTTCTCGAATTCTTGACCACAAGCTTTTCTTAACGCACATTGCGGTAAAAAAGAAAGATCGCACCAGTAAAAATGGTATATGTCGATCCAAACAATGATCCAATTAAAAGGTGGAAACTTGTCGTCGGCTTCAAATGTCTTCACATACTCGTACTTGCTATTCACCATTCCACCAGTAGTTTATTCCTAAAGAGAAACAAATTCACGCCAAAAAAAATATTTGAACCATCATCAATTTTTTTATATCGGTATCAATTAGTCTAGTCCTCTAAAGTACTAGCAGATTTTTACTTAAATTTCTAAATTTAAGCTCTCCCATCCGAAGCAAAATATACAAAAAAAAAATTCTCAGCTTTTCTATATTCATCATGATCAGGAGCAAGCATGTCAAGGAGTTCAAAATTAATAATTTCTAAGAGCGCATCAAAATCAATAATTTCTAAGTATGCTGACAAATATCACATAAGCACTTGGGTAGCGAAAACAAATTACATTTAAATTTGCTAACTGGAGTTCAACCACCCATTGTTTTTGTTGAAACATGAAATGATAACACGTTTTATCTAGAATGTTTGTCAATTAACCAAAGTACAAAAAAAATCAAATAGAAAAGCCATATCTCCAAATTATCTCATATGGTTGAAGTCAATAAGCAATAGAATTGGTAGTAAAGGCATATGGTAGTGCAACTAAATATGTGAAATTAGCATTGTCAGTCAAAAAATATTTAAGATATTTTGAAGCAATCAACAGAAAGCTCACCACCATGTTCCTGATTAACAAAACCCGACAACGACGAAGAAATCCCGACTTGAAGAAATCAAAGCAATCAACAGAAAGCTCACCACACTTGTGCAGATCCATGTTGTTGATCAGAAAGTATATTGTTTCCTCCATTAGATTATGCCCGACTTGAAGAAGTCCTCGCAAGTGCACATTCAAAAACAGTAAGCAGTTCAGAATGTGAACTACGTAAATGAGATACCTGCAATATATTATTGTAGTAATGTGGCCACTCTACCAAGTTGTCCATGAATTGTTCTAAAGCTTTGATACCAAACATAAACATCTGAAAGCATCAAGCCACCAATCCATGTTAACTCAAGAAAACAGACATTATAAGTAGAACAATAAATGATTAGGAAAAAGTTAAAAGATGCACCAAAGCATCAAATAAAATATGGTAGGTAGCTTAGTTGATGGTACTAAATATAAAATATGGTCAAAGCATTAAGTTTTTCAATGTTATATTCACAAGAAATAAATAAACAGATGTACAGACTTCCAGGAGATTGAATGAAAGATGAGACTCGGGCTTTATTAGAAATGTTACAGCCACTACATTATATAAGTCGAGAGTACTAGAAGATAAAGACCAGCTCAGGCTGTAAATGTGCATCTGAACTTTATAATATTAATTTTAAATGTGACAAAGTAAACATATATCCAAAAAGTTTACTTGGAAAATGTACTTCCTATGAATCATTTATACAAACACCTTATGGGGAGAAAATTTCCATCACTTCCTTTCTTCAGTCCTCCACCCATCACCACAGGGTCCTTGTTCCTCTCGACCTAGTTCATGCTCAACACCCTCACCCCGGAGTACTCTAAATAGGTGCCATGTTATTGTCGTGTCATGTTCAGTGTTCGTGGCTATGCAACATACAAGATCTCTTCCAAGATCTGAAATTTCACTTACCTGCATAAACCCGAACCTTCTTGACCCCCACGACCTCCTTCATGAGCACCGCCAACACCTCCGCCAGGAACTTCTCTCTCCCTTCTCTTCCATCTATATCTCCAAATAAAAATTTAGGTTCAAAAATTAAAATTCCCAAATCCAACCAAAATCCTAACCCTAGAAATTACCTGAACCCGGTCCGGAGACCCTCGAACAGAGTCCGACGAGTCCGTCCAGGAATCTTCCCAGTGTCGTCGATACTAATTACTCCAAGCGATCGACGTAGGAGTGTATGATTCGTAGATTCGGCGGTCGAGATCGGAGAGTTTCGCTCCACGAGAAAAAACCTCGAGAAACCCTAAATCTGCGCGGAGTGGGTCGGAAAGAAGGCAAGAAAGGCGTAGGATATATGGCACAAAGTATTATCATAGAGTTGTCCTTGAACCCCAAATTCTTCAAGCATAAAAAAATCTAATTTATTCCATAATATTGGCACAAAGTATTATCATAGAGTTGTCCTTGAACCCCAAATTCTTCAAGCATAAAAAAATCTAATTTATTCCATAATATTGGCACAAAATCGAAGTGCAAAGAAGAAATCAAAGAGATCGTACCTTCATCTTCGAATAGTGAAGATCCAAGGCGAGAGGGGTTTCTCTGAGGGAGAGGGTAATTTTCTGTTATAGACGAGAGGGGTCTCTTAGGCCGCCAGGGTCGGTCGTCGGGGAGCAGTGAGGAACTCGGAACCCTTCCTCTTCTTCGCCTTGTGGCGGTCCGGGAAAGGGAGATGGCGGAGATGGCAGGTTCTTTGGAGCGAGACGGAGTGGGCTAGGAGCGAGAGACCAAGAAAGGAGGAGGAGGAGGAGTCGAAGTGGGAGGAGCTGGTGGAGAGGGAGAAGGATGAGGGAAATGAAAGAACTGTTAGAGGATTTTTTTTTTAAGGGATTAGGGGTTTTACTTATATGAGAAGTTTGTTATTTTGAGGCAACCGTCAACGTAGATGATACAATAAATTATTTAAATTTTTTTTTTACTAAAATGGCAGCTGAAATGTGTGCGATAATTTTTTTTGCATATATATTACTTAACTGTTATCAACAAACCGTCAATTAATACAATGGGTTATCTAGACGGTTCCTCTAAAACCGTCAATTATTCTGGTCAAATTTTGATACTTAAAAGAAAAATAGTGTTTTCTTGACGTATGTCTAAAACTGTCAAGATAACTGCTTTCTTGACTATTTTGACCATACGTCAATAAATCGACGGTCAAGAAATGCCATTTTTTTTGTAGTGCGAGTACAAATAAAATGTCAGATCCACTTCTGGATGATATTTCAAGTTGCGATATCTCACATACTGGCACTTAATTTTGGTATCGTCCATGTAGTGAATGAATGTCTTGGCGAACTACATGAACTGCTCTACCCCCTGTATGAATTCATCCTGCATACCGTACATCCACAAACGATGCCGCATATAGTAATTCATATCAATTTTTAGATACTTCTACAAAGATGGATATACATATTAGTGATATAATTACCAACCCATTTTCATGATTTGTATACTATATACTACCAACAATTATTAGGGATATAATTAGATATAAGCTATTATGTACAACTAATAGGTAATAGTGACTAGTTAATATACCTATCTTGTTAGAAATATATAAATGAACCTAGAAACCTAATAAGTAAAAAGATAAGTTTGATATTGCTTTCCAAACCTATTAGACATGTGGACAACTTCGATTTCAAAACCCATTAAATGGACAGCTCAGAATAATAAACAAGCCTCTACAAGCATAATTTTAGCAAAAAGATATCTATTTAATAAGAGGTTGGCGATAATTTACTCTTCGAAGAAGGAGACACGTAGATAGTCAATACAAAGAAAAATAGTAATATTTTCATAAGAGTTGATATTCTAGAAAGATGACTCAATAGTATTTGTGGTGATAAATATAGTTTATTTTCTTAATTTTGTAGAACTTCGGTGGCATATCAATAACTTAAGGATTTATGGATCCTTTTATACACGATATATCAGAGGATTCACATATCCTTAAATTACTAATACACAACAAAATTGTACAAATTTAAGAAAAAAAAACTACATTTATCAAAACAAATAATATTGAATTTTGTCTTCCTAAAACACTAACTCTTACGATAAATATTACCATTTTCTCTACACGAAACCTACTTGACTCATTTTTGCAAAATCAAATTTTTGTCAACGACTTATTAAATAGATAACTGTTTAGTAAAAATTTTTAGGTAGAAGTGCACACTAGAAAAGAGAGCTGGATCCATACATCATCATTGCCAAGTGTGGGAAGGGGCATAAATAAAGCAATATCTTACTCGATTTCGAGCATTCAACCCTAAACACTTTATACCCATGTAATGGGTGGCACAACATAACAACTAAATTTTATTCCTTTCTTGTTTATATATTGTCACGCCCCGATCTTTCGCGGTCCCGATCGTCCCCTCTGGACGAAAGATTACCACACCAGCGCTCCCGCGGGACAATCGTTCTAATTGGGACGTGATGCCGTACGAGCCTGTTGTTGCGCTCGCACAAGGCAACAACATTATTCATCTTGGTTATCATCGAACTGATCGAGTTTACAACGGAGGAGCAGTGTTACAAACAATAATCCATCTGAGTATACGAAGCGAAGCTCAAGGCACAAATTTATCTGAATACAATGACATCGTTCCATACATTATGTCCCTCTATACAAAAGCATCTCAAAATAACTCGATATAATTCAAGGCATCGACTCCTAATCTCCGGCTCCTGAGGATGAGCCTCGACTATCGCTTCTTCGGACGATCCAGTACCTGCGAACATAACTGGTGGAGGGTCAGTACTTTGGGAAAAGTACTGGTGAGTATAAAAACAACGAACATAAGCAACATTCACTAAAACCTACACTAAGTAAGCATGTGATAAAATATTACATTACTAGTGATCTTTCTAGTTTTACCTAGGTTTATTTCATGCAGTACAAGATTAGAGTTAGATTATACTTCTTTGAAAGCCACTACTTATCATGCGAAAGAGATGGCCTATCTATTTGATGGTCCACGAGTTTCTTAGGATTAGTAGCTGTGTTATCACGACATATTATTGCATTAATATACGCTCATACTAGTTGCTTTGACACATGATCTAGCTAATTAATGACATGACACTCGCCTGATAACGAGGACTTCTTTGCCTCAGGGTGTTCTATACTCTATCTGGCTATAAAAGCTATGACTTATGGTTGCTCTGCACTAAAATATGCTCAAATTAGCAGCTCGGACTCACGGTTCAGTGCTTCACTAATAGCCATTATCAGACCGATGCAATCCATGTTACTCTATCAGATAAACTCTATGATGCATATGTTATGAACAAACAGACTATCTATCTCTTCTCTTCTTATCTTTGTGCGGATAAGCCACCATCTCTATATCTATGCAGACAGGCCAACATCTCTCTGATACAGTTTAAGCATTTCAAACAGTTCTATCTTTTAAAGCGATAAGAAAAATATGCAAGCAATCTCTATTAAAACAAACATGACACCGTTCTTCTATCTCTTTAACTAAACATGCAGTTCTACTCTATCTTTAGCATAAGATGGAAACATACGAACATTCTTTTACTCTTGTTTATTAGTATGATAGCGGTTCGTTCAATAGCAGTGATAGTGTACTAATCATGCAACATTCCTTTCTATACTAGCATGGTAATGGTTCTCTATTTAAACAAGCATAAAAGTTCTCTAGTTAAGCATGCAGGTTCTCGTTCTATCATTCTCATGTGTACATTATCTACTTAGCATACAAGCATTATAAAACTTAGATTCATTATTAAAGCGTGCAAGAATCAGAGAATAATGTTATGGCCACTCACCTAGATCAATCGTCTTCTGGTTCAACAATGAGCTCTTCAGGAATATTTTATTTTTGAGTCAGTAAACTGATATCTCTTGTACATAGTACCATCGCGTAGCGGGACATTACATATATTACCTAGGATTATCTAAGTTCTGCTCATATATAGTATTATAAATTCTCATCATACATATGCAGTATCCATTGTTGAACAGAACTAGAAGAACCAAGACAATGAAAAACTATAAAAAATATCAATTGCACAATAGAAAAAAGTGCTAGGTCGTCTCATCATCATTGCCAAGTGTTATGGGGAAGGACATCCTTATGGCTAGTCCAGGTTGGTAATTATAGCCTGGCTGTCACGCCCCAGTCCCAAAATACGTAGGACCAAGAATACGTAATACGCCCAGCCGTATGTATATGAATTTCAGTATATGGAAAACCATATACATACGTACGCTGTAAATGAATATGCAATCCATCAGTGGTAATATACTGTCATAACAAGTCATACACCATCTATATCTCATCCACAGCACAAAATACTCAGTGGGAGCAAAACTGACATATAACTGGATATCAAAGTGTATAGAGTCTATAGTCTGGTGGAAACAAATCCACTACAAAACGACTATACTAAAGTAGACACAAAAATCCCTAAAACAGTGATCATAATCACAGAAACTCTGTTGGTAGGAGCTCCTCAGTCTCGTAAGTAGCATCCGGTCCAGGTCCATACTCTTGTGGAAACTCCTGATCGTCTATATCTGGAAAGGGACCAGGTCCTCAGAGGGACATAACAAGATACATAGAAGCATGCCAATAAGTACTGAAATATAAACATCCATCGGGTCGCCTAACCATCTAAGTGAATGCAGTTTGAGGACAACTTTGAGTGTAAGAGAAAGTGTAGGCTAGACATATGCTGACATAATTCACCAATCGTGACAAGTGGCTAGTATATGCCACATATGCCCCCCATCCCAGGGGCGCACGGTAAACAAGATTAATAACTACATAAGAAAGTGGGTGCCCCGTACACTTATGAGTTGTCCTCCCTGTCCCAATGATCTATGCATGTTGCCTCCACCACATGCTAATACCCTAAATAACTGCCAGGTCTACTAGCATACAAAGTTTCTATAGGCAGTCATTCTTAACGTACGGCCATGCGTACAAGAGGCCATCCCTATCATGCCGTCCGTGATCTATATGAGACACACACCCGTGTAAACCACTGTGTCATGGTTAATGAACCTAATGATGCTTTTTAATACTGGGTGGTCTCATAATTAGGTCATAAATCTATAAAATATACATCTATATAGGCAGAATAAAACATGCATGTACCAATATGAAAGGTAAAATAACAGTATTATGGCAAGGTATACTTGCCAAGTAAAGTGCATGTCCAAAGTTGTTGCTGTGATCAGAGGAAGGAGTTATTGCTTTGTAATTAATTATATATAGGAATAGGGGGCGGTGGAATTTACTTAATGGTTAAGAAAACTCTTGCTGTTGTTCTCTTTTTATTGGTTTAGGTGTGCGGCTGTAGATATTTTCTAAAGAGTGGTGGAATGAGAAACTTATACGTGTAAAAGAACAAAGCAAAGCAAAGTTGAGTTTTGCTTCTGATACAGATATTTCTTTCTTAATGATTTGTGGTTGAATTCTACGCAGAGGGAAGAAAAGAAGAGTTTACGCTGAGTAAATAAGCGATAGTTTAGTTACAGCTGCTGCGGCAGTGGTTTATGCTGGGTAGTTTGCTATTGCTTTTGATATTTACGCACAGAGAAAATATACGCGGTATGGTGAGGAGTTTGCTATTTGACTGTTTTACGCGAGGTGAACTGTTGATGTTAATTCCTTACTTTACGTGCGGAATTGGTTTTGTGCGTAGAGAAAGGGATTTGGGCAGGTTGGATTTTTATGCATGAAAGAGTTCTGTAGGGTTTTCGCTAAGTGAGGTTTACGCTGGGATGATTTAACGGGTTGCGGTTTTAGTATAATAGGAATTATACTTTAATAAATAGTTTAAATAATTAATTAAATAATAACTAATACGGTTTTCAGGAATGGGGGTTTACATTCTACCCAACTTATAAAAATTTTGTCCTCGAAATTAGAACTAAGCATGGTAGAAAGTCAAGAATGGTACAAGATATAAATTAACAAAGTAATTCATACCTTGGTCTAAAAATAGGTTCGGGAAACGTTCTCGCATGTCATCCTCGCGTTCCCAAGTAGATTCTCCTGGCGAGCCATGTTTCCATGCCACGCGGACTAAGAGAATAGACTGATTTCTCAATACTTTCTCTCGACGATCAAGGATTCCGACGGGTTGCTCTTGATATGTCAAGCTTGGTCCAACAGTGATCTCTGAGTGGTCAAGAATATGACTGCTATCTGCCACATATCGCCTGAGCTGTGATACATGGAATACATTATGCACTCCCTCAAGTGAAGGTGGTAGCGCAAGTCGATATGCCACTTCTCCCACTCTTTCTAGTACATCAAATGGTCCAATATACCTTGGACTCAATTTGCCGCGCCCTCCAAACCGGATGATGCCTCTGGTAGGTGATATCCTTAAGAAGACATGATCGCCCTCTTTAAATTCTAAGGGACGACGATGAAGGTCTGCCCATTGCTTCTGCCTATCTTGCGCTGCTCGCAAGTGTCCTTGTATTTTCTTGACTGTCTCAATAGTATTGACTACTAACTCTGGTCCAAGAAGTTGACGTTCTCCTACGTCACTCCAACATACAGGAGATCTACATTTCCTTTCATACAATGCTTCAAATGGAGCCATCTGGATGCTTGCCTGATAACTATTATTGTAAGAAAATTTCACAAGATGTAGGTGGTCCTCCCATGATCCTCCAAAGTCTAACATACAGGCCCTCAACATATCTTCCAATGTCTGAATAGTGCGTTCTGACTGCCCATCTATTTGCGGGTGATAAGACGTACTGTATTTTAGACGAGTTCCAAGACTTTCTTGCATGCTCCTCCAGAAATATGATGTAAAATGCGAATCCCTGTCGGATACAATATTGACTGGTACGCCATGCAATCTCACGATCTGCCTCATATATAAGTCAGCCAAAGCTTATGTAGTTTGGCCAACTCTAAAAGGTAAGAAATGGGCTGACTTGGTGAGTCGGTCCACTATTACCCATACTGCATCTCTTCCACTTGGACTTTTGGGAAAACCCATGACGAAGTCCATAGTGATATGTTCCCACTTCCACTCTGGAATCGGGAGTGGTTGCAATAAACCTGCTGTCCTCTGGTGCTCTACCTTTACTTGTTGACATACCAGGCATTTAGCTATAAAGCGAGCTATCTCTCTTTTCATTCCATGCCACCAAAAGTGCTGTCGTAAATCACGATACATTTTGGTGCCTCCAGGATGAATAGAATATATCAAAACATGAGCTTCTGTCATCAGCTCCTGTCGAATCTCTCCATTGGGAACATAAAGACGATTACCACATCGTAGTGTCCCGTCATCATGAATGTGCAGTCCGGTCTGTTCTCCGGCCTCTGTCCTTTCCTTTAATCTTTTGAATCTGGTGTCTGTAGGCAAAGCCGCCTTGATCCTCTCTACTAGTGATGATTGTACTTGTAAATTGGCTAGTATCCCATCTGCTCCGGATAATATCACTTTAATGCCAAGATTTTGCAAGTCTTCCAATAATTCTCTCTGCATTGTTAAGTAGTAAGCTGCTGGCTTCCGGCTTAACGCGTCTGCTACGACGTTAGCCTTGCCTGGATGATAATGTAGCTCTATCTCAAAATCTTTCATCAATTCGAGCCATCTACATTGCCTCATATTTAACTCTTTTTGTGTGAAGACATACTTGAGGCTTTTGTGGTATGTATAGATTTCTACTCGTTTCCCATATAAGTAATGTCTCCATAGCTTCAAAGCAAATACAACTGCTGCAAGTTCCAACTCATGAGTTGGATAATTCTTCTCATGTACTCGTAATTGCCTAGATGCATATGCAATTACCTTGCCATGCTGCATCAATACACATTCCAAACCTTTTCCTGATGCGTCACTGTAGATCACATAGCCTCCTGATCCTGATGGAATAGCCAATATTGGTGCTGAAGTCAGTTGCTTCTTTAACTCCTCAAAAGCGGTTTGACACTCGTTGGTCCATATGAACTCTTGATCTTTGCAAGTCAACCGAGTCATAGGTGTTGCTATCTTTGAGAAATTTTTCATAAACCGTCGGTAATATCCCGCAAGTCCAAGGAAACTTCTCACCTCTGCTGCTGATTTAGGAACAGGCCATGTCTCGACTGCCGAGATCTTCCCTGGATCAACAGAAATACCATCTCCCGTGATAACATGTCCAAGAAATAAGACTCTTTCCAAAAAAAACTCGCATTTACTGAGCTTCGCAAATAATTGCTCTCTTCTTAAAGTCTCTAGAACAATCCGTAGGTATTTCTCGTGCTCCTTGTGGTTCTTCGAATAGATAAGTATATCATCTATGAAGACAACCACGAATTGGTCCAAATACTGGTGGAAGACTCGATGTATTAAGTCCATAAAGATAGCTGGAGCATTGGTCAATCCAAATGGCATGACCAAAAACTCGTAATGCCCATATCTTATCCGGAATGCGGTCTTAGGAATGTCCTCCTTCCGTACCTTCACCTGGTGATATCCTGATCTCAAATCTATCTTTGAGAACACCTTGGCTCCACTAAGCTGATCAAATAGGTCATCAATGCGTGGTAATGGATATTTATTCTTTACTGTTACGGCATTCAAGGCTCTATAGTCAATGCACATACGTACTGACCCATCCTTCTTTGGTACAAACAATACTGGTGCTCCCCAGGGTGATGCACTTGGTCAGATGTAACCTTTCTCTTCTAGTTCCTTCAATTGTGTCTTTAATTCATCCATCTCCTTCTTTGCTAGTCTATAAACATGTGATGCTATAGGTGCTGCTCCTGGTGTTAATTCAATTAAGAATTCTACGTTTTTATCTGGGGGTAGTCCTGGTAATTCCTCTGGAAAAACGTCTTGAAATTCTGAAATAATGGAATGATAGACAACGTCATCTATTGCGAGCTGCATACCATCAAGGATTTCTGTGGATCCTCGTGCAAACTCAAGTTCAGGCTGGCCTGGTACCTTGAAAAGAATGCTTCTCCAAAGCAATCGAAGAAAATATGGTACATGCTCAGCCAGTCCATCCCAAGTACAATATCAAAAGTAGGCATAGGAAGAACTAAGAGTCGGGTATTCATCTCTCTGCCACGTATTGCTATAGGACATGATCTACAAATTCTACTAATAGGTACTACTCCTCCTCCGGTAAGAATTCTAACACAACTAGGTAAAGGTGTAGTGGTAATGTTGTGTTTGGTAGTAAAACTAGATGATATGAATAAGTGAGTGGCTCCTGTATCAAATAATGTCACCGCAGGAAAGGTAAAAGCAATAGTGATACCTGCTATAACATCAATTTCCTGATCCATGTCGTCTATTTCTATAGCAAAAGCTTGCCCATTCCTCTGTGGCTATCCATGATTAGCTCTCAGGTACTGATCTTCCTGGGTAGGTAGCGGTGGCCTTTGCTGAAATCCTCCTACTGCTGGAGGTCGAGGTGCTTCTGGTCTAGCCATCTGTTGAATTGGTCTTGGTGCGGGAAGTGCTAGCCTCTGTGCTGGTGGTGGAAGTGTTGATGCTTGTTACATAGGACAATCTTTCAAGATATGTTGTCCAGAACCACATCTCATTCACTGTCCGAGGCGAGCTCGACAGTCTCTTCTGATATGTCCATGTTTGCCACAATGATAGCAGAGGGGCTTCTCTGGGATCTGGTATGGTCCCGCTCTTTGCTGGTACTGCTGTTGCTGAGATAAAGGACGTCTGATAGGTCCTCCTTGTTGTGTCCTGACCGGTCCCTGCTGTATTCTTGCTGGTCCTTGTTGTGTTCTCAATTGTCCTCCCTTTCCTCTGCTGATAATTTCTTGCACTCTGGCTTCGGTTAGTAGTTCAATGTAAGAGATTCGGGACTGGGAGCTTGTATAGTATTGGAGCTCCTGAGTCAGTCCACGATGAAATCTCTTAGCTTTGGCTAAGTCATCTGGTATCAAAGCAACGCCATATTTGCTAAGGCGGCTAAATTCAGCATCATACTCGTCTACTGTTCGGTTTCCTTGCTCTAGATGGAGAAATTTATCGTATAATGTATCTCTGACAGTGTCCGAAAAATACTTTTTTTCAAAGCATTCCATGAATTGCTCCCATGTCTGGTATGTACCCAGCTGGCGCTCCATGGATTCCCACCAGTGATGGACATTATCATCTAGAAGCGTTCTTATACCCGTCATCCATAGCTCTGTAGGTAGTTGTGATGCTTCTAATAACTTCCGAGTGTGAGTAATCCAATTGGTAGTTTCTTCTGGACTCTCAGTACCTTTGTACGTCCTTGGACTCATTTGTACAAAGTCCTTTACTGAACCAACTCTAGCTCGAGGTTCTGATGCTAGTGCTTGAGCTGGTACAGCAGCCTGAGCAGCCATCCTTTCAAGTGTTGCCAGAAATTCTTGTCGTTGCTCGGCTGCCTGTTGCCTCTGTTCCTGCATCATCATCTGGAAGAATTAGAACAATTGGGCCTGGCCGTCCTGCGGTATTGATGAGACTGGAAGGGTCCCATTAGGTGGAATGGGAAAGTCAGATGGAGCTAGATTATGAGTCTGTCCATCTGATCCGGAAGGTCTAGGGTTTGTTGAAGTCCCCCCTTGAGTCTGACCATTGACTCCAGGAGTTGTGTCATTATTAGTGATAGTACATTCTTTCTGCATATCCATCTTTCTGCAGTTAATGTATACAATCGTTTAGACAAAGTATAGGAATCAAACAGGGTATGAATTTGTATTACGCTGGAGAGTTATCTGCGTAAAACGTAACTTCTGAGCTAGCTGCGTAGAGTAGGGCTCCAAGGAAGTTTTTGGCGTAAAGTAAAGATTTCAATTCGCCAGTGTAAAACATAGTTTAAAACTTATCTGTATAAAGGTCTATGCGTAAAATCTGCATATAATATGCGTAAAAGATCTGCGCATAATTCTGGGCTTGAAATATGTCTGCGTAAAGTATAGCATACTTGGCAGCGTAAAGTCGTATGAAAAACTTTTCGTTTTCCTTGGATGGATTTGTCAGAAAACCTGACATCTGACAAAAGTACCGTACGATAATCGAGAGGACGGTTGTGATGATGATTTGTACAGAAATCTGAGTTTGTTGTTTATAGACAGAGTCAGACGCCACGCCAAAGACTGCTACTACAGAGGGCTCGGAGCATATCTCTGTATTTAATTCAAAGATTGATTTCTTAATGGCTAAGATAATGACAAATACGCTTATCCCCCTGATCAATTAGTACGATGGGTTCAGGGATCATCAGGTTTATACTGGCTATTTACCTATGTCATGGTATACGCAGATTTTTAGAAAAACTAAGGGATCGTGGAAAAACAGTTTGTTATAACTACAGCGTAGAGTGAACCTAACTATGGCGTAAAAATAGGTAATCTCTTGGAGCATAAAATATACGCTAACAAGAGTAAAGGGTTGATGGCGTAAAATAAAATATAGGATAGGTGGAAGGATGAATGAGGTTTTAGTCAAGTGTGGATGAGATCCTTAAAATCTTTTCCTATATGCAGGCTTGTTTGGCACAGTTACGTAACCAAGACAATATATTCTGACCTGCATGGGCCACCACCAAAAACGTGTCACACCCCAGTCCCAAAATACGTAGGACCAGGAATACGTAATACGCCCAGCCGTATGCATATGAATTCCAGTATATGGAAAACCATATACATACGTACGCTGTAAATGAATATGCAATCCATCAGTGGTAATATACTGTCATAACAAGTCATACACCATCTATATCTCATCCACAGCACAAAATACTCAGTGGGAGCAAAACTGACATATAACTGGATATCAAAGTGTATAGAGTCTATAGTCTGGTGGAAACAAATCCACTACAAAACGACTATACTAAAGTAGACACAAAAACCCCTAAAACAGTGATCATAATCACAGAAACTCTGTTGGTAGGAGCTCCTCAGTCTCGTAAGTAGCATCCGGTCCAGGTCCATACTCTTGTGGAAACTCCTGATCGTCCATATCTGGAAAGGAACCAGGTCCTCAGAGGGACATAACAAGATACATAGAAGCATGCCAATAAGTACTGAAATATAAACATCCATCGGGTCGCCTAACCATCTAAGTGAATGCAGTTTGAGGACAACTTTGAGTGTAAGAGAAAGTGTAGGCTAGACATATGCTGACGTAATTCACCAATCGTGACAACTGGCTAGTATATGCCACATATGCCCCCCATCCCAGGGGCGCACGGTAAACAAGATTAATAACTACATAAGAAAGTGGGTGTCCCGTACACTTATGAGTTGTCCTTCCTGTCCCAATGATCTATGCATGTTGCCTCCACCACATGCTAATACCCTAAATAACTGCCAGGTCTACTAGCATACAAAGTTTCTATCAGCAGTCATTCTTAACGCACGGCCATGCTTACAGGAGGCCATCCCTGTCACGCCGTCCATGATCTATATGAGACACACACCCGTGTAAACCACTGTGTCATGGTTAATGAACCTAATGATGCTTTTTAATACTGGGTGGTCTCATAATTAGGTCATAAATCTACAAAATATACATCTATATAGGCAGAATAAAACATGCATGTACCAATATGAAAGGTAAAATAACAGTATTATGGCAAGGTATACTTGCCAAGTAAAGTGCACGTCCAAAGTTGTTGCTGTGATCAGAGGAAGGAGTTATTGCTTTGTAATTAATTATATATAGGAATAGGGGGCGGTGGAATTTACTTAATGGTTAAGAAAACTCTTGCTGTTGTTCTCTTCTTATTGGTTTAGGTGTACGGCTGTAGATATTTTCTAAAGAGTGGTGGAATGAGAAACTTACACGTATAAAAGAACAAAGCAAACCAAAGTTGAGTTTTGCTTCTGATACAGATATTTCTTTCTTAATGATTTGTGGTTGAATTCTACGCAGAGGGAAGAAAAGACGAGTTTACGCTGAGTAAATAAGCGATGGTTTAGTTACTGCTGCTGCGGCAGTGGTTTATGCTGGGTAGTTTGCTATTGCTTTTGATATTTATGCACAGAGAAAATATACGCGGTATGGTGAGGAGTTTGCTATTTGACTGTTTTACGCGAGGTGAACTGTTGATGTTAATTCCTTACTTTACGTGCGAAATTGGTTTTGTGCGTAGAGAAAGGGATTTGGGCAGGTTGGGTTTTTATGCATGAAAGAGTTCTGTAGGGTTTTCGCTAAGTGAGGTTTACGCTGGGATGATTTAACGGGTTGCGGTTTTAGTATAATAGGAATTATACTTTAATAAATAGTTTAAATAATTAATTAAATAATAACTAATACGGTTTTCAGGAATGGGGGTTTACACTGGCCTTGTCATTGACAAGTTCAGGCTGCTAATTTTAGCCACGTCTAGTCATTGTCAAACTACTAAGTGTAACCCCGCTTATGCATCAAATCACTTAAGCAGGGAATATTGGTGCCTGGAGAGTGAATGAATCTTTTCCAAGTCATAGTTTCAGTAACATGAGTTTACTTTCAATGCCTAAAAAATGTGCATTAAAAATGGACATATATATTTTAGAAGACCATTAATTAATCTCATGGATTTTTATGGTCATCTTATGTCAAATCAAATAGGACCATCTTAGTATAAGCCTCCCAATTAAACTCCCCAATGCACCAATGCGCCAATGCACACATTGGTGCATATACACACTAATCATAATCCAATTGCTTACAATTCAAACTTCTTCGTGTAAACTCCTTTGATACGAGAATCCCCAAATACTACTCTCCACTTCTAATGCATACACTACCCCACGGATACATACACATTTCAGATTCCAAATTGCAGCATGCTGATGCACATACGTGAAGCTCAGATCTGCAGCACATGTTAAATAATATTGATACACACTAAACACAGAATTTTGGAGTGTCAGCTATGTGTCTGACACGAGCGGGCACATTTTTTATCGATGTTTTAACGAATGGCTCAAAGATCATTCACTACGGTGGTGGTCGTGAGAGAGATGAGAGGGGAGACTCACCTTTGTCGGAAGAGCGGTGAAGGCGTAGGGTGCCGGTGGCAGACGTGGTGGTCAAAGGCAGCGGTGGTGGTCGGAGCAACGGTGGCCTCTCGCCGAATTGAACAGGAGCAGGAGTAGGAATTTCCATTGTTCTCGCTATTTTATTTGAGCATTACTATCAGTTGTCTATTAACAATTTGGGTTCTGGCAGCCAAACATGGAATACTGAAAACAATCTTTGTAATAAAAAAAATTATGAAAGAAAAAGAAAAAGGAAAAAAGAAATTGTGATGGACCTAGCAGCTAATATTTGTGAATTCTACAACTTTTTCTGAGCCAAACATACTTTTAATTGAACTGGTCCTAAAAACTCACGTTAGCCCGAGATCAAAATAGTAGGACTAGAGCCCAAGGTTCTGTAATAAGGTTGGATTATGTCCGAGTTTCTTGGACAAAAATACTTTTGGACCAGGCTGGACAAATGTTGCATAATTCTCTCTCATTTTTTTTGGACAAAAAAAATTGAGATTCTCTCTAACTACTACAATATATGTTGCGGCTAAAATAACTACAATATCACTTATGATTATGTTTGCAACGTCATTTATATTATTTTTAAATATTTTCTCTTCTTTTCTTGTTACAAAGACACAATCAAACAATATTTTTTTATTTATGACAACATAGGCTGCAAACCATACATATCAGTTACATTATTCCAAACAACATATTTATAAATCTCATAACATTATTTACATACAATTAAACAATAGATTTTTGTTTACCAACAACCAAACAACTCCTTTAAGTGTTCGTTACTAATAAACTAGTTTGTTTATCAATAATTGCTTGCTAGTTATAAAAGTTTAGAATATTATCTTCCATTAATCTTTTTCTATAGAAACGACAACTTCGCGAAATGAACCGTTGTCATGTCTAGAGGATTGTTTGAACAATTATCTCCGTTGAATGATCTGCTGGCTTGCTCGAAGAACTGTTCAAACAATTATCTTCAATTGACGATGTCCCGGAGTACCATAGTTTTTTTTTTTTTAACAAGTACTAGTATACATGATATATTTTATATTATTTTGAAAGAGCAAACAAAAATTAAAAAAAAAATTTAATAATACTATATCTTACTTGTGCAGCAAGTCACAAATTGAAAAAAGTTGAAGATATTAAAGTTTCTACTTTTCATATTTAACAATAAAAACATGTTAATTAATTAAGTTCAGGGTATTTCTATTATAGTTAGTAGTAAGGTTTGAGTGTGGTTTCTTTATTAAAAAAATCTGGTCATGTTTAGTACGTTCTACACTAAATTATTTATCATATTTAACAAATACACGTGTCTCGATAGGAAAATATTTTCAAAAATGTTATGTCATCCAAAAAATTTGGATGATGTCATCCTCCATTATATGACACCTTGACATAACAGCTAACATGACGAATGTTAATGTTAAAATTTAAATTTAAAAAATTGGATGATTAATTTTTTATTTTAAAATTTGACATGTCAACTGTCAGATGCCATGTAATATGTCACATAATAGAAAATGTACTCATACAAATTTTTTGGGTTGACAAATAATAAAATTTAAATATTTTGGACATATTGCTGTAGACGAAATTGTTACGAATTTTTTAAGAAATTAAGTGAACTTAAAAGATTATGGGTTATGATTAAAAAAATTAAAATAATGTTATGTGTGCACTACTTATCATCCAAACAAATTAAGCTAACTTAATATCTTTTTACACACGAACAAAAAGAGAAATTTTATATTATTAATTTATTCCAATTCCATTCTTCAAAACTGGCTACATCAAACCCTGAGTTATCATGCACTAAAGGAACATGCATAACCCTTCTCAAACCTTGTTAGTTCCTTGGTTTTGTTGGAAGCAGTCCAACTTATGTCAACTTTGTAAGTAGCAAATTCGTTGTGGTCGCCATCAACTATATGATAGCATGCTTTGATTAAAGAACGTGACGGTTATATTTATTCATATTATCCTATAAAACAATTCATATGTAAATATTTTTTCCAATATTTTGTTGCCATAATTTATGGTAATCTCACATAATTTCCTATGGTAAGATAAAGATTTACTCTTTCCACGTCTCAATGTCAATGTTTATTTATTCACCCATCGGCCATCCATCACAATTGATTGTTATTTATAGGAAACAAACTCTTTCTCATAAATATTAATATTCATGGAGATTAATTGATATGCAATCTATTATAAGCATATCTCCTAATTATGTAAAAAAATTTAATTATATACATGAAGATTAATTGATAAGCGCAATCTATATATTATATGAGCATCTCTCCTAATTATGGAAATGTGTTTAATAATATTTAGGAATGATATTGTGTAGAAATTTGACATTTTATATTTGGTGGGTAACAGTATGATTTTTATATGAACATTTTGTTGGTGTACTATCTTGTTTAATGGGCCAGGCCCAACCCAGTTCGTCGACCATTCATAAAAAAAGAAAACTGCTCGTAGGGAGAATGAGAAACGACTTTGGTCGGCCCAAATTATTTCTCCAATTTATTTCAAAACGGATTATTGACAACCGCACAAATAAGGGACGGTCCAACAAAAGATTAAAAAAGGTACTGAGTTGAAAACTTTACAAACAACCATAACATTATTTACATACAATTAAATAATAGATTTCTATTTAGCAACAACCAAATAACTCCTTAATTGTTGATTACTAATAAACTTGTTTGTTTAGAAATAATTGCTTGCTAGTTATAAAATTTTAGAATATTAACTTGCAAATAAGAAAAGTTACTGGTTTTTAGTTACAAATACAAATTAGCTAAAAACTTAGTTATAAAATGCTCTGATGTTGTTATTTGTGGTGGGATTAGTGGATTTCGATACATCATGTGCCGGAATTGGGGTGTGCTTATAATTAAGAAAACGTATAAATGAAAAGAAAAGAAAAAGAAAAAGAAAAAGAAAAAGAAATTCTTTTTGTATGTTTGGGTGTGTTTGCGTGTACAAGTCTAATTGTGGTGGTTGACTATGGATGAGCTTCAGAAATTATATGTGGATGTATTAACAAAGAGTCTTCACCCTCATTTACCATGTGGTAATTCTTCTAAACTTGAGAGAGTTGAAGGTCTCGACTGAGACGCGGCACGAGACATAAACGACTTTGAGTTTGGGACTACTCGGCTTGCAAAATCTATACATGATATTTTCGTTGAGGAGTTGAGATATTTGTTATGAAGAAATCATCTTTAGACTCTTTTGTCAGCTTTTGGTAGGATTTTTTTTCTCCCATTCGATTATGTATTTATCTTTAGTTTTATTTCTTTATCTTGTGGTTAGTTTGAATGGAAAGATTATCTTATTTGTTTATCCTTTAAATTATATTATGAAATCTTATTATTGAATTGTATAAGGATAAAATTAATGTGCAAAATAATTGTAGAAGAGACATATTGAATAAGACGGAAAAAAAAATCTAGTTTAAAATATTTATTCTCTTGCAATCTAGCAAACTTTTCTCGACATCTTCATCACTCTTTGTCGAGTTCCGAAGTCAAAGGAATCAACGAAGACGTTGAATCGACGTCAAATACCTTCGAAAATAAGAAATCTAATCTAGATTATGTCGTTGCCGTGCACACGCGTGCGATATCTTCCTTGACAACGAGATTTGCACCATAACCTGAGGATTCAAGGCAAGTGTTGAAGGTTTCGTCCTTGTAGTCGAAGTTTATCCCTTTATTGAAGGCTTGTAGCTGAATTGTGCTATTCCAAATAGGTCGTACAGGTTAATTTAAAAGCCAATAACAATAGCTAGACTTTTTTTTCTTTCATTTTATGTTTAATTAATAATTTATTTTTCCATTTTATTAAATATTTCATTTTTAATTATTTATATTCGTATATTGATTATATTTTTTGTATTTATATTTATTTTATTTTATTTTATTTTACAAAAAAATATTATATCACATGGAAAACAAAATAGTTGAATGCAAATTATATTAAATTTATGGTTTGATTAGATGTTGAAACAAACAGAAATGCTATTTGTCTCCTAATTTTTTTTGGGAGATTTTGATCGCCCATGACATGGCATGGTGATATGGCCTGGTGAAAATTTATTGTCAACAATCAATCTCCAAAAGCTGCTTTTTTTTTTTTTTTAAGGTAGAAATGCATTCTTCCGGCTGCTATTTGTTTTAGGTAGATTTTGACAACAGTCAATTTCTATAATTTGTCAAATCAATTCCGGCTGCAACTTATTTTTGGTAGATTTTAATTCTTCCAAAAGCTTGAGAAGAAGCTTTTAATCCATCTCCTAAAAATTCTCTCTGATAAATTATATACCATATACTGAAAAAAAAAATTGAGCTCAATCAAAACCAACCTAAAACAAATTAATTTCAAAATGTCAAAGTCTATTTATAAAAAAGAACGGGTTATGATTGATAGAATTTTAATTAGAATAATATTGCACGTAGCACTTTCCCGCCCAAACCAAGCTGACCTAAATACTTTTCCACAGACAATTCAAAGAGAAAATTCATATCATTGATTTATTCTAATTTCTTCCACTTAAAACTGGCTACATGGAAAAAAACCGTGACTTGTGTCACGCACTAAAGGAACAAGCGGAGCCCTTCTCGAACCACGTTAGCTCCTTGGTATTACTGGAAGCGTTCCAGCTTATGTCAGCCTTATAAGTAGCAATTTCGTTGTCTTCGTCGTCGACGACCTTCACCTTGAGCACAAGTCTGTACTCTTCTCCAGTTCCCGTCACTCTCCGATACGCAGCGTCCACATTCTCGAGAGCGTAATCGCTGGCTTGGTCGCGCCTGTTCTGCTGCACCACCGCATGGCGCGCCATGTCGAGCACTCTCCTGTCTCTCGTGGGAACGGCGTTCCAGCCTTCAACAGAGAAATATCACATCATGGTAAAGTTGTTTTTTTTTTTTTTTACATGTGAAATTTATACATCATAAAACGAACAAAACTTCATTCACATTATAAGGATGCTTGATCAAAATTTCGTACCTGACATTATTATACCAGTATAAAAAACCCAACAATTACTTTATGTTAGCAGCCCTACAGAAAAAAAATAAAAGGACGAGTTAATAGTAGTACTATTAATATTAATATTAAATAAACAAGCAAACCCATGCATGCGTGCATGCATGCATGGTTTCTACAGGTGAATGGCCTTGTTACCTTCAACTATACGATTAGCATGCTTTGATCAAAGACCACGAGGGCTATATTTATACTCATATTATCCTATGAAACAATTGATATGTAAATAAATTTTCCAGTAATTTTTGCCATAATTTGTGGTTAATCTCACATAATTTCTTACGGTAGGAGCAAGATTGACTCTTTCCATATCTCCATGTCAATGTTATTTATTCATCCATCGCAATTGGTTCTTATTTATAGAAAACAAACTCTCTCATGAATATTAATATACATGGAGATTACTTGGTTTGCAAAATCCTTTATGAGCATCCCTCCTAATTATGGGAATGTGTTTAATAATATACATGGAGATTAATTGATATGCACAATCAATATATTATATGAGCCTCTCTCTTAATTAGGGAAATGTGTTATTGAGATTAATTGATATGCAATCTATTATGAGCAAATCTCTAATTATGGAAATGTGTTTAATAATATTTTAAATGATATTGTGTAGAAATTTGACATTTTGTTTGGAGGGTAATAGTATGATTTTGATATGAACTTATCGTTGGTATACTACAGGGGTGAGCATTATTCGGTTTTGGACCGAAAATCGAACCGAATAAGAGATTCGGTTCGGTTTTAAAAAAAAATTCGGTTCGGTTTCGATTTTGAAAATACTAAATTTTCTTATTCGATTTCGGTTTCGATTTTGGGTTTCGATTTCTGTCCAAAATCGAAAACCGAATAATTTTTTTTAGTTTATATATATATATATATATATATATATATATATATATATATATATATATATATATTAACAAAAAAAATTTGCAAATAAACCGAAAAATCGAATAAACCGAGTAAACCGAAAATCAAACCAATTTAATTCGGTTCGGTTTGGTTTGATTATGGACTATTTCGGTTCACTTTCGGTTTTGTTTATTCCGTTTTTGGTCCAATTCAGTTTTCGGTTATTCGGTTCGGTTGGAACCGAATTAACCGAATGCTCACCCCTAGTATACTATCCGCTTGTGTTTATGAATAGCATCTGTTTAATGGACCTGGCCCGACCCATTATATCCAAATTTTGTAACTAAACAAAATATTTTGTATGAGTTCAAATTTATCCAAATTTAAAAGATAGAATTTTAAAACTTAAAGATTTTAAAATCATAGAATTTAGGCATTGTATTATATGACTATCTCTAATATAGGTAAATATCATATAAAGTTATTTTTGAATAGCCTGTGGTGCCAGGGTATTTTTTGCTTGTATAACATATATAAAGTTGTAGAGTTGGACCTATACAATGTGATAGGGAAAACCTAGTTCCATGGAGAATGTGAATAAATATACCTTTTTACGTATAATCCCCCTTAAATCTAATAAATTCTTTAATAATTGTCGTGGATTTTTATATTTAATTGGAGATCTCATGAATATTATGATATGTGGTATTTTTTTTTATATCCGAAAAAGTATAGAATGGTAATCTATTACCATGTTTGTTTTCGGGAATTACGATTATCCGGATAAATAATTTACCCACGAACGCATGAGAATCACATCCCTTAATAATATGTGGTTATTTTTTTTGTCCGGACAAAAAAAAAATTTGTTTAGGTCTTTTTTTTTTGTTTATGATCTTTTTTTTCTTTATTTCGTTTTTGATATTTTTTGTTTTGTTTTTTTTCATTTTTGATCGATTTAGGTCTATTTTTGGTCTTTTTTGTCACTTTTTGTTGTTTTTTATCGTTGTTTTTATTGTTTTTGATCATTTTAGTCGTTTTTATCGATAGTTATTTTTGATCGATTTTTATCTTTTTTTTGTCACTTTTTTGTCGTTTTTAGTTGGTTTTTGATTATTTTTAGTCATTTTTTGTCTTTTTGATCATTTTTTTCTTCATTTTTGATCGTTTTTTATTTTTTGGATCCTTTGTCATTTTAATCATTTTTTGTCGTTTGTGGTCAATTTTGTATTTTTTGATTTTTTTCATTTTTTAATATTTTTTAGTCGTTTTTAGTCATTTTTATCGCTTTTTTTTTAATCTTTTTAGTCATTGTTTGATCTTTTTAGTCATTTTCTTTATCGTTTTTAGTCGTCGTTTTTAGTTTTGTTTTTCATTTTCGATCTTTTTAATCATTTTTTTATTGGTTTTGCTCGTTTTTGAACAATTTTAGTCGTTTTTGATTTTTTTTGTAGTTTTGATCTTTTTGTCATTTTGGTCGTTTTTGATCTCCCTTTTTCTTGTGTTTTTTTGTTTTTGTTTTTGTTTTTGTTTTTTTTGTTTTTGTTTTTTTAAGGTTTTGCTCTTTTTTTTCTTTTCTTTTTTGATCTTTTTTCCGTTTTTGGTCTTTTTCGTTATTGGTTGTTTTTTCAATTTAATCATTTTTTTGTAAAAAAATTTCGTTTTGTTTCGTGTCTTTATTTTTTTTCATTTTTAGCCATTTTCATTTTTTGTACTTTTTAGTGGTTTTTCGTTTTTGCTTTTTTTTTTCATTTATCTTTTTTTTTGTCATTTTTTTTCTTTTTCTTTTTCATTTTCGTTTTATTTTATTTTTAGTTTTTAATTTTTTTAATTTACATCATTTTTTTTAATTTTTTTCTTTTGCTTTTTCGTTTATGTTTTTTTTTAGCTTCAATTTTTTTTTGCTTTTAAATTTTTTTCCTACAATATTTGTATAATAATCCAACATGGGAATATAGTTTTCCAGAAAATTTAATTACCTAAAATTTGATTTCCGGGAATATAAATTCTCGACTATATAGTATTTCGCGTACCAAACGCTTCCTTATGGTTTAGATAACAGTAAGTGGGATGTAAAATGATAAAAGTGGGTGACCTTTGTACCACTTTCACACTTTTCGTGTTTGATTAAATTTGAAAAAAGGACAATTAGTCATCATTACTTGCTAGTTATTGTCCTCTCTTGTTGATATCTCTCCACTTTCACTCATTAATGAGTTAAAATATAATGAAGTGACACTTTTATACTATTTTAATATTTATTAAAAAATTAATACTAATTTTTAAAAATTAATTAGTACATATACAAATTATTATTAAATAGTTAGTAGTGATTAATATTAATTGATTAATTAAAGTTAATTATATAAGAATTAAAAATTAATAGTAATATTAAATAAAATAATTAGTACTTATAGCATTTACATTTTTTTTTATTTAATATGCTTTGGATCATGGCGAGCTATAAAGGACGAAGTAAGACTAGAGATGATGAGTGAATAGTAATTAATGAAACAATATATCTCCGATGCTCCAAATTAGAGGAAGGCGTTCTGGTTTACGCACTTCAAGGTAAAAATATATTTGGTTTTAATATCGATCATCTAATTTATTTATATTACATAAATTACTATATTACTTCTTGTAGGACACATATTTCTACCCATCACACTGGGTCGAGATGATCGAGAAGATGTATCCTTCCGTCGCTGCCAAGCTAGTCTGGGATGCGGTCAATGATCAGAAGGATCGTGATCGTTTGGGAAAATCAATCCAAGGTTGGATCACGAATGAGCAGTGGACTCAGATGAGGGCTACGAAGCGGTGTGGTGGGACGATTCCGATGACGGAACATTTTTGTCGCATGGTAAGTATTTGAACGTATATATATTATTTTAATCAAAGTAGGATAAAATGGTTAATTTTAGTAACAATATATATATATATATATATATATATATATATATATATATATATATATATATATATATATATATATATAATTAACAGGTCCAGAGGGGTGAGGACGCTAACATGGTGACCGTCTTCCTCACCACCCATCGGAAAGGCGGATAACTCATCGATGATAGGGCCACGCAGACTTACGTAAGTATTACTTTACGTTTTTTAATTTTAATATAACTTAGAAAATATGCAAATAAATATCCATCTAGCTAGTAATAAGTTGCTTAGATAGTAACATTTATGTTTACAACGAGTGGATAGTAACAAGTACATTTATCGAGCGATTCATTTTTTCTGGAATGAGTATCTACAGCTCCGTGAGCAGTCGACGCAAGATGCTGCTACTGCGCCTCCCGAGGGAGAGGCCGATACTTCCTCGTAGCCACCAGCCCACCCAGTTTCGTTGGCTGATGAGCTGTGGCAGACCGCCGCTTGTGGTCTTCAGAGGGGTACGTACTACGGTACGGGATCCTACAACGCCTATGTTGCGACGCATTCCTCTAGGACCCCTTCTTCCCCTGTGTATACCCCAAGCCTTCCCAGGAGTCGGTGTGAGTCTAGCAGGAGAGAGTTGACCATCATATTGCATCTCTACGTGACGAGTTGATGGAAAGGATTTTGCAGCAGCCCAGTCCCAGCCGCAGATGGACGATACGAGGATCTTAGCACGTTTTGATGTGCTCGAGCAACCATTTGGAGCTCAAGACTATGACCGAGGTGACACAGCGGGATATTACAGATCTGGCATCATCGATACATCGTTCCGTCACTTGAATTATAGGTGTCATTGATTCATATAATGATCGGCTATCAGCATTGGAGATGATTCATCCTCCTGGTTCGTCGGCATCGACACCGACTCCACCGACGACACTGCCTCCTAGTTCGACATCAGTGGCGCTTTCACATAACTAATTGGACTATATTGTATCCCAGTTGCATGACAGTTTTCCTCCTCCTCCTCCTCATGATCATTATTAGTCCTAGGTTGAACAGATAGTTGTGAGTTTGTGTGACATTGGCCCATTTTTGGGAATTTGTGTGACATTGGCTCATTTTTGGGTCTTTTGTATATATTCTTTTAGTGATATGAGGATATTTATTTCAAACTTTTATGTATATTTGAATTTGTATGACATTGGCCAATAGTGACAGTAGATTTGAATTTATAGGTGTTTAACAATCTGCTTATGTGTGACATTCCATCATAGGGGTCTATTTTTATAAACTATGAATATATTTGTATAAACTGCAGGCTGAATATTATTATATAAACTATTATGTAACAATCTGCATATATATATTTTATTTTTTTAAGCAATTTAGCGATGTTTAGCGACGTATAAATACGTCGCTAATAGGTATCAAAACGTCGCTACACATGTACCACGACGTCACAAATATGTCGCTAAACATCGCTAATATGTTGACTTAGAAATATCTACCATGTCATCAAGATGTAATTAAATACGTTGTTAAACGTCGCTACATTCACAAATATTAGCGACTTATCTGCGTTGCTAAACGTCGCTAAGTGAGGAACGTCAGCACGTTTTATGACACAGTAAACGTCAATAAGTATAGAAATATCAGCGATATTTTGCGACCAAGTTTGTGTCGCTCATATACCAATGTTGCAACGCAGAACATGGCTAATTGGAGAAAAAATGGTAACATCCATACGTCACTAAGATACGTCGCTAATATTTCTGTCAGCGACTAGCTAGATTACATATTTTCTGTCAGCGACTAGCTAGATTAAGATATTTATAAAACGTCGCTAATACGTCTTAGCGACGTAAATTTATAATTTAGCGACGTTTTTTGGCGTCGCTGACCCCGCAATTTTTATTAGTGATTGTCTAGGATTTTGATCACATATCTAGCTAGCAATTCTCCCGCCCAGCCTAGTACAATGGATCCAATGTTAGAATACAATGAACTCAAGGAATTGTCTAATGTCAACATGGTAAACAATGGCTAATATTAATAAGAAAATAAGAGAAAAAGTTTAAACAGAAAAATAACAAGATACAATATATATTAGTCTGTATATCATCGTATGAGGAATCAAGTAAGACAATACTAAAATATGAATCATAGTAATTATCAAATAACGGAAACTATTAGAGAATATACTCGCATGTGGTCCTTAACTGGTGGTACGAATCAGATCCCAAGTCAGAGTTCAGTTGGCTTAGATATTATGAATTACCATATCAAAAGATAATTTAAACAATAAATATGTTATCTACCTGGTGATTAGGTTTCTAGGTCGTTTCTGTTAGAAAAATTGTCGTTTTCTTATTGAAAACTTTGTGAATCAAAAGAAAAAAAAATTAGATTGATGTTACCGGCCTCTGGGAAAGTCGTGCACGAAGCACTGCCCTAAGAGTTGATTCAGGATCTGTGTGTAGACATTTCCCAAAGCTCCTAGTGATAAAACCCCCGAACTACCGGTATCTTGTAGCCACACACGACTCGGAGAGAACGACCAGGACTTAGCTCTACCCAGAGCTTAGAGACGAGTTAAACGACGAAGATTGGACTGAATAGAATATTGGCAGTAACTTTTTGGAGAAAAAATTTATGATCATGTTTACAAAGAAAAACCACTCATATATAAGAATCCATACAATATGTAACGGTCTGAATTAATTTGCTATTAATTCAGCCGTTACACAGACACATGGAGAATGAATCTGGACACTTAAAGTATTAACGGTTCAAAAAGTAAATAGTAACGGACAAATTTATTTCCAACGTTCAGAATATTAAATGAAAAAAATTGAAGAGGAGCAAAAAGAATTTTAGGGTCTCAGCCCGAACCCGAAGAGGAAATCGAATCGGCATTCGGCGCCCGCAGATGTGGACGCGTACCTGCACCCGTTACGCGCGCCGAACCGAACCGAACCGAACCGAACCGAACCGAACCGAACCGAGCCGGGCCGGGCCGGGCTGTAAACCCCCTGATTTTTTTCAGAATTTTTAAAAGAATTTTTCAGAATTTTTCTGTTGCTTTCTGTGATTTTCACTAATTAAATCTAGGTATTTTAGAATTAAATAAAATTAAATATTTTTAAATAATATTAAAATATTATGAAAATAATATTTTTGGGTGTAAAATAAAATATTGGACATAGGGTAATTTTCCTGGAATTTATTGGACCCAGAACAATTTTTAAAGACCTAAAAATCCTGTTCTAATTAAAACCAAGTCAAACCGGGTTGAACCGGGCTCAAACCGGGTTGAACCGAGGTGAACCCGGTCCAACCAAATTAGACCGGCCTGAACCGGCCTAGACCCTAACGGGTCGGGTCCTACCCAACCCGACCCGACCAGGATCCGACCCGCTCCCTCTCACCCGCATCCCCGCGTTTTCCGGCGCCTCGCCCCCGCCCCGCCCGGCCACGACGCCACTACTTCGCCTCCCACGCTACGTCCCCGCCTCAGCTCTGCCTCCCCTGCCACGACCCCCTCTCCTCCGCCTCGCACGGCGCCACTCCCTCTCCCCTCGCCCTACAAAGCCCCTGACTCCACCAGCCCTCCGCCACCACGAACCACCACCACTACCGCCCTCGCCAGCTCCGCCTCCACGCCCCGCTCCGCTGCCAACCCTCTCCCCTTGACGACGACCCCGACGAGCCGACGATCCCGGAGCCCTAGCCGCAGCGCCGCCCGACCCTGCTCCGCCGCCAGCGTCTTCGCCTCTGCCGACGTCCCACCGCCTTCGCGAGCCCCGACAATGCCTCCCCGCAGCTGCCTCCGCCTCCAGCAGCAGCAGCAGTAGCGGCCGCCGGAACCCTAGCCGGCCGACCGGGCTTCGCGCTGTCTCGCGAGGATGAAACTTTCAGCCTCTGTGGAGCCCTGTTCAGGTAGCCGTTTCTCTCTCCTCGCTGCCCCATTTCCCGTTTCATCTGTTATGACATGAACACTGCGTGACCCTCTCGATACCCGTGTAACCCGCTCGGTGTGTAGCGTCCTGTGGCGATCGCAAACTGCGACACAAAATCAGAAAAAATAATGCCCTATTTTACCCCGAAACTGAGTGCGCTCAGTCAAACGGGACGACTTGGTCGCGTGCGATCTTTACTGAAAGGTGCGGGCCATTAATACGGACGTGTGGGATTTCACAAAAGTTGATTTGGATGTGTGTGTACACTGGAATCAACGCGTATCCGTCGACAACGCCCCATATCGGTCTCATTCTGAAACTCGTTGTAACTTCATGTACACATGTCATATCGAAATGAAACTTATGCCATCGGACTCGTAGCAATATGCTGGTCCTGTGACCCAAGTTTGGTTCGATTCTGAGAACGTTGACATAATCGCGTATCGTGGGCCCCAGGGCTCCACTTGACGGGCAATTTTGTAACCGGCTCATCGAAATCCAATTCTGAAAATTTCGTTGGGTTCGTATCATTGTTCTAGACTTGTAGACACTAAGTTTGATAAATTTGGAGAACTTTATCCCTGACACATTTTTTGGTGCGAAGCGGGCCATATGTGGACCCCACTTTCACCAGAAATTGTCACTTTTGCCCCTGTGTCCCAATTGGACTCAAGGACAGGCAATTCTAGCTATTTGATATCTTTTGAGCATGATGGTAATATTTGTTTCATCATCCGGAGACGTTCCTGGAGATTTCACGAATACCAGAGCAGCAGTTGGAAACCAAACATCAGGCAAGTGTACCTTGCCAAAACTTGCAGTACCTGCTTCATATTGTTGTCTTGATTTATTCATATATTGTACATGCTTAACCTAGGACTGTATGACATTAATTATCATCCGAATAATATTCGGGTGTCAACACTGCATGCAGAGTTGTGTAATGTCATCTATACATGGATATCGAGACCCTATGTATTCTCGTGCTTGCATTATCAAGTACGACATACCTCAGGACACCTGACACTATTCATGAGACAGAATATTCCTGAGATATTTATGGTAATTCTGTATAGGTTACATGATTCATGACATAGATATTGCATGTGCTTAACTATCATTGACTTGCTGCATTAGATATGATCCTGCCTGGCATGGACATGAGACGTTGTGGATATGAGATATATGATTACATTGGGTGGGGAGAGACACACAGGCTACAGGTTGATTATATTATGCCGGCGTCTTAGTCTCTCTTCGAGCTAGACAACCACATGATATCACTGCTACCGGCTCCTCGACACAGAGCTTGTAGTGGTCTCAGCCTGAGTTTTAGTGATGCTCTCATCTTGCATATCACTTAGCTGGTTATATAGTTTACCCTATTGTTTTATTTATTGTTCTACTGCATTATTTATTTTGGCTTGAGTTATTTTGTACCTTGCTATGTCCCCTGAGGACTTGGATCCGGATTATGTCCCCAGGTATAGTAGACGAGATCGATCCCGAGGTATACGGGACAGGAGCATTAGCAAGAGCAGGAACAGGAGCAGGCACTGGAGCAGTACCAGATCCAGTAGACGAGTAATCACCGATGATATCTTCTGAGTATATGCTTTATCCATACTCAGTATTTGCTGATGTTATCTTTATTTTTGTATCTTGACTATTGTATCAGACCCATTATCGGGTTATTTCCCGAGTTTATGTTTTATTGTGATTGATCTTGCTTTATGATTTTGATGTTGTTGTATTCATATCTGTGGATGAGTTTAGTATATTTAGATCCCTATTGTTGTACTACAGCTTAAGTACATCCTGATGGGTCCATTAAATTGGGTTTGTCCATCGGTGTGTGCTGCTAGCCATTGCCACGTGTCTAGCCCCTCGATATTTTGGGACTGGGGCGTGACATAGTTTTTGTGGTGGCCCATGCAGGTCTACGACTAAATTCTTCGGTTTCAACTTAGAAACTGAGTAAGCCTCTAATAAAGATAGGATAAGGATCTCATCCACTTGCTTGAATCATTCTTGATATCTATATCGGATTCGAATTAATTTCTTGACTTGCATCCTGCCTTGATTCCTGTGCACCTTTTATTATTTATTTTGGATGCAGAGTAATGGATCCACGAGCAAACGACAAGACTCCTACAAGATCACCACGAGATATTGTGGTAACCAACGAAGATGAAGTAACACTAGTGGATGGAGGTCAATCAGCACACCGAAGCAGTCAAGCGAATCAATATGCCTCGAGAATCCAACAAGATGACATCCCACCTCCACCGCAGTTTACTCCACCAATGCCCGTATTCTCACAAGGACAGGCTATGGACGGACAGCAGATATTTCAAATGATCTATGCAATAATGCAAGCTCAACAAGAGGCTTTGAGTCACAGCCTAGCAATCGCACTGGAGAAGGTAAATCTACCAGCATGATGGCCAACGACGGGCTCTATCAGTGACTTCTGCCAGCTGAAACTCCATATCTTTACAGGCAAGGAGGAGCCCACTGAAGTTCACGAGTGGCTCACAAACACTCAACATCAATTAGAAGCATCTGAGCTTCCAAGAGAGCATTGGATGATTGTCGTCCGGATGCAGTTGACAGGCAATGCACATCACTGGTGGCTATCTGAGGAGACACGGCTCGGACCAGACCGAGTCACTTGGGAGGAGTTCTCCAGACTCTTCCAGGAGATGTACATTCCATCTACTGCTTGATCGGAACTTCGGGACAAGTTCAATCGTCTCACTCAAGACAAGATGACAGTAGAAGAGTACAATGCAGAATTCATTTGTCTGAGTCGTTTCGTCCCAACCCTGATCCCGACAGAAGAGGAGAAGGCTGAGAAGTTCTTCGACGGTCTAAACTTCGAGCTACAGAAACTAATTGGATCTGTTGTACCTACATCTTACTCGGACGTCCATGCTGCAGCCCGACGCATGGATCGTGTTACCAGGAGAGAGACCAGTCTAAAATGGACTTCCACATCAGCACTAGCCAGAGCACCACAGGAAGAAGCTGCAAAAATATCTCACATGTACCAGCCACCAGGAGCATCTCCACAGGCACTACCTGTCTGTCAATATTGTCGCAAGCGAGGCCATATTAAGAACGAGTGTAGACACAAAAGGAGATTATGTTTAGCTTGCGGATCCAGTCAGCATTTAGTGAAGGAATGCCTTGAGCGTCGAGAAGGAGCACCAATGGTAAACCAACAAGCTTTATCAGTACCAAGGCCAGCCTATCCAGCATTGGAAGCACCGTAAACTGGAGAAGGAGACCTATCACCAACTCCAGGAGGGTATCAGCCGAGGCCACCTTTGATACCCCAGGCACTACTCTTCCAGCAGGCTCAGTAGCAGCAGAGGAATCGACTGCAAGGACGCAGACAATCTTTCGCATTGACCTTGGAGGACGTGCAGACTTGTGAAATAGCGAATGCGCGTAAGTTTTTCATAGATATCTGTTTCTAGTATTGTTTTAGCTCGTGCCTATTGGTTCGTGACCTTAGCCTTAACCTAGTAATATGGGACTTGTTAATAATAACCTAGTATGTTTTACCTAGTGATAACCTAGTTTTTCTAAAAGCTTGCTTTAACTAAATATCCTTCACTCTTGAATTTATATAACTTTTATTTCTTAGGGAAATGACGTTTTCCCTAGGTGTCTTGCCTAACCCCCATTCCTTTATTCTCCTTGATCATGATTCTTTGATGGTGTCATGCTTCGAACCTGTTTTATAAACCGTGTCATCTCTGCTGACCGGCTAGTTCTTTGATTGCGAGGACGCAATCCTCTTAAGGGGGATAGATTGTAAACCCCCTGATTTTTTTAAAATTTTTAAAAGAATTTTTTGGAATTTTTCTGGTGCTTTATGTGATTTTAACTAATTAAAATCTAGGTATTTTAGAATTAAATAAAATTAAATATTTTTAAAAATATTAAAATATTATGAAAATAATATTTTTTGGTATAAAATAAAATATTGGACATAGGATAATTTTCCTAGAATTTATTGGACCCCAGAACAATTTTTAAAGACCTAAAAACCCTGTTCTAATTAAAACCAAATCAAACCGGGTTGAATCGGGCTCAAACCGGGTTGAACCGGGCTGAACACGGTCCAACCAAACCGGACCGGCCTGAACCGGCCTAGACCCTAATGGGTTGGGTCCTACCCAACCCGACCCGACCCGGATCCGACCCGCTCCCTCTCACCCGCATCCCCTTATTTTTCGACGCCTCGCCCCTGCCCCGTTCGGCCACGACGCCACGGCTCTGCCTCCCTCGCCACGTCCCAGCCTCGGCTCCGCCTCCCCCGCCACGACCCCCTCTCCTCCGCCTCGCCCGGCGCCACTCCCTCTCCCCTCGCCCTATAAAGCCCCCTACTCCACCAGCCCTCCGCCACAACGAACCACCACCGCTCTCGCCAGCTCCGCCTCCACGCCCCGCTCAGCTGCCAACCCTCTCCCCTCGACGACGACCCCGATGAGCTGACGATCCCGGAGCCCTAGCCGTAGTGCCGCCCGACCCTGCTCCGCCGCCAGCGTCTCCGCCTCCGTCGAAGTCCCTCCGCCTCCGCGAGCCCTGGCGACGCCTCCCCGCAGCCGCCTCAGCCTCCAGCAGCAGCAGCAGTAGCGACCGCCGGAACCCTAGCCGGCCGGCCGGGCTTCGCGTCGCCTCGCGAGGACAAAATTTTTAGCCTCTGTGGAGCCCTGTTCAGGTAGCCGTTTCTCTCTCCTCGCTGTCCCATTTCCCGTTCCGTCTGTTGTGACGCGAACCCTGCATGACCCTCTCGATACCCGTGTAGCCCGCTCGGTGTGTCGTGTCCTGTGGCGATCGCAAACTGCGACACAAAATCAGGAAAAATAATGCCCTATTTTACCCCGAAACTGAGTACGCCCCGCCAAACGTGACAACTTGGTCGCATGCGATCTTTACTGAAAGGTGCGCGTCGTTAATACGAACGTATCGGATTTCGCAAAAGTTGATTTGGATGTGCGTGCACACCGGAATCAACGCGTATTCGTCGATAATGCCCCGTATCGGTCTCGTTCTGGAACTCGTTGTAACTTCGTGTACACATATCGTATCAAAACAAAACTTACGCTATCGGACTCATAGTAATATGCTGGTCCTGTGACCCAAGTTTGGTTCGATTCTTAGAACGTTGACAAAATCGTATATCGTGGGCCCCACGGCTCCACTTGACGGGCGATTTTGTGACCGGCTCATCGGAATCCAATTCTGGAAATTCCGTTGGATTTGTATCATCGTTCTGGACTTGTAGACACTAAGTTTGACAAATTTGGAGAACTTTGTTCCTGACACATTTTTTGGTACGAAGCGGGCCACATATGGACCCCACTTTGACCAAAAATTGTCACTTTTGCCCCTGTGTCCAAATTGGACTCAAGGACAGGTAATTCTAGCTATTTGATATCTTCTGAGTATGATGGTAATATTTGTTTCAGCATCCGAAGACGTTCCTGGAGATTTCACGAATACCAGAGCAGCAGTTGAAAACCAAACACCAGGCAAGTGTACCTTGCCAAAACTTACAGTACCTGCTTCATATTATTGTCTTGGTTTATTCATATGTTGTACATGCTTAACCTAGGACCATGTGACATTAATTAGCATCCAAATAATATTCGGGTGTCAACACTGCACGCAGAGTTTTGTAATGTCATCTAGACATGGATATCGAGACCCTATGTATTCTCGTGCTTGCATTATCAAGTACGACATACCTCGGGACACCTGACACTATTCATGAGACAGAATATTCCTAAGATATTCATGGTAATTCTGTATAGGTTACATGATTCATGACATAGATATTGTATGTGCTTAACTATCATTGACTTGTTGCATTAGATATGATCCTGCGTGGCATGGACATGAGATATTGTGGATATGAGACATATGATTACATTGGGTGGGGAGAGACACACAGGCTACAGGTTAATTATATTATGCCGGCGTCTTAGTCTCTCTCCGAGCTAGACAACCACATGATATCACTGCTACCGGCTCCCCGACACAGAGCTTGTAGTGGTCTCAGCCTGAGTTCTAGTGATGCTCTCATCTTGCATATCACTTAACTGGTTATATAGTTTACCCTATTATTTTATTTATTGCTGCACTGCATTATTTATTTTGGCTTGAGTTATTTTGTACCTTGCTATGTCCCCTGAGGACCTGGATCCGAATTATGTCCCCAGGTATAGCAGACGAGATCGATCCCGAGGTATACGGGATAGGAGCATTAGCAGGAGCAGGAACAAGAGTAGGCACTGGAGCAGTACCAGATCCAGTAGACGAGTGATCACCGAGGATATCTTCTGAGTATATGCTTTATCCATATTCAGTATTTGCTGATGTTATCTTTATTTCTGTATCTTGACTATTGTATCAGACCCATTATCGAGTTATTTCCCAAGTTTATGTTTTATTGTGATTGATCTTGCTTTATGATTCGGATGTTGTTGTATTCATATCTGTGGATAATTTTAGTATTTTAGACCCCTATTGTTGTACTACAGCTTAATTACATCCTGATGAGTCCATTAAATTGGGTTTGCCCATCGGTGTGTGCTGCTGGCCATTGCCACATGTCTAGTCCCTCGATATTTTAGGACTGGGACGTGACACGGGCGGCGGCGGCGGCGCACGCGTGTGGCCCAAGAGGTCCTCCATACAACATCTTTAAGAAAGCAATGAAGAGGGAATAATATATACACACAAGGAGGGGTTGGCCCATCCGATGTAGGACTAAAGAGAAGTTAGTTTTTTGAGCAATGGTTCTAACAATCCCCCCCCAAAAAAAACACCAAGTTCCGAAACAGAGATAAGAGGAAGTAAAAATAGAGAGAGAGAGAGAGAGAGAGAGAGAGCATCTGGGCAGTAAAATACTATGCATAGATGAGATGGACTACAGCCTTGAATATCACGTAGTGACTATTGCCTTAATATAAAGAAGTGCTTGATGGACTATGCCTTGAATCAGACTTCTTGAACCAGATTTAGAAAAATAGCACACATAGTACTCTAGAGGTCCTTGGTTTATCGGGTGGCGCTTTTAAATGGCCATGTGCACTTTTTCATATTCATGAGAATTGTCTGGGATCGCCCTGTCCCATAGTCACGGCCTTCACGACCTCTCATATAGGTAAGTCCTTAATGGTTGGTGATATGAATCAACCTAGCATTACAGCTTGGACCTATTAAGAGTTTAACCTCATCCTAACCATATCACACAGGAACACTGTCACCATAGGGATGGGGAGTCATTTTACACATGTACAGCCGCTTGGGCTTTATTTTAATGAGACTTAATCTTGAGTCAGTGTTCCATAAAGTCACCTAAGTTCAGCTTATTTCTACCCATTGAACCGGCTTCTTGGGATCTCCAGTCAGAATCGGTTGGGTTGCCACTCTGGTAACTAACTTATGGGCTTAACCCCATCCCCCTTGATAATTCTAGGATCAAAGTCCTAGACAGACCCTTCGTCAAGTGATCTGCAAGGTTCTTTTTTGACTTTATATAGTCAAAGTCCTAGACAGACCCTTGATAATTCTAGGATCAAAGTCCTAGACAGACCCTTCGTCAAGTGATCTACAAGGTTATTTTCTGACTTTATATAGTCAAGAACCACATATTTGCCTAGTAGGCTTTTTATTGACTTGAAGCGCAGCTGCAGGTGCCTGTTCATCTTAGCATTCACAGAATCATGCTTTAGTAGTTCAATAACAGATTTATTATCACAGTTTATAGAAATTGCTGGAACAGGACTAAGAGAAACAGGTATATGTATAATAAAATTTTTAAGCCATTCAGCTTCTGTGCAAGTTGTATCTAAAGCTATCATTTCGGAGTCCATTGTACTCCTAGCTATGATAGTTTACTTACAAGAACCCCAGGAGATTGCAGCTCCTCCTAGAGTAAATATATATCCAGTAGTAGATTTTATATCATGTGAGTCAGTTACCCAGTTTGCATCTAAATAACCTTCTATGATATCAGGGTGCCTAAAAAAATAAAGTTTGTAATCTAGGGTGCCCTTGAGATATCTAAATACCCTATCCAAGGCAGTCTAATGTGAATGATTTGGGTTACTGGTATATCTACTTAGTCTCCCAATAGCAAATGCAATATCAGGTCTTGTCCTGTTTGTTATATACATAAGGGAGCCTATCATCTGTGAATATTTATGTTGTTCCAAAGGTGATCCTTCATTCTTTTTTAGTACGATACTGCTGTCATAAGGAGTAAGGACAGGTTTCTTATCAAATAACTCAAACTTTTTTAGCATTTTTCTAATTGAATGTGCTAAAGATAGAGTATAACCCTCTTTGCCTTTGGTCACTTGCATTCCTAAAATTAAATTGGCTTCTCCTAGGTCTTTCATATCAAACTGGCTAGATAAATAGTTCTTTGTAATATTTATCAATTCCAATGATGAACCTAGGATAAGGATGTCATCTACATACAAGCATAAAATGACACAACTTTTACATGTACCTTTAGAGTATATACATTTGTTATACTCATTTGACAAGAAACCATATTCACAAATTACTTTGTCAAATTTATTGTGCCATTGTTTGGGAGCTTGTTTCAAGCCATAGAGGGATTTTACTAGTCTGCAAACTTTCTTTTCTTGACCTTTAGCAATGAAACCTTCAGGTTGGTCCATATAAAGTTCTTCCTCTAGATCTCCATTCAAAAATATTGTCTTTACATCCATTTGATGGATTAGCATATCATGAATGGATGTTAAGGCCAAGAGAGTTCTAATGGATGTGATCTTAACTACAGGAGAGTAGGTATCAAAATAATCTAACCCTTTCTTCTGGGTAAAACCCTTAGCAACTAATCTAGCTTTGTATTTCTCTATAGTACCATCGGCTCTGAGTTTCTTCTTGAAAATCCACTTACAACCTATTGGTTTATTGCTTAAAGGTAGATCTGTTAAAAACCAAGTGTTATTCTCCATGATGGAGTTGTATTCACTGTTAATGGCTTCTTTCCAGAAGGGAGCACCAGGAGACGACATTGCTTCTTCATAAGTTGAGGGATCACCCTCTATAAAAAAGGTGAAGAATCTTTCTCCTAATTTTTTTTCAATCCTATTCCTTTTACTCCGTCTAGGTTCTAAGTCTTGTTCATATTGTGAGCTCGGTATTTGGACATGAGAACTAGTAGAGGGTATGGAGGAAGAGATTAAACTTCTATCCTTAAAAGAAAATATGTTTTCAAAGTAAACTGCATCTCTTGCTTCTATAATAATATTGTTAGAGATTTCATTTACTTCTGAGTGAGTCACTAGAAATCTATTGGCATAGCTGTCTAAGGCATATCCTATGAAAACAACGTCTACAATCTTGGGACCAATCTTTCTCTTTTTAGGTTCGGGAATTTCGACTTTAGCAAGGCATCCCCAAACTCTAAGGTAATTAATCCTAGGAGCTCTACCTTTCCAAAGCTCATAGGGAGTCTTATCTTTTTTCTTACTAGGAATCCTATTAAGAATGTAACAGGCAGTTAAAAGGGCTTCTCCTCACAAGTTATCAGGAGCACCAGAGCTGAGAAGCATGGCATTCACCATATCTAACAGAGTGCGGTTCTTGCGTTCAGCAACTCTGTTAGACTGAGATAAATATGGAGCAGTTACCTCATGAATTATTCCATGTTCTTCACAGAAGTTAATCATTTCGTTTTAGGTATATTCTCCACCATGATCAGATCTAAGGAACTTAATCTTTCTTTCTAATTGATTCTCAGCTTCAGATTTGTAGACCTTAAATTTATCTAGAACTTCATCTTTAGTTTTGAGAAGATAGATATAATAATACTTTGAATAATCATCTATAAACGTAACAAAGTATTTTCTACTGCCTCTGATCAAAATCCTATTTGAGTCACATACATCACTATGGATAAGTTCTAGAAGGTCAAAATTTCTTTCTACAGATTTGAAAGATAATTTAGTATGTTTGGCTTGAACACAAATCTCACATTTGTGTTTGTCATCTATTGGAGTCTTGGGAATAAGATCTAAAGTCATCATTCTTTTAATAGAACCTAGGTTCACATAACCTAGTCTGTCATGCCAAATATTTGAAGATTCTATATTAGAGACAATGAGAGAACACTCAAAAAATTTATTCATTGTGCTTAAAATGAAAAGACCGTCTTTTACAAAGCCTTTTCCTATAAAGGAGTCATGCTTAGAAAATACTACTTTATTTGCCTCCATTACAATTTTGTATCCTGAGACTACAAGAAAGGATCCACTAACTAGGTTTCTCTTGACAGACGACACATGAAGAATATCATGAAGAGTTAAGATTTTTCCTGATGTCATCTTCAGGTCAACTTTTCCTCTTCCAATAATTTGTGCCGTTGAGCCATCTCCTAGGGTTACACCTCCTCCACTTGATTCCTGATAATTTGAAAAACAGGAGCGATCAACGAAACATGAACATTAGCTCCAGAATCCAACCACCAATCATCAGAATGGTAATAAAGGTTAATAAAGGGTTGAAAGCTTACAGACCTGAAGGAACTCGAAGAACCTTTGTGAAGCATGTTCGCTTCTGGTCTAACTGAGCCCTTTCCTTTGTAGGAGGTCCAACAGCTTTCTTCTTCCTATGGTAGTAGTTGGAGGCCATATGGTTTGTTTTACCACACACAAAATAAAATCTCTTTTGATCCTGAGTCTGACTGAAGTTTCTAGGTTTATCGTTTTGGTGATGATGGTTTTGGTGGTTAGGCTGAAAGTTTTTCTTCTTCTTGAAGAAATTCTTTTTGGATTTATAATAAAAATTAGATTTGGATTTTCCTTGGCCTTCTACAAGGTTTACCTTAGCTTTAGATTCAGTCTTAGGCTTAGACCTCAATCTAATTTGTTCTTCGGTTCTAATTTTCTTTAGGACTTGATTGTAGGTAAGATCTCCTTGTGTATGGATAAGTTCATTAGTAATATCAGACCAAGAGGGAGGTAACTTGTCTATTAGGCATGCTATTTTATGCTCATTGGAGAAAGATGTGCCTTTGGCTTGAATATGACTAAGGTATTCTTGGAATTCATGGAGCTGGTCATTCATTGGCTTGTTATCTACCATGAAATACCTATTAAAGGTTAAAAAAATAAATCTTTCTATTCCGACATCATCACAGCTGTATTCATCTTCCAAGGCTTTTCAAAGTTCTTTAGCGCTCTTGTAGTCAAAAAATATATCATACAAGGATTCAGATAATGCGCTTAGAATTCTATGAAAGCAGTGGAAGCCTATTTCTTTAGAGGTTTTTGGTTTCGAGGAGGTGGACACTCCTATGTCAGACTCAGTATCATCAGAATCATTTGTGATGGGTGTGGACCCATCAATGGCTGAAATAAGTCCTAAGGTCGTGAGCCAAAATTTTATTTGGCGCTGCCATCTTTTAAAGTATGAGCCATCAAACTTAACAGGTTTTGCAGTAGAGGATTCCTCCTTACCAGTCATGTTTGCAGTCTGAAAAAATATAAATTTATTTAATAACAATGTCTAAGATAATAGTTTAGGTGGTCTTTGCTAATCAATCTTAAAATCTTTAGTTTTTCAAGTGTTGATCAACTCAGGTTAGCTGTAGGGGCCGGTTCCCAGCTAGCGGCGGTCCGAAGACTCTTAAGTACCGTGTCGCTTAGGGCTATTTACACCCGGTTGACAGAATGACCCTTTCGGCTTGTGCTCGAGTTTGCCTCTACTTTGAAATTTTAGATTTGAAGATTTAATTTGCAATTTCCTTTTTACTAAAGAATTTTCTTTTGGTCCTAGATTGCTTTGAAAATACTAAGTGATTATTTATGTTACAATTGAAAGAAATTTTGTGATAAAAATATTGCAATTGACAAAATTATCAAATGTGCTAACAATTTGTAAAATACTTTAGGCAAATTTATAATTTGACAGTATAGTAAGCAACTTGATAAGTAAACAAATAAATTAATTGAGGAAATGAAGCAAATTGCTAACAAATATTTTGAGTTAACTATTATGATCAAAAAGCAAATATTAAATATGGTTATTTGCTATGGTAAATATTAAGCAAATTGAATTTTCTAGAATAAAAATTAAACAACTGCAACTTAACAATATTGGCTACACTAAGAATAATTTTCTACAAGTTAAAGCTTGCTATAGTCAAAAATTTCAAATTTTCAATTGATAAATTATCAACTATGCTACAGTAACTATTAACTTTTAATTTATTAATCAACTTTGTTCCAGAAAATTTTATGTTACTATGCCAATAATATGTTGCTACAATATTATGAATTAAGCAATGCTGAAACAAAAAAATTCGGTTATGTAGCAAGAATAGGCAATAAATATTAACCTAACTGATAAAAAATATATATATAATAAACGGTTAATTTTATTTTCCTTTAGCAGAGAATAAATAATGGTATATTAGCAATATTTTTGAAGCTTTGTAGCAAGATTTAGATGAACAATTCTAACATAAAATTCAACTCTTAGATTGTTAGAAAAATTATCGTTTTCTTATTGAAAATTTTGTGAATCAAAAGAAAAAAAATTAGATTGATGTTACCGGCCTCTGGGGAAGTCGTGCACGAAGCACTGCCCTAAGAGTTGATTCGGGATCTGTGTGCAGATGTTTCCCAAAGCTCCTAATGGTAAAACCCCCGCACTACCGGTATCTCGTAGCCGCACACGACTCGGAGAGAACGACCAGGACTTAGCTCTGCCCAGAGCTTGGAGACGAGTAAAACGACGAAGATTGGACAGAATAGAATGTTGGCAGCAACTTTTTGGAGAAATTTTTTTTTGATCATGTTTACAAAGAAAAACCACTCATATATAAGAATCCATACAATATGTAACGGTCTGAATTAATTTGCTATTAATTCAGCCGTTACACAGACACATGGAGAATGAATCTGGACACTTAAAGTATTAACGGTTCAAAAAGTAAATAGTAACGGACAAATTTATTTCCAACGTTCAGAATATTAAATGGAAAAAATTGAAAAGGAGCAAAAAGAATTTTAGGGTCTCAGCCCGAACTCGAAGAGAAAATCGAATCGACATTCGGTGCCCGCAGATGTGGGCGCGTACCCGCACCCGTTACTCGCGCCGAACCGAACCGAGCCGGCGGGACGGCGGCGGCGCGCGCGTGTGGCCCAAGGGGTTCTCCACACAACATCTTTAAGAAAGCAATGAAGAGGAAATAATATATACACACAAGGAGGGGTTGGCCCATCCGATGTGGGACTAAAGAGAAGTTAATTTTTTGAGCAATGGTTCTAACAGTTTCTACCTAGAGAGAGAGAGAGATACTCTCACCTTTTAATCTCAGTCTTGCAATTCAAATCAAACTGTTGTAACTTAGGTTGGTTCTATAATATGAAACCAAATAGCTGATTTTATTATATTATAATATATAGAAACACACACACACTTTACCAATTATATTCTCAACTAAAAATAATTATTACCATGACTTTATAGGATCATTTTTAAATAATAATTTGTATGGGTATAATTGTAAATTAGGATAAGCCTCTATTTTTTCCTTCAACGTTTGTAGGTATTGAATTTCTTATGTTACGAAGAAAGATTAACCTCTACTTTTTTTTCTTTTCCTCCACTATTTGCTTCTTACATCAAACAAGAAAAAAAATTGTATCATTTTCTTCCATTTTCTTTCCACTCATTTTTTTTTCTACTTTTTTCTCCCACCAAATGTTTGTAATTGAGGCCGGGGAGTTGGATGAACCCCTTTGCCACCAACCAAACTTGTAACCTGTCAACAGAATTGTCATCCTTATGATTCGCCCTAGAAATTCATTTACACCCAACCATATTCAAACCAGTCGACTTAGGAACTAAGTGCCAAGTGTCATGACTCGTTAATGCAGAAAATTTCTCGGACACGGAGGAATTTGCCAGTAATGTGAAGTTAAGATTGCCCCGGTCAGAAATATGGGGGGCAGGGGGTGTTTCTTGATGTTTGTGGGGTGACCGACTGGGAGGAGACAATTGTAATATATATGGGCCTAGGATTCCTAATTCCAGTGACATAGGAAAAATTAGAAAAAATGAGATTAGTAGGGGAAGAGATTCTACCTGGAGAGTGCGTAGCCGGAGGGAACCCTTGCTGGGGACCATTATCGAAATATAGAGATTTAACTTGAAAATTAAATTTTTTTTTCGACTAGATGTTTAAATTGGACGAAAATGATTTGGAACTTTAGCTTTGGATTGCATAATAAAACCAAGTGTTTTTTAGTGAAATGGCCCACAAATCTCTACTCTTATAATGAGGGTCAAAATTAAGTCATCTAAGCGATTTGTAAATACTCCAGTAACTATTTTATAATAAATAACTAATTACTTAACTACCTAATATTATTTATTTACAACTAAATAATTCTAACTCAAGTGGTTAAGGTGGGAGGTATTATTTTGGGTTGCTTGAGTTTCGATTCTTAGGAACAGATCTTTTTATGATAATTTCATATTTAGAATTTTTTTTTAAACATTTTTTATTCACGTGCACTTTACTAGTATTAGAAAATATTTTGAACCATTTTCACGATATAATTTTTGTGGACCCATGCATAGGTATAAATAAAGTTCGAACTTGTGAAGTTGGTGATGCGAAAAGAAAATTTGTGTACTTTATATTTGTAGAATAAGACGAACCGACTTCCTTCTACATCAAATTCGGTGGTTGATGGGTAGAAAGATCGATTCGAAAAATTCTATAATGGTTCTTTCTCGTGATCTTGTCTTCGGTAATCTTCTTTGTACTCATTGTAATCTATTTTCATTTAGTTGAAGTATTGCAGTGATCCGTGTGGATCGGTGGAGTAGTTTTTAGAGAGGCCGGTGTACTTTCCTTTATTTCATTAGTGGAGGCTTTTTTGGATTAGACTCCCATAATCTAGTGATTTTTCTATGAGAACTTTCCACGTAAAAATCGTGGTGTTTACGTTGTAGGTCTATTGTTATTTCACGTAATTAGTTTGTGCATTTTTCTTTGGTTCTTACCAAATTCTCTCTGTTTGGGTGAATTGTTTCCATGTTTCCATGTTTCATTCCAGACAACATCAGCCTACTTGATCAACCGAGGACTATCTGCTCCATTAAAAGAGAAATTGCTAGACAAAGCAGGGAGATTAAATGAGGTAAATTCGTCCCATCTAAGAGTCTTCGGTTGTGAACCTTTTCCGGTACGGTGGTGGAAGTGTTTCAAAAGATATCATTGGTGAGACGATGAATGAGAATGTTGATGTGCAAATAGATCCTACAACACTTGTAACTAAAATCAGAAGATCAAGCATAATATCTCCGGCAAACAAGCGATATTCTCCATCTTTGAACTATTTTTTATTGGAAGATGGAGGTGAGCGAGATTCTCTTAGCCAAACAGTTGGAGTTGCAACCGCAACGACATATTAGGGCTCTTGGCCAAACACACCCTTAGTTGAGCAAGTAACTTCACTTGCTACAAGGAAACTGCAATTGTGGTTTTCTTACTATTTATAGTTGGTGTTGCAGTCTGCTTCTATTGATTGGCATACAATTTCACTTACTACTACCTAACATGTACTTGTCTATGTAGTGTTACCAAACCAGACGATATATCGGATTGAGACTCCACTTTGTCAGCATGCATTCCTTGACATGAACATTTCTGAATTTTCTGTATTACGCAGAAACCCCAAACAAGATCTCATCTTTGATTAAATTGGAGACGAGTGCAAGTTAATGTAACACAAGAACCCTATCTGAGAAATAATGTCCCACTAGCAAAGGTAATATGTTTCATCCAGACTTACTTGTGATGTTATTTCAATTTTGGTCTGTTGATTCATATAAAATGATAAAAATATAACAAGAAACAAACTAAAACCCCGAGGCTTTTCTTGTTTCCTTTTTTAACAATTCTGTTTCAATAATTTCATCAAGTGGTATTTTGAACAAATTGCTCGTGATCAGCTTACTGATCAAGAAAAGTATTAGGTATAACCCATCTGAGATTGAAGCTGGAGATGAGATGTGCTACAACACTACATTCGGTACTAGTAGTTTGAGGACTAGAGCATAATAACAGTATGATGCAGAAAGAACTAGTTTTAGCAAGTACATACATTTATCAGCGTTTCTTCGCCTATAGTAAAACATTGAGCAGTAACAAGATACTTATGTGGCACACAGATGAATTAGTTCGGTTCTCTGTTCCAACAATTATAACAACAAATCAATTACACACATGGTGGCAAACCCTTGCATTATGAATGTCTCTACTGCAAGCAGATTACCTTCTTTTCTTCTCCATCTGTTTTCCTCAGGGCAGATAAACAGCCGCGCCCCTCACGGAAGCCAACCTTGGACGTAAGTAGTCACACTCGGGCCGGGCATTTGATCAGGTTGGAACCTGATCATTATAGAGATGTGATATCAGATATTACTACAAAGTATGAAATATTCACCATGATTTAGAAGCACAATTTTTTTGAGTTATCATACCAATAACATTTATTTCACTTATGGTGAGTTAGATTATTTAGTTTTTAACATTGAGAAATAAAATACTCAAAGACAACGGAAAACTAGATATTCAAGTACTTTTGTATAGCTCTAAGATCAAGTTATGAGAATATCTTGGAAGAACTCTTCCTATTACTGGAAGGTTACAAGGAACTGAAGTATACTGGTCTTGATGTTTTAACAATCATTCTCAAAATGCTTATATTTCCAAAATAGGGCCTACAAAAACAGCATTTGGTGCTAAACATGGTGTTGTTATCAGATTCATGGAGAAAATTAAGGACTTTGGAGAAGGAAAAAAGAGAGGGGAAGAGACCAATAAATTAGGGTTTCATCTGAACAAAAATATCAAGTATCAACGACAAAATTTGTCTCAACCAAAATTTCGCTATTGCTCCCTGGCACAGACACCTACGCTTTGCCAATAACATCACCAGACTCGAACTTTTACGGTCTTGTAATCTGGACTTCATGTTAATACATTGGTAAATGTGTATTTTTGTATGTATACTACCACCAATACATTAATCAATACACATTTTAAATTTATCAATACACTTTTTAAGTAAAATGTGCATGGATAAATGTGTTGATGGAAGTACCTTTGTAAATACAAATTTATCAATATATTAATATGTGTCTTTAGGGCACATGTTAACATAAATCCTGGAATTCTGCTATAAGAATTCTGGTGGCCTAATTTGCACTAATATACCAGCACCATGTTCCCGACACATGATGTTTAGCTTTACATGCACTTCAATTTTGAATATGGGCTGGGTAGAATTTATTGGCTGTAGTTGAACGAAAACTAGGTAACTTAGTAAAAGATACAGAAAAATAAGACATCATGTTTGAAATATATATATTAAAGAGAAATAAGATATGATGTTTAAATTATAATATTAGTTTGTTCAACCTCAAGGGAGTAGAACAATTACATAGAGGAACTTGGAAAGTAAACTTCAAATCATAGTGATATTGTTTCCCTATTGTTTTTTATTGTTTCAACTACTTGAATTTCAATACTAATTAATAATAATATAAATCGATTTAGATAACAGGATAAGTATTTTTTGGTTGAAATGCTATTTCATTTAGCAAATAAATAGGGAATGGTCTACTTTTTTCAGAAACATACCCAATCTGTAGAGTGGGTTGACAATCCAGAGGGTGATAGAATTGATCTTCTCCTTGTTGATTTGCTTGCCGGCTGTATCCTATTGCATTTTCATTGGACTCCCAGACCTGTTGATGAGTAGCCTGGGTGCTTTCTTCCAACTGAAAGGACCAATCAACATTTTGATTTTTTTTTCGATGTAAAGGAAAAGTAATAAAAACATAAAAATATACTTATTCTATTTGATTAATCTACACTCCTCATTTCCATTCGATAATTACAAAATATACCACAAAAGATCGACAATTAGATAGTAAGTTAATTAACCTATGATTTGTATTCTCTCTTGAGTTTATTTCAGTAGCAGTTTTTTTCCCTTCTTATTTTGGTAAGAAGATAGTAAGTTTACTAACCTATGATTTGTTTTCTCTCTTTTCTAAAGTTATTGACCTATGACTTTTGTCAAAAATCTATAATCAAATGCAGTAAAGCACTATAAAGCTACATACCCTCTTCCTAAGGCTTCTGTTAGCTTCACAGAGCATTTGTTCCTGACAAGATTGGAAAAATATATAGATTAGGTTAAAGCTGGAATCATTCCATACATAAACATAACTATTCATATTTTTCATACCCTTCCTTGAAGATCAGCAAGCTGGTCGAGCATATACTGTGTCTGCAAATAGTAACATGATCTTTTAAGCAATAACATTCATAGACATATCATATGTCACAAAGTTGATAATTTGATTGCTAAAGATTCTCTTAAAAAGCATGTGCAGCAAAAACTCCAACCCAAGCTGAAGTCATTACATTTACATCTTATACATCAGAAAGCAAAATAGAGGAAAAAAAAGTTCATTTATATAATTATCATGAAATTGTGATTAGAAGTGTCAATACCCTTGTTGATCTTATTTGCTTTAACGACGCATCTAGTTGCCTTTCCAGTTGCTCCAGCTCCTTGCTGCTTAGAGGCCCAAGATCCTCACCGAGAAGATTCCTAGATTGGAATCATAATATTAATTCACAAAGTCAGTCTTTAACTGTATGAAATTGTGTACTAACATATGCTTCCATGGATGTATTCTTATATCTGTTCACCTTTGTGATCGTTGTAAAGCTTCCACCCGAGCTTTAAGTTTCAGGTATTCTTGATGACTACTGTGCAGCAACTAAAGAACAAAAGGTCAACTTCAACAATGTGCAACATGATAATATAACATGCACCTTTCGCGCCAATACAATAATTAAGATATTTGTCTTAAGATTTCAGCACCAAGAAGATTCTTCTAGAAGCCTTCTAGAATAACCAGTAAATTCACGTGCGGAAAAATAATTTTTTCCCGGATATTGTTCAAAAATGTTGTAAATATTTTCAATTTTCAATTATGATTGGTTTTATATATGTTTCTAATTTAATTAGAATTAGTTATAGATATATGTATAGATAGTTAGATAATATCACGTAGTTAAGTTATTGTTGAGAGTATTAATAGGCTTTTAGAACCACATTGAGTAGAATAGTAGAGATAGGGGTTAGTCTCTCATATATATATGTAGCGCCACCTCAATAATAAACAAGTCAAGTATTCTACTAAATTTCTATTTGGTATCAGGACGACCAAACCCTAACCCTAGCCGCCACCCATCTCCACCAAATCCTAACCCCACTATACAGCCGTCTCCCCCTCCAAACCTCGCCTCCGCCAACACCCCCCCCCCCCCACATTCTCCCCACTGCATCCCATCCCCCCCACCCTTCCGCCGCCAGCACAGTCGCCACCCCACCGGCTGCAACCCCCTGCCGCCAGTACAGCCGTTCCCCTCCCCACCGGCCAGCAACCCCCCCCCCCCCACTTCTCCACGCCGGCCCCGACCCCCTCTTCGTCGCTGCCAGCACAGCCTTCCTTCTCCTTCTCGTCAGGCCATGCGACCTCGAGTCGCAGCCATGTACAAGATATGAGCAGCCGCTAAAGGAGGAACAATAGATGTGGAGAGTATAACGATCAAAGGTGAAGACGATCTAGATCTGCCACCGCCTTATTAATGGAAGAGGAGAAGAAGAAGACGATGGAGACGATCTACAGCAAGCTGACGGCGAAAGAGATGAAGGCTTTGGTGAACAATCTCTTTTCCAGGAATCTGACCGGAACTAGCTCCCGTGTTGCACACGTAGATATGGATCCTACAAAATGGAAAGGTTGGAGAAACTGATGATAAAGTTGGAGGGTACTTCAAACTACTTGAAGTAGTCGCGTCAGGCGATGCAGACTCTGAAGGCAAGGGGCTTGGTGTACTATGTGAATGGCCAAACCAAGGCACCTGAAGATCACTTATCATGGGAGTTTGTTGTGTGGAAAATCGTCAATAATGTTGTAGCTGGATAGTTGACAGCCTCATTGACTGACCAAGTGTCGAACAACGTGGAAGTGATGGAGGGCGCTGGTGATATTTGGATGATGCTAAGAGACATATACTCAGGGTCGGACAACCCTATAAGGGTCTTCCAACTACAGGAAAAAGTTAATAAGGTGGTACAAGAAGATCACACCAACTCTGAGTATACGGCTCTACTGAAGAAGTATTGTTCATATCTCGACCACTAAGATCCCATTAGCGTAGAGGATGAGCAAGTGGAACCGGCATTTGCGAAACGTTATCAGAAGTTAATGGAGTATGTCTCACGACAGAGGATGATAAAGTTCCTGAAGAGGCTCAACCCGGTATTCGAGCGGAGAAGGATTATCCTACTTCTCCAACCCGAACTGCCATCATTGGAGGAGGCCATAGCTGCTTCAGCACAAGAAGAGGCACAACTAAAGATGATGCCTAACACCACTAACTCTCCGTAGAAAAAATTAGCTCTAGCAGTTTTTAACCCAAATTCTTCTAGAGGGGGAGGGTGCCACAACTGTGGAGACCCTGGACACTTCATCAGATTCTGTTCGAAACCTCTGAGACGCCAGTCCAGCGGTCGCGGACGTAGTCGTGAAGGGCGTAGGGGTGGAAAAGGAGGCTATGGCAGTGGCAGGAGTAATTATTCTGGAGGGCATAAGACAAACCTGGCAGGAAAAAAAATGAGAGTTAGTCATCCGATATGACCCCTAGTGAGATTAAAATGCTAGAAATATGGAGGAGCATGAAGCATGGAACCAGCGACTATCGAGCCAACACCGCTGGAACATCGACTCCAATTACCTCCGGGGGTAACATCACCTACTATGTCTATATAAGCACTGGTATACCTCCTCATGCCTTTGCATCTACCCACAGACCAGGATGTCTGAATTAGATAATTGACTCTGGGGCATCCCGCCATGTCACGGGTGCCCATGATGAGTTCCAAGATTACACTCACCTGGTGACGCCTGAAAGCATTCAAACTGCTGATGGTACTGCTAGACCCATTTTGGGTAAAGGCACAGTTGAATACACCCCTTTCATGACTCTTACTGATATCTTGCATGCTCCATCTTTTTCTGTTAATTTATTGTCCATTAATGCCATTGTTCTTTAACTTAATTGTGTTGTTTTCTTTGACATTTCTAAGATAATTTTTAGGAGAAAGGAACATGGAGATGGTTAGGGACTGGCACTAAAGGACTACGATACTTGGACAGGGGTGGGCAGGATGCAGCAATGACGTCACTGGTAGATGAAGTTCAACCGGAGGAGCCGCGAAGGAATGTGGAAGCAGAATTATTACTCCAACATCAGCGTATGGGACACTCTTCATTCACTCTATTGAGTCAGATGTATCCCTCTATGTATGAAAAGGCTAATAAGAAAAAGATAGTTTGTGATGCTTGTGAACTTGAAAAATATACCAGAAGCTCTTATGTGAGTTCTGGAAATAAAAGTTTAGTTATTTTTGATATGATACACTCTAATGTGTGGGGACCTTGTCCTACAACTGTTGTTAATGGTCTTAATTGGTTTGTCATCTTTATTGACTACTACACTCGTGTCACCTGGATATACCTAATAAAGAGTAAGAGTGATATCTTTACATGCTTTCATAATTTATATCGCAAGGTTACAACACAATATGGTACTAAGGTAAAGATTTTGAGGTCTGACAATAGGGCAGAATACATCAACAAGACTATTGAAGAGTACTTATCATCCCATGTGATACAACATCAGACTTCATGTACATATACACCAGCACAAAATGGCATGGTGGAGCGAAAGAATAGGCACCTATTGGAAGTGGCACGGTCAATAATGTTTGCTATGAATGTCCTAAACACTTGTGGGGGCATGTCGTGTTGACGACTGCATATCTCATCAACATGATGTCCTCTCAAGTGTTAGGATGGATGACATTGTTTGAGTTACTTACAGGTGATAACAAGTACATTTGTTCCCCAAAAGGTATTTGGATGTGTATGCTTTGTGAAGGATAATAGGCCTGTGGTGGAAAAGTTAGACCCTAGGGCAGTGATGTGCGCCTTTGTTGGCTACTCAGGGACTCATAAGGGATATTATTGCTGGAGTCCTATGGAGTGAATGCTCTTTGTGAGCATGGACATTACATTCATAGAGATGGAACCATACTACCATAATGGTTCAGGTAAAGTCTTCGTATTTGGTGACACACCTAACACAGAAGATGTTAGGAGTGAGGGGGAGATGAGCCCAAGCATGATTGTCGGGTCATTTTCATGCCCAATGATGGAAGTTGGTCCAAGAGAACAAGGAGGAGATAGCGAGGATAAGGAAAGTGATGAGGATACACACAATCAGGAGGAAGAAAGTGATGCTCCTGTACAGAGGGAGGAACAGACTACAGAACAATCTACAGAGCTCCAAGTCTACAGAAGGAGAAAGTAGCAGTCCACTACTGTGCTAATTACCTCTATTGTGCCATGTCCCTCGCCTAACCCTGCTCCAACTCCTGAAGATGCACCTTCTGCACCAGATTCCTCTGATTCGGATGGTATGATCTCTCCTCCACTATCTCATATTCCATTAAGAAGATCTTCTTCCAGTAATGCGGGAATATCCCCTAATCATTATGGTTATGAACATGACATTGCCCATTTTTTATCCTACTATAATCTATCTCCTACTTATGGAACATTTATTGCATCGTTAGACACCACCTCTTTGCCTAAGTATTGGCAGAAAGCGAAGAAAGATCCAAGATAAAAAGCTAGAATATTGAAGAAACTTGGGATACTCGAAAGAAATGGGACATGAAAACTTGTTCCATTACATAAAGAAAAGAGAACAGTTGGATGCAAATGAGTCTTCACAATAAAGGATACGCCAGAAGGAAAGGTGGAGCGATACAAGACAAGATTGGTTGCAAAGGAATTCACTCAGTCATATGGCATCGACTATTATGAGATATTTGCTCTAGTAGCAAAGATGTACATTATGAGAACCTTGGTCACTTTTGCAGCAAACCATGGGTGGCAACTTCATCAATTGGATGTGAAGAATGCCTTTCTTCATGGAGATCTACAAGAGAAAGTATACATGGAGACGCCCCCGTTGTTTTACACGAAGTAGTTGACAAAAAATATGTACAAGCTGAATAAATTACTGTATGAACTCAAGCAATCTCCTCGAGCCTGGTTTGAATGATTCATGATAGCTTTCACAGGCATAGGGTACAGCCAGACAAATGTAGATCACACGGTCTTTTTCCGACATACGAGATGCCACGTCACCATACTTGTAGTATATATAGATGATATAGTGATCACAGGTGATGAGGAGGAGGAGATTACCCAGCTGAAGTCAAAACTTGTCAAGGAATTTGAAGTAAAGGACTTGGAAATGATGAGGTATTTTCTTGAGATCGAGGTGGCTCGAGGAAGAGATGGAATCGTCCTCTCTCAGAGGAAGTATGTACTAGACTTGCTTATAGAGACGGGTATACTGGGATGTCAATCGACAGTCACTCCAATCGATCAGAAAGATAAGTTGGAGGCAGAGGCGGGAGAGCCGATTGATCGCGAGAGATATCAGATACTTGTAGGAAGATTGATTTATCAAGTCCATACCCGTCCTGATATCTTATTTGCTATGAGTATAGTGAGTCTCTACATGCATGATCCAAGGAAGGGCCACATAGATGCAGTTTTTCATATTCTGAGATATCTAAAAGGGGATCTTGGAAGAGGGATATGGTTCAAGAATAATGGATACCTGGGTGTTAAGGGATACTGTGATGCAGATTGAGAAAGCTGCATGGACGACAGAAGGTTTACCTTATGGTACTGTGTCTTTATGGGTGGTAACCTAATCTCATAGAGAAGCAAGAAACAGTCTGTGGTACCACGATCGATCGCTGAAGCAGAATATAAAGCTATGACTCTGGGAGTGTCAGAGTTGTTGTGGGTAAAAGCACTGCTGACAGAGTTGAAGCTGGACCAAGGAACCCCATTACGCCTTCTGAGTGACAGTCAAGCTGTAATATATATAGCTAACAATCTAGTTCAGCATGACAAAATGAAGCACATCGAGATCGATCGATTCTTCATCAAAGAGAAGCTAGAGAATGGAATATTAAAGCTCGACTATGTTCGCTCAGAAGAGCAAGTCACATATTGTCTTACTAAGGGTCTTAATTCATTGAGTCTTTCTAAACTATGTAACAAGATGGTGATGATTGATATCTATCGCCCATCTTGAGGGAAAGTGTTGAGAGTATTAATGGACTTTTAGTCTCACATTAAGTAGAATAATAGAGAGAGGAGTTAGCCTCTCCTATATATATGTAGCTCTACCTCAATAATAAACAAGCCAAGCATTCTACTAAATTTTTATTGTTAATAGTTAGGATTTTTTTCTTCATTTTTAATTGTGACGGCACATTTAGACTAATATTTAATTATGATTAAAAATTATTTTTGGAATTATTTTCTTCCATTTTATTTTTTCTTAATTAATTGAGGATATACATACGACTTAGACGCCTCATTTTTTAGCCATTGTCAAGCAGCTATATAATAGTACGTAGAATGTACACAAGGTTGCAATCTTGTAATTTATGAAAAATAGATTCTCTAATAATCGTACCAGAAGCACCCATAAATTTGTGAGTTATGGTTAGGCTACATATTACTGTTGAGAAATTAGATTAACTTAACAAACTTAATTTATTAAAATGGTGGGAAATGTATATTTATAAACAAAGGTGTGCTCCACTTATATTTTTCCAATATGGGAGTAAAACTAAGAACAAAACTAGAAATTATCTTGGTACGTAGTACAAGAAACAAGAAGTAACTAATTTCTACATTCCTCGACAAGCTGGAGTGTAGATATTGAGAGCTCCAAACTTGGACAAGAAGTTAAGATAAAGTGGGCAAGTCAAGGCCTTGGTGTAGATATCGACAAATTGTGACATAGCAAGAACATGGTAGAGTTGAACCTCACGAAGCTTCACCTTCTCCCGAGTAAAGTGACAATCAACCTAAATATGTTTGGTACGCTGACGGAACACTGGATTTGCAATAATATAAATAACTGCCTGATTATCACAATAGAGAAACACAAGAGAGGAAGGAGAAACACCATGATATGTAAGCAAACTCTAGAACCATGTTAGCTTGAAAATCGCATGTAACATCTAGTGGTACTCATCTTTGACAGAAGAAAAAAGAATAATAATCTGCGTATTGCTCCGCTAAGTTAGAAGGTTGTTGCCAAAATAAGTACAAGTCACGTGTAGAATGATGATCATCTATTGAACTCTGATAATTAGGATTGACGTAAGCAATCAGGGAAAATTAACAGTAAGGCTGATAGATGAGTCCTTGGCCATGAGATTTTTTCAGGTAGCATAAAATACATTCAATAATATAAAGATAAAATACTCGAAGAGAATGCATATATTGGCTCACAGTACTCACAATAAGGAAAATGTTTGGGCGAGTGATAGTCAAATATATCAACTTCGCAACAAGATGTTGAAGTAATAATAATTTAGTAGCAACAAGTCGGACGCAGAACAATGACAGGACAACTGCAAATTTAAATGCATAGATGTCTCAGTTGGCTTATAGGCCAAATAGCCATCATCACATAGAAGATCCATACAATACTTCTACTGAGATATGATAAGAGAATCATCATATGATCTAGCAATCTCGATTCCAAAAAATAACGAGGAAGATCCAATTCCTTGGTATAAAAATGAGATTTATTTGTTAATCATTGCGACAATATCATCATCAGCAATAAGAATATCATCAACATGAATCAAGAGAACAATCATCCCCTTTTATTGGTGATAGGCAAATAAATAGAGATCAACAGTACTTCGACTAAAGTTAATCATTTGAAGCACCTGACTGAATTTATCAAATCGGGTATGAGTAAATGACACACAAAGGGCTCTAGCACAGGCCCATAGCCAGGAGACTGCTATATATACGCAATCTCAGTCAAATAATTTTTCAGAAAACTATTTTTGATATCAACTTAATATAAGGGAATTCTCGGTATACCGATTAACACATACACACACAATATTAAGATTTGAAACATGAAAAAAGGACTTGTAGTGAATTCTAGAAAGCCCTCAAGCAACAAGTCATGCTTTTAAGTACTCAGCAGAACTATCTGGATTATGTTTAACTGTAAATATCTATCAACAACTAACACTAAAGTGAGTAGGTAAGAAAGTACCAAATTTCAACTACTATTAGACCAAAGGGCTTTATTTCTTCATCTATGGCAGCTTGCCACCCCAGATGTTAGAGTGCCTTATGTGCAAAAGAATGTGTAAAAACGGAAGAAAGAGAACAAGCTAACTTATACAGTAAGAAGTCAGACGAGAGTAAAAAGCAAAGTTAGAAATATTATGCATAGTTCTTGTGTTGTTCTTTAGAAAATACAATAGGAAGATCATCTATAGCGCGAACATCATTAGTATGGATAAGCGGTCCTGGAGTATCCTAGCAGGATTTTTGTTTATGGTCACACAAAATTGGGGTTGATGGTGGTGCTGTAATAAAGGAAGTATGTGGTGAAGGTGGTGGAGATGGGCTATTGGTAGTGGGGCAGTGGGTGAAGGATGGAAGAAAGAATAATCATCAAGAAAAATAATATTAACCCAGTAATAAGTTTCAGATCGAAAAGAGAATAACAAACATTCTTACTGAGTATGAAAATAGCCAATAAAGAGATAATTGATTTCACATGGAGTGAACGATGGATCAAGATGATGAACAAAGCAAGGACACCCAAAAATCCAAAGAATCTCAAAAATGGTTGAGAGGAAGAAAAGAGAATGGAGTAAGGAGATTTGAAGTTGAGAATGGTGGAGGGCATAAGGTTGATGAGGTAACAAGAAGTGTTAACAACAAATTTCTAATAATTTTTTGGAACATTCACCTTAAATAGTAGTGAATGTAAAACCTTGAGGAGATGACGACTTTTATGTTCTACATGCACTATTTTGTTGTGGAATATAGGAGTAGATATCTGATGAATGATATATTATAAAGCACATATATCCTAAAAATTGCTACTCATATACTCGGAAGCATTATTAGGCATGGTGACTTTAATGGTGGTCAAAAATTGAATGTAAGATATAACACAAAGGAAAAAAAAAAACGCAATCTCTCAGAGCAATCACAAAATAAATATAATCGAGAGTAATCATCAGTACAAGTAGCAAAATATTGGATACTGAATAAACAAGTAGCTTTATAAGGTCCACAATATTAAAGTACACTAGAGAAAATGGAGCAACGCTTATAGAGAAATAAGAAGAAAAGGCAAACTGATGTTGCTTCCTAAAAATACATGCTTCATAAGGAAACTCAGAAAAAAAAAGATAGGACCACCTTTTTGTAGAATAGACAATGGAGCATGTCCTAGACGTCTATGTCAATCAACAAAATACGTAGTCACAAGGATGGTGTTGGAATGTCCAAAAGATACAAATCATTAGCTTTTCATTCCCTACCTACTCTTGAAGATCTGGTATCACAAAAGAAGAGAAAAATTATTGAGCAATTATGATCTCGAGTAAGACAACAAATAAAAATAAAAATTAAATTAAAATGTGATCCATGAACATTAGATAGAGATCGAAGCTAAAAGGGTGAGAGGCACTAGTCCAGATCCACTAATCAAGATGATCTCACTATTAACTACCTTAATAAACTTAGGAAAACTACCATGTTTCCAAATGAGTGGTTGAGAGGTAACATAATTAGAGCACCTTAATCAATAATCCAAGAAGAACTATGAGTAATATATGACATACCTTCAATCAAAGCAGAAAAATGTAGCCAAAATAACAAATGATACACCAATACCGGAGAACACAAGTACACACTTTGCTTATCACATAAGGAATAACCTCGAGAGCACAAGCCCACAACTCTATAACATCAATAATACAACTAACTTTGCCATTACCAACCAAAAATGACCCACATTACCACAAATGATAAAGACAAAAAAATTTAGCAAAAAAGATAAAGATATTTGTTTAATAGAAGGGAAGAACATAAATGCTTACCATAAGATGAGAGGAGAACAATAGGCAGCTAGGGGTAGAATGTTGTATATAGGGGAGAAATCATTGGATTCTGACATCAGCATTATAGATAAGTGGATCTGGACTGCGGAATATTGACACACAAAAACCAAAATAAAAATTTGCAGACAACCAGTCATCCGGTTCATATACTATCAAACCCCTGCAAGTCCTCAAGAAGTAAAAATGGTCATCTAGACCTCAATGGACCCACCCAAGCTCAACATAGGTTAAGCATGCTTAAAATAGGATAACAATATCGCTCAGCATGCTAGTCTCGCCTACCAGCGGACTAGCCTCATCGTATGGGTTGCTTATCCCCGCCCAGAATTTTAGGGACATTTATGCCCTTGGTTGTTCTATAAATAACACAACAAATGGCTAAATCAAGGGTCTTCCCTTAGAGAATATCCCCAGGGGATTCTCATTCTTTTAGCCTTTCGGCTTCACATTTTGCTCCACGAGCTCCTCGGCTCTTATCCCCTTGAGCTTCTTCGGAGAGGATCAATCTGTTGCAATTCGGATCCTCCCACGACTACTTAGCCAAGGGTCTTCTCTCCTGCACATTGAGAGTATCCATGTCCTTCCTCTTGGACAGTTACTAGCCATTCGGATTCATCGGAGAGAGTTGATCCTGGGCGACCCCTATCCTCCCAGGGCTTCTTAGCCCCCTTGGGATCCTTTGGAGAACATTGTCCAAAATGTCCCCCAGCCATTCCCAAGCACCCAAGTGTTGCTCATCTACAGGTCGATCTCAAGTTACCCAAAAATGTTGGAGGGCTTCCTCGTAGTAGGAGGATCGGTCCTAAGAGTCCTCGATCCCTCGAAGGCTTCTTAGCCAAATCAAGCTTTTACGTCATAGACTACGACACATGCTACACTGCAGGCTACGTCAGGCGCTACGTCAAGTATTACGCTAGAAGACTATACAGAGGCAGAATAATACCCGCATCTTGTCACTGGATGGTCATAGGAACAAAGTTATCGCATGCTGATCAGAGTACTTCCCTTGACACACATTCCCACAATCAACGATCATAGTAGATATTACTATAAAACTCTTATTAGGGAGGCTTTTCTTGTAACTTTCTACAACAATAAACAAGTTTACCTTCTTCATCGTGAATTCCAATAGTAAACATCGCGGAAGAAGGGAAAGGCATCTGTTAATCTTGTCAAAGGAGTACGGCGAGGAAGATGCCTCATTAATCTAGTTGGAGCAGCACGACAAGGTCTCAAGGGGCATTGATTTGTCGACTTGGCTCTAAGGGCGTCAACTGAGTGGACCACGAGTGGCATACTGAGGCTCGAGCAATTCCTGCAGAGGTGGGGAGATCAGTGAAAGGCTCGAGCAACTTAGTAGGTTCTAGAGGGATGTCGGCTTCGAGTGGATTGGGATTGGTGTACATTAGGTGACATTGGATCTAGGGTTCTTGTAGGGTTGGCGGTTGTGACGTAGAGGGTTATATATTAGGGTGTTGTACATTTAGGGTGGTGCCTGTAGAAATATAAATCTAGGGCTAGGGTTGTTGGTGGCTAGGATGGAAGAGATTAGGGTCAGGGTCTTGGTAAAAAAGAGGGAGAGGAGATTTTGGAAAGAAAAAAGAAGAAGAACTTAGCTTTAAAAGAGAACCTTGCTTTGCTGCCATTTTGAGAAGTTAACCCAACATAATGGATTTAATTCATTAAAATAGTGGAGAGTACAAATTTATAGGTAAGGGTATGCTACTCTTATGTTTTTCAGTGTGGGACTAAAATTAAGTGCAGAACTAGAAAAACTGTAGACCATACACAAAACAAAAACTAATTTCTACAAATACATTTTGGCGTATTAGGTCATAGGTTTCGAGTTGCCTCCTGCAAGTTGCAACCAAATAAACTTCACTCTCGTTTTATGTGGTCATATGATTAATGCTAAATCTAGTAGAACATGTGTTAAAATTTTCTCCATGGTCTCGAAGCTATTTACATTTATATGTTAACTATCTGCAGGTCATTATAAAATTAAAAGTTTTGGAGATAGAACATATGGAAGATTAAAAGTTAAATATTGTAGGACTTCATTAGTTTTCCTTGTATGTGAGTTTATTTAAATTAGAAGTTTTGGAGATGGAACATATGGAAGATGAAAAGAAAAGAGATGGAAAAGAAGTAGGGTTTTTTCTGATAAATAAACCAATAACAATGTTTCTCCTGATCATTTGCCGTAGCTAGAAGTCTTGGTCATGTTTCTTACAGAGAAACTAAATGCTCGATCGCCTTGGCCAATGATAGCCTCCGGTTCAATGGACCAGAGGTCTAGCATATAGCTTTTATGTTCTTGTGCTCTTTTTGGCAGAAAGAAACGACCATCTTTGTCTTATGAAGTAGAGGAATTTTCAGGAGATTGATACAAATGTCAGTCTTCTTTGGTTTTGCTTCAGGTTTGTTTTGTAACTGATCATTTTTTTCTATAAAGTCAATGACAGGTTGAATATCAGTATGTACCAAGTTGAAGTCATAATATACTTTGATAACATCAATAACATGTAAGAAATATCAGTTATCATGAAGGAAAGAGAGCGCTTTGTGCAGAATTATTAGACATTATGGAGATGATCAATTAATAATAATGTTATTGAATCAGGATGGTTATAAAAACGAGCAAAACGAAGATGGTACTAACAGCCAATCCCATTTCATACCTGAGTCTCCCTTATTTGAACACTGGTATCAGGTTGCGCATAACTGTACTTTTGATACCTCTCCAGTGTTTTCAACATGCTGCAATTGCAAAGGGTGTACATCTATAGCATATCAAACTATGTAAACAGGAATCAAAAGCACAGCTTCCTTATTATAAAAGAGAGGAGAAAGCATGACACTGCAAATAGTAAATGATAACAACTCAACGACAATTGATGAAGAAGGTAGGTGGTAGTCCTACTATGCTAAGAAGAACAAGGAAGAGAATACACGACTACAACATGACAAGAGTTTTGTGTGAGAGGAGATCTGAATAGAAAACTCCTTTAACCATTCGTTTTCTTTAAATCTTGTTGGTTTCTTCACATCTGACTGTTATTACATTTTTTGAAAATTGAGTTGTTCCATGAGCTTGTAAATGTTAATTGCCACGGTGTGACAAAGGTTGTAAATGGTGCTAGGTGCTAGTCGGACGGGCACCGAGCACAAGGTCAATCCCCGAGCTCATGGGACCAGAGACGAACTTCCAAAATGGCCCCCATACATAATATAAAATAAATTAAAAACTAAAATAAAAGTAAATATTAAAACAAAACAATATTTATTGCCACCAAGATTTGAACCAAGAATCTCAATTGTGAAATTCTAACATGATAACCACTACACCAAAACTATGTTGTGTTAATGGTGGCCATTTGTACATAGTTGTTCTACTTTAGGATCCCGGACAGTCGTCCAGCCTACTCTGAGCCAGGGCCGTCCCTACCGGAGGCCTAGCCCTTAGCTCGCTTAAGCGGTCGTCTAGTTCTAGACTGTTCAAAAAATCTAAAAAAAATTACACTGAAAATTGTAGAAGTTTGACGGGATACACTTCGAATATTTGGATGAAGAAAGGAGTCATTTGTCAAATGTTGAACGTGGGTTGTCAGAACCTACCATTTTCCAGAATGGAGGAGTTACCGTTTGGAGGACACGCATTCCAGTTCGAAGGAAGATTACAAGTTGACCAAGGATTACAGAATGTGCGCAAAACGAGACTTAGGGCATGACAGTTCTTGGCGGTTGGCAAGGCTTGGTCGAATAGAAGTCTTTTGCCGCATGAAGACTCCTGCCGCATAAAAGACTCTTAGCAGATGGCAGACTCTTGGCGCTTTGAAGGTCCTATCGCATGATAGAGGTGGCCGTATAGTGTCTTGGACGCATGCAGGACGCATGGAGGCTTATGTGCATGCAGGACGCATGAAGGCTTTGCGCATGAAGGTCACTACCCTGGCAGGACTTGACGCATGCCTGGAATTGGAGCTTTAAAGCAGAACCAATATAGCAAGGTATAGCTAAAACTTGGTTCCTTGATTACTTAACTTGGTTGCTATGATTGCACAGGTTGAGTTATCAAGCGTGGCTACTGACTGGTAGGTGGACACGGGTGCATTTGACCACGCATGCTCTATGAAAGAGTTGTTCACTAAGTAAGAACACTATCTAAGAAGAAGGTCTCTATCACGAACAAGTGTCAAGCAGAAGATCTAGGGATCAGGATTATGATTCTGGACTTCCGGCTTGAGGAAGAGATTGCTTATATTGAGTTGTGTTGCATCTGACAAAGACATGTCTTTTCCAACAAAGATGTCTAGTTCAAGGATATCTCCAAGATGTGGGGGTAAGGAGGTGGAGACTCTTGATGGCTATGTTCCAACATAGGTAGTCAAAAAGCCGTTTAGAAGGATGACTACAAGTACAGATCCTATGGAGCTGGTGCGCTCAGATATCTGTGACTTCTATTCTCCACAAAAGGTCGGGATCAAGTTTATCACTTCTTTCTTTGACGATTAATCGGGAAACGCGTTCGCGTGTCTTCTCATAATCGAAGGATAAAGCATTCGAGAACCTCAGGGACTTCAAGTTTGGAGCTAAGTGTCATACCGGTCTACAACTCAATAGACTCAGAAGTTATCAAGACAAAGGGCATCGTTCTTTGGATTCGCATCGTTCAGCTCAGAACATGGAATTGACAATGGAACATGCATCATTCTTTAGATTCACATCGTTCAGCCTAGAACATGAAATTGACTATGGAACATGCATCGTTCTTTGGATTCGCATTGTCCAACTTAGAATATAGAATTGACTATGGAATATGCATCATTCTTTGGATTTGTATCGTTTATCTTAGAACATGGAATTGATTATGGAACATGCATCATTCTTTAGATTCGCATCGTTCAGCCTAGAATATGGAATTGACTATGGAACGACATCCTCGTACTCTCCCAGTCCTTTGAAGGTGCAGATAGAAAGGACCAACAGTTGACAATAATGATGATTTCTATATTGTTGTACAAAGGGTCTTCCAGATTGTCTGAGGAGAAGGTTGCACTTACGGTCAGGTCCTTAGTACCGTTCGTCACTTCTGATGTAACTCTGGTTCAAAGTCAGATCCACATGAAGATCGTTCGATTGTGAAGATTTTTTGGAGGACCTTATCAACCAGAGTTGTTAGCACTTCTGTAGAAGAAGACGTAGTCCAAGAAGGAATCATCTTTTGAAAAGACAACATTTGAACCAAAACTCGAAGAGCAGTCAGCTAGAAGAGTCAGGAGGTCAAAGGACCAAAGATGATCTTATCACCTATCATATGGAGGTCATACCACTTACCAATGATAAGGCAATAAAGATCAGTGACTCGGTCTGCTGGGAGGAGACAGTCCATGAAGAGATTGACCCCATAACAACACTTGGGATGTTGATCAATCTGCCTGAAAGAGCTAAACCTATCATATGCTTATATATATCTTCAGTAAAAGAAAATGGAAGCAGACAGAACAGTTAAATTCAAGACTAGGCTTGTAGCCTAGGGGTTTTTCTCAAATACAGGGACTGAGCTTTGTGGAACCTTGATGAAGTGTCATATATCATAATAATGATTGTTGTAGCTGCTATTCATAAGCTGATTGTTTATTAGATGAAGAAAGAAGTCATGAGAGATTCACGGACAACAGACAAAATTATTTTCATTCAGGTTTGAAGATAGTCTGCGGGTTGGTGATATCTCAAATACAGACTGAAGCAAATCCCAGGATATGGTAGCAGAAGTTTGATAAGTCATCTAATCAAAGTTGTCGCAGGATCAGCGAGAGAGACAGACATGTGTGTGTATACAAAGTTCGCTGATAAGAAATGAGTCATCTTTTGTATCTATGTGAACGACTAGCTAATCCCAGTTATGGATATATAAGTATCACTAGAAGAAAGATGTCCTTTTGTCCAGACCGAGGACATAGGATTGCGGATATCATCCTTAAGGATATAAGATAATTCGGATGCCAGGGGGGCTTGCTCAGTCACAAGCGTTGTGCATGAAGAGCTGATCACATATTTCGAGTATCAGGGATGATACTCCTCAAGTATGACATGGAGATGAAGCCTTATCCAAGGGAAAGCATCAGACAGTTGGTATACTCAAGCATTATCAGGTGAATGATTTAAGCTATAAGTACCACCGGGCCTGATATAGCTCTTATTGTATGGATGTTGAGTCAGTTCACTAGCAGTATGTGTGTTGTTGAACATTAGAAGCTGTGAAGAGAGTTGTCAAAATTCTATAGTAGACTCAGTGGTATATCCTAAACTACATCAGTTATCCAGATATGATGGAAGGCTTCAGTGATGACAGTTAGTGCTCAGAAAAGAAGAGTGAAAGATCCACATGAGGATGTAACTTCTCCAGAAGTGGTGTTGCTATATCGTGGAAGTCGAAGAAGAAGTCTTTACTCTCAAAGTTTTTTACACTATCAGCTGCAGCATATAAAGCAGAATGGCTTTGGAAGCTCTCAGATGATCTTCCTATGGTTAGTACACAGATTCGGGTGATACCGACATACTATGAAATCCAGAAAGCTGCAACAGGGGCATCTATTCATATCTTCAAAGGTCTTAAGAGAACTGTGTGGATAAAATGCAAAACACTAAATGAGCATAGCTAGTGTGGATCATTACAGTGGTTAACGTTCGGAGCCAGGTAATTCTGGATGATCCGTTCATAACAAACAAGTACAAAACACTGAATGAGCGCAGCTAGCATGGATCATTACAGTGGTTAACGTTCGAAGACAGGTGATTCTGGTAGATCCGTTCATAACAGGCCAGTACAGAACACTGAATGAGCACAGCTAGCGTGGATCATTACAGTGGTTAACGTTCGAAGCCAAGTGATTCTGGTGGATCCGTTCATAATAGGCCTCAAGTGCCAGCTGATCATAAGCACTATAGAGGACCGAAGTACTCCATGCTACTGTGGGGTGACACCACCATGAGGTACCTCAACAGGGTAAAGCCTTGGCTTCGGGCCATGTCATAGCGGCAGTAGCACCGCATTTAGTCAGAGTCAAGTACTATAAATGAGCGAAGTACTCCATGTTACTATGGGGTGACACTACTATGAGGTACCTCGACAGGATAAAACCTCAGCTGCAGGCTATGTCACAGCGGCTGTAACACCGCATATAGTTAAGGACATAGCAGATATGGGCTTGGAGGACCTCTGGTATTGCGTCTCTACAATCCTACCATTTAGTTTTATGCTATTGGTTCAAAGAGAAATCTACCAGGCATCTAGCTATTGGTTCAAGGGAGGACCATTGACCAGGAGAATATCAGGTACAATGGGTAGTTCTCAGGGACATTGTGGGATACGTACCCAAAAATATTATGGTCTACTATTTGTTCTTGATCAGAACATTTTCTGTGGGAGGATGGCTTTGATGCCTTAATGGGTTCTCGGGCAGAGTGAATGTCCGACGTACGTTACAGGAAGCATGAGTAGTTTCAGCACTACAAGGGACCTTTATTCCATGCTATAGTGGCATGACACCACACGAGGAAGTGTACCTCGGCTTCGGGCCATGTCACAGTGGCAGTAGCACCGTACATAGGCAGGTAGCCTAATGCTGAAAAAAAATAGAGAGTGGTAATACAACATTACAAAGAGGCCTATGAAATCATGCTACAATGGGTGACACCATATGAGGGAGTGACCATTGGCTTCAAGCCATGTCAGCATAGCACCGCACGGAAGCGCAAGGCTTCATGCTGGGAGGTAGTACAACACTACTAAGAGGCCCGTGACCTCATGCTACAGTAGGTGCCACATGAGGGAGTGAACCTCAGCTTTAAGCCATGTCACAGCGGTGTAGCACCGCACAGGGGCGCAAGGCTCCATGTTATGTATAGTAACGGCACTACTAAGAGGCATGTGTCCTTATGTTATAATGGTATGATATCACAAGAGGGTGATCCTCGGCCTTGGACGGCTATGTCATGCGGCGTAGCACCGCACAGAAGCGCAATGCTTCATGCCGGATAATAAACTCTATATAGTGAAAGAACTCACCTAAGTGTATGGATAGAGATATAGGTCGTCTCTTGAAGGAAAGCTTGTAGACGCCCAAGATATATACACTGAGACCAGGTCAACACAGGGCATTTAAAGTGTGACCGGATGGCACGACTGAGGTCATTGTATGAGTGGGAAGAATAGCAGCTATAATGCAGAATTCAAGGCCTAGTCCATTCTTGTATCGTACTGTTGTTTGACCCATGCGGGAAGATTCAAGTCGTCGGCGATATCTATTCTAATGCATGATGGCAGTCACTGTGAGGAACGCTCAACCATATATTGTGATATATGTAGGGAATTGTTGGTATTTTTCACTTGGCTTTGGGAGTTTTAGTCCCACATTGGAAAACCACCAATGTGTATATCTCAATATATAGCTATGCTTAGTATTGGTATATGCACATGGGGTGGAGGCCCATGTGGGTTGACTTTTCCTAGAGGGTTTAAGTGTGAACTCTATTTAAGATAATCTTTGTTTTGTCACCACCTTTGGGAAGTTTCTCTTAGGAGCTAAGCCCCTCAGGGGCTTAGCGACTCGGACTCGGGCTCATGCTCAAGGGCGCAAAGTGGTGCTTTATTGGCGCACTTTGTACTTAACACGTCAGCATCATCGCATGGTGCTCGTGTGCTCCTTTTATGCGCGAGTTACATGCACGGTTGCTTGCTCGGACGCATGCTTCGTGGAGCCATGCGGCCTGGAGCGCATGTGGCCTGGTGCCCATGCAGCTCGGCGCCCATGTGGCCAGATGCGCATGCGGCTCGGTGCCCATGCGGCCTGTGGAGAGTCTGACGTGGAGGGGACAGGGCCTGCTTTCGGCGTTTGGCGGCGTTGTCTGCCTCGTGCAGTGCCGCGTGACTTGCGGCGCCAACGGCTCCGACACCTAGATTTGGAGGGATCTGGTCGGTCGGTGCTTATGCGGCCTAGAGTTTTCTCAAGCCGCATAGGTGTTGTTTTCTTCTATTTATATAAATGACCTCCTCTTTCATTTGAAGAGAGAGAATACAGATAGAAAACCGAGAACACCGGATCATATGCGGCTCTGAGTGTCTCCCTCTCACATGGTATTTTCGAGTGTTTTCGAAGGTGACTTTGAACGTTCCAGAAGTTCTTTTGTGAAGTTGCGGGTTCCTGGAGGCAGATCGTCTGTACGGCGAATCTTGCTTTGAGCAACGGTGGTTTTGAGCCTTATTCAGAACCTTTATAGGCTCTTATCTATGATTAGGATTTTTTAGGAGGCTTTATATAGTGACTTCCTATAACAATGTATCATTTCATGGAATAAAATTTACTTTCCTCTCCCTTTTTTTTTTTCAAATTATACTGATCTGGCATATGTCAGTTATTTCCTGCAGACTCAGAATTGTTGCTCAACATATTTAAAGTAGTTATCCCCACTGCGAGCTCACAGTTATTACCCCACATGTGTCCTGCAGTGCCAAGATGTATTGAAACCTAGTTTACAGAAGTAAGATGATTATCGACTGTAGATCAGCAACATAACATCTACTGATCTACTTATGCAAAACATGACATTGAAAGATTACGGATTTAGGTGAAAAGACAGCTACCCAAATTTTGAGGCAAAATAAAACCCTACATGACCCAAAAGAAACACTAATAAGGAATTATACATGAGGTTTAGTAGAAGAAGAAGACTTACCAACGTACATAATCCAGATACTAAATGAAGGAAGAAGAAGATAGATTGACAACTTAAAGTGCACAGAAAACTTTGTTACTTGTCCTTTAGATAAAGCATGAATCTCTATTGCATTTACCAAGATCAGAAAGAGTTCCCAATCTATAATTCCCTAAGACTTTGCAAATAACATTTGAAACTTTCTATATTGTCAGCAAGCATCGTCTTCCTTTTTAACTTATAATACTTATAATCTTACTAGAAATTGAACAAAGTAAGCACAATCATAGAAAGTGCTCGTTATATGTCAAATTGAAGTCGTGACAATAAGTATTCTTCATTCTTTCAAAGAAAAAATAGTAAAAACTATATACTACCGAGTTGCTAGGTGTAGGGGTAACAGTTTTATTAATGTTATAATATAACCCTTAACAGAATTTCAATGCTTCAGACACCAGATCCAACAAATTTTGTAGTTATTTATTGAGTTATTTTTATTTACCATCCATTACTCATCCATAATTCTATTTTACCGTTATTAATTTAATTGTAGTACCTTCCTATTACTTTGATCAACTAGTACTACCTCTCTATTACTTTGATTTGTACCAAGAGGATACGGAAGAAAAATGTTCATTGTCAATCTTAACACTTTAGAACGCAGAATAAAATGAGAGTAGTACTAATTAAATAAATAATGGAAGAAAACTGATTTATGAATTAGTAATAAAAATAAATACAAATAATTTTTATTTATTTTGTTTTACTAAATAATATTTTATCAAATTTATGTAGAAAAAGAGTGACAGAAAGAGCCTGCAGAATTTTTTGCCAGGACAAGAGTACTGATTTTGTTTTCTAGCAACATGGGCACACCTAGAAACCCAGAAAACAAAAGAGTGGGTTCAGGGAAATGGCAGAAGCCTGCTTTCTGGTACAAAAAGGAAAACATAGGAAGAGTGCAAAATCTCACATGGAAATTTATGGGAGATTTGGAGAGAAACAATTTCTTCTCAAAATCTTATGTGTGTGCTGATCCTTTTCGTTTTATGATGGGATTGATCCTATGATATTTCTCCTATGAAACATCAGTCAATTGATTGATTGATTGAATGATATTTCATTACAACTTAATTTCAGTGCAATCAAGAAGAGAGAGAGAGAGAGAGAGAGAGAGAGAGAGAGAGAGACTTATACTGCTAGAAAAGAAACCTGAATAAAATTCAGTAACCTAGGATAAAGTAAAACATGTTAGTTTTTTGGGCTTTGGACTAGTAAATATAGTCCCACATTGGCTACATCACCAATTGGGTATCTCAATATAATATTTTGTACGAGTTGAGTTGTGCACATGGGGTGTGGTGGGGCACATGGGAGCCATGTATGGGTGTTTTTCTAGGAGAAAAAATGATTAACTCCTTATGAAAGCATTTATGCTTTTTATCATGCACTTGAAATTATTTCCATAGAAGCTAGGCCCCAAAGGGGCTTAGCGACTCGGACTCAAGGGCACAAAGTGGTGCTTTGTTGGCGCACTTCGCACTTAGCACGCCAGCATCGACGCATGGCGCTTGTGCGCATTTGATGCGCCCGGTTATGCACCGATGCATGAGCAAGCAGGGTTATGAGCCGTTGCATGAGCGGGCCGCATGAGCTGGACGCATGACTTGGCCGCACGAGCAGGCGCATGAGTTGGGCGCATGAGCTGGACGCATGAGCGGGCGCATGGGCTGCCTCATGAGCTGTTGCGTGCGCTGCTAATGTACGGCTGTAGCGCTTCTCTATGAACGGCCGCATGGGCGGTTGCTTACATGGCCGCTGCTATCGGATATATTTGAACGGTTATGGAAAGATATGGTTGGTTATTTAGATCCATTTTTTATAGAATTTGTATTAATTCGTTCCTATCTTTGTGGGATTCGAATTAAAGTTGTTCCTATCTTTTCGTAACTAATGGGCGGCCAGGCTCCTCTGTAAATATTCTCTTCGTGTCTCCATTGAGGACTTACTTCAAAATAGAGGAGACGAAGAGAGTTGCTACAGCCGCCATTGTAGTCCAGGAATTTCGTGCGAGTCCAAGTAAGGAGGTGACAGCGAGCGTTCCAGAAGTTCTACGTGAACTTGCTGGTTCCTGGGAGCTGATCGTGTGGGGCGAATCTTGCTTTGAGCAACGATAATTTTTATCACCCTAGCAAGCAGATTTTCTTCTTATCATTTCTCTTCTCTTCTGCTAGTTGTAATTCTGCTCTGTCCATCTGCATCTGGGAGTGCAAGGAAGAACGCGAAGTTTATTTTTCTGATTCCTTTGTAATCTTGAGAGCAAGTTATAATCAGGATCTTTATATTGTTCTTCGTGGAAATCGAGAATAGTCAGTGTTTGAACTTTTGTGTGAACCTCTGATCTCGACCACGCGTTCTTCCATCTCTGGTTAAGCCTCCGGACTAACAATCTACAAGCAATATCCGAGAAAGATAGAGAACAAACGTGCAAAACTTCTCTACGCTAGTTTTAACAAACTTGAGAAGTTTGACGGGGATCATTACAACGCTTGGAAGAGAAAGGTCTGCCTTAATCTTTAACTCGCAGAGGTGGACTATGTTCTGACAGAACCGGAGCCGGTTGTTCCAGACGGTATTGATGCTACTGTTCAGGCAGTTGCTACTTTAACTACTAAGCAGAACAAGTGGAGAAGAGACAACAACCTTTGCAAGCTGCTGATTCTGAACTCCATGGAGGATACTCTGGTGGAATCATACAGCAAGACGGACCATGCTAAGGTCGTTTGGGAGTCTCTAGACAAGCATTACAAGGCGGATGAGAACCGCAAAAAGATTTATGTGACTGAAAAGGTCTGGAACATGCGATTTGAGGACGACAAGACTATCTTGCCTCAAGTCAAGGAGTTTCTCAAGTTACGTCAAAAACTTGAGTATGATGACATGCCTTTAATCGACGCCTTCGTCGTGGGGGGTATTGTGGCCAAGCTTCCGCTAGGATAGAGCAATTTTATCTCGGACATCCACTGGAAGAAGATGCAAGTTATCCTTGATTAACTACTGCACAACATCCATGTTGAAGATGAGTTGAGGGCTCAAAACAAAGTGGACACGTTATCTAAGCAGTTGGCGAAAGCCAACTTGGTGCATACTGGCGACTCTAAGGGGAAGCAGAAGACTTCTCACTACAAGAAGAAGGACTTCAACCATCTCAAGGTGAAGTTGGCTTCGTTCAAGTCGAAGCCAAAGCCCAAGTCAGATGTGACTTGCTTTAACTGTGGCAAGAAGGACCACTATCGGAGAGACTGCAGATCCAAGCCCAAATAGACAGAGCAAGGTGAGCCTAACAAGGTTGCTATAATTGTGCAGGTTGTGATGGCTGGTGTTGACACTGACTGGTGGGTGGACACTAGTGCATGCTATATTTGCTCGAAGAATGAGTTGTTTACCATCTACAAGCCTACATCTGAGAAGGTTATTGTGGCAAATCAGGCACAAGTTGAAGTACTTGGGACCGGAACGGTGGTATCAAATATGACTTCGGGAAAGTCACCGACGCTTAAGGATGTGAAGCATGTGTAATAGCCAAAAATCTGGTCTCGAAAAGTATGCTCTACAATGCAGGCTTGAGGATGGACATCAATATTGGATAGATGGTGATGTCGTAAAAAGGAACATACTTCAAAAAATATTTTTGTACCGAAGAAATGTTCAAAGTTCAGCTTGTAACTCCTGCAAACAATATTAATGCAGTCTCTTCTTCTGGTTACTCTATTGAGTTATGGCATAATAGACTGGGACATATTCACTGTAAAAGGATAAACAAGGTGTCTAGTCTAGGGCTTATCTCCAAATGTAGGGGTAAGGAGGTGGAGAAGTATAAGGTCTGTGCGCAGACAAAGATTACAAAAAAACCGTTCAAATGGATTAAATGAAGAACATATCTTCTGGTGTTGGTGCACTCAGATATCTGTGACTCCAAACAGTTCTCTATAAATGCCAGGATGAAGTATTTTATTACATTCATCGACGACTACTTGAAGTATGTGTTCGGCTATCTGCTTAAGTCAAAGAATGAAGCATTCGAGAAGTTCAAGGAGTTCAGGGCTAAGGCTGAACGTCAAACAGGGCATCAACTCAAGATACTCAGAAGTGATCGAGGCAGAGAGTATAGGTCTAATGAATTTGCATCGTTCTGTAAAGAATATAGAATTGTCAATGAGATAACTGTTCAGTATTCTCCTTAATCAAATGGAGTAGCCAAAAGGAAGAATAGGACATTGATAGAGATGATGAACTCAATGCTATTAACTGCAGATCTTCCAAACTACTTATGGGGAGAAGCTGCACTTACGGCTATGTTCATTCTGAACAGAGTATCGTACGCAACTTTCGATGTCACTACTCATGAACTCTGGTTCCAAGTCAGACCCAACTTGAATATCATTCGAGTGTAGGGGTGTCTGGCGTATGTGAAGCTTCCGTACTTGAAGATTCAGAAGCTGGGTACGAGGACTACTAAGACCATCTTCCTGGGATATGCTAAAAAAAGTGATGCTCAGAGATTTCTTGATATTGAGTCAAATCATATCATCGAATCTCGCGATGAAGAATTCTTTGAAGATAAAGTTTGCAAAGCACAAGAACATTATTATCGCAGATATTCTGGAGAATAGTATGAGTGCACAGGAGGGAAACACTTCCAATAAAGATGTAGTCCAAGAAGAAATTATCATTCCAGATATAACGTTTGAACTAGAACTCGCAGAGCCGGTTTTTAAGCGAGTAAGGAGACACAAGGACTTCGGAGATAATTTTGTCACCTATCATTTGAAAGCAGATCCGTTTACCTATGATGAGGCGATTGAGACCAGAGATGTTGTCTTCTGGAAGGAGACTATGAATGATGAGTATGATTCAATAACCTCCAACAATACTTGGGTGTTGGTCGATCTACCTAAAGGAGCAAAATCGATCGGATGCAAGTGGATCTTCAAGAAGAAGATAAAGGCCGATAGAACTGTTGACAAGTTCATGGCAAGAGCGAAGTGAGGCGGAGTGAGAAAGGGAAAGCAAACGAATCGAAGCAGTCTTCTGCGGCTGGATCACCTCTTTTTCAGGGAGAGCTAATGCTTATGCTTGTTGGGTATTTTGACTGGTAGCCAAGGGGTTTTCTTAGAAGCAGGGGATCGACTACTTCGACATATATGCTCCAGTAGCGCGGATGACGACCATCAGGATGTTGATTGCTCTAAATGCAATTCATAAAATAGTCATTCATCAGATGGATGTTAAGACAGCATTCCTGAATGGAGAATTGACCGAAGAGATTTACATGCAACAGCCAGAAGAATTTGTCATGAAAGGGCTTAAAGATAAAGTGTGCAAGTTGGTAAAATTATTATACGGTCTGAAGCAAGCTCCCAAGATGTGGCACGTGAAGTTTGATAAAGTCATAGGATCAAACGGCTATAGGGTCAGTGAAACGAACTAATGAGTTTGCACTAAGTTCGCTGACGGGAGAGGAGTCATCGTTTGTCTATACGTGGACGACATGCTAATCCTGGATACGGATCTAGCATATATCACTGAGACAAAGAAGTTTCTCTCATCTAAGTTCAGTATGAAGGACTTAGGGGAAGCTGATGTTATCCTGGGGATAAAGATCATCTGGACAGACACTGGAGTGGCGTTCTCACAGTCTCATTATATTGAGAAGATGCTCACACGTTATGGATATCAGGATCTTCCAGGGATCGATATCCGTACAGGTGTGACAAGAAGCTGAAGCCAAAGGAAAAGTGTCAGGCAGCTGGAGTACTCAAGCATCATCAGGAGTCTGATGGATGCAACAACTGCCACAAGGCCTGACATAGCTTTCGCTGTGGAGATGATGAGGCAATTCACGAGCAATCCAGGAGTGGAGTACTGAAAAGCTGTGAAGAAAGTGATAAAATATCTCAAAAGGACTCAAAAGTATGCACTGCACTACAACGGTTATCCGACAATGGTGGAAGGCTTCAGTGATGCAAGCTGGTGCTCAGAAGTAGAGAGCGAATAGACCACAGGAGGATACGTTCTCTCCATGGATGGAGCAGCTATATCGTTGAAGTCGAAGAAACAAATAATGCTCTCTCATTCCTCGATGGTATCTGAGTTCTATGCACTGGCGGCTGAAGCAGATAAAGCAGAGTGGCTTCGGGAGCTCATGTATGATCTTCTAGTGGTGGGTGTACAGATTTTAGCGGTACCGATTTACTGCAACAACCAAGCGACTACAACGGTTGCATCAAATGATCTATTCAATGGTAAGAAGCGGACCGTGCGACTGAAGCACAGGGCAGTAAATAATCTTATCAAGATCGGAGTCATTGTCGTAATTGATGTTCGGAGCCAAAAAAATATGTCCGATCCATTCACCAAAGGTCTTAAGCGCCTGCTGGTCAAGGATACAACAATCAAGATGGGCTTAAAGACATTCCGATATTGTGTCTTTGTAATCCAACCATTTAGTTTTATGCTATTAGTTCAAAGAAAAATCTACTAGGCATCTACCTATTGATTCAAGGGAGGATCATTGACTGGAAGAATATCAGGAATAGTGGGTAGTTCTTTGAGACATTGAGGGGTTACGGACCCAGAACCACTATTGTCTACTAATTATTCTTTTGTGTAGAACAAGTCCTGTGCGAGGATGGTTTAGATGCCTTAATGAGTTCTCAAGAATTTTGAATGTCTGGTGTTCTTAACATGAAGCATGGTAGCGCAGCACTACAAGGAGTGTAAGGTCTCCATACTACAGTGGATGACACCACCAAGAGGTTCCTCGGTAAAGGTAATGCCTCGGCTTCGCGAGCCATATCACAGCGGCGTAGCACCGCACATAGGCAATTAGCCTAATGTTATAGAATGAAGAGTGTAGGCAGCACTACAAAGAGGCCGGTGTTCTCATGTTACAGTAGTGTGACACCGCAGAGGTAAAAGATGTAAATCTTCGGCAACGCGAGCCATGTCATAACGGCTTAACACAGTAAGGAAGGGCAAGGCTTCATGCTGGGCAGTTTGGCACTACAAAGAGGCTGGGGCCTCATGCTACAATGGCATGACACCACGATGAGGTGTAGCCTCAGCTCTGGGCCATGTCATAGCGGAGTAGCACCGCAAGAAAGCTCAAGGGTTCATGCCAATGACTCTTTAAAAGAACTCACCAAGAGTGCATGGAAAGAGATATAGGCCGTCTCTTGAGAAAAAACTTGTATATACCAAAAATACATACACCGAAACCAGGCGTGCACAAGACCTTTAATGTACAACCGGAAGCACAACTGATGTAATTGTGTCAGTGTGAAGAATTGCAGTTATGGTGCAGAATTCAAGGCTTAGTCCATTCTTGTATCATACTGTTGTTCGACCCATACGGAAAGATTCAAGTCGAAACAACATCTATCCTAATGCATGATAGACAGTCACTGTGGGGAATGCTCAACCCATAAATATTGAGATATGTGGGGGATTGTTGGTATTTTTGCCTTTGGACTCATAAAGATAGTCCCACATTGGCTACACCACAAAGTGGGTTTCTCAATATAATACTTTGTATGACTTCAGGTGTGCACATGGGGTGTGGTGGGGCACATGGGTGCCATATGGGAGTATTTTCCTAGGAGGTAAAAGGATTAACTCCTCATGAAAGCATTTATGCTTTTTGTCATGCTCTTGGAATTATTTTCATAGGAGCTAAGCCCCAAATGGGCTTAGAGACTCAGACTCGGACTCAAGGGCACAAAGTGGCGCTTTGTTGGCATACTTTGCACTTAGCACGTCAGCATCGGCGCTTGTGCGCATTTGATGCGCTCGGTTATGCGCAAATTGCATGCGCCGTTGCATGAGCCGGCCGCATGAGCGAGCCGCATTAGCTGGCCTTATAAGCGAGCACATGAGCGGACCGCATGTGCGGGGCGTATGAGCTGGACGCATGAGCGGGCGCATGGGCTGCGACATGAGTTGCTAAGTGAGCTACTAAGTGCGCGGCTGCTGCGCTGTTGTTTGAACGGCCACATGGGCGGTTGCTTGCATGGCCGCTACTATCGGATATATTTGAACGGTTATGAAAAGTTATGGTCGGTTATTCAGATCCATTTTTTGTGGTATTTGAATTTATTCGTTCCTATATTTGTGGGATTCGAATTAAACTTGTTCCTATCTTTCCGTAACTAATAGGCGGCCAGGCTCCTCTATAAATATTCTCTTCGTGCCTCCATTAAGGACTTACTTCAAAATAAAGGAGACGAAGAGAGTTACTGCAGCCACCATTGCAGTTCAGGAAGTTCGTGCGAGTCCAAGTAAGGAGGTGACAGCAAGCGTTCCAAAAGTTCTACGTGAACTTGTTGGTTCCTGGGAGCAGATCGTGTGGGGTAAATCTTCCTTTGAGCAACGGTGATTTTCATCACCCCAGCAAGTAGATTTTTTTTTTCTTCATTCAAGAGTATACGTATCTTACAATGATTACTCAATTGTCTAGTTTCTTACAATGATTACTCAATTTATGTGTCTGCTGTAGGGATAACCGCTCGGACGTGGGTAAGAATTATCATATGCATATGCTATCTATCATCTATGTTTCCTTGCATAAATTGTTAAAAAGAAACTAGACAACTAGAAATATCACCTAATAATGCTAGCTTCATATGCTTACTTAGTGTGGATTTTTAGGTGAATTTGGCCACGGTCGCTCACCAGTAGTTGATCCAAAAAAGTTTCTAATAAAACCTTTATCTTTACTATTATAAAGTGGCTTCAAAAAGGTTCAAATATTGTCATCTAAACCATATGTTTAGTTAATTAAGAAAGAAAAATACTAAAGAGAACAATTACAAAAATGTTAATTATAATTAAAGTTAGTTCTAGAGAGCTGTCTGTAGCCATAATCAACATGCTCATTATAATAATTTGGAGATGGCTCTATGCAAGCCTTCTTGCAACATTCCAATTAAGTATTATATTCAACCTAACATCATCCATCCATCTTATAATGCATCGGAGCTTGATTAATGTTTGCTTGGAAGTTTGATGGTTAAATTTGTTGAATAAATCAACATATACACTTAATTTTGTCAAACAAAACCCAGCTACTTAAACAAAATATCTTCTCTCTCATAATTCCAGAAGAAATATACTGAGTTTTAAGGACATAAGGTCAAACGGATATCATATTGAAATCCTGAACGAGAAAATAAATAATACCTTTGCACAACCTCTAGCATAGAGAACCAGAAGTTCGTTCTAGAAAAATTTCTCAACTTATCATTAGGATCTACTTTTCTCACATTGGGGTAGTCGAGTCATGTACCACTATGAGCCAGCAGCTCATTACTAGCGCGGTAAGGACCCATTGTTAGCCGGACTAACTTTTTAACTTTGACATGACAATTTGGGCCATCATAGACCACAATGGTTAATGTAGTTTGTCCCGCACCAGCCATGCATCCAAAAAATGATGGCCAAATACCAGAAAACCCACAAAGTTGAAGAAAAAGTTATCCTTGCCATGGATAATAACGACATCCAGCACTAAAACACCAACTATAACATCTATAGATTTCTGAAATAACGACAATCAACATCATCTAAGCTTATCCCATTAGAACATGATCGGCAATGGTGCATAACATATCTCTGATTTTGACAATTTTTTTATGACTGGCTATCATCCTGACATCAATCATCTATGTTAGTGTCAAATTTCTAGCCAAGATAACTATGAGAAATGAAAGGACCATATCATAGATCCTAGGCGGTGAGTTGGCAAGTAGGTAAACCTAGCTTTTCGTTAGGCAATTTAAACTCATGTTATCAAGGAGCACTCTTCAATTTTTTCTTTACTATAAAGAATCTAGACAAAGAGGTAAGATGATATGTTTACTCTTGAAAAATAAATTCATCACATATTAAACCAATGAGTGAAGGAAAGGCAATCCCACTTCTCAAATATCGACAAGAACTATTCCCAGTAGTCTTTGAACCCAACTCACCCAAGGTTCATCACTTGAGCCTTATTTAGAACCTTTATAGGCTCTTATCTAGGATTAGTGTTTCGTAGGAGGCTGTTGGACGCACAACAGAAATAGACCCAGAAAAATCAGAACAATTTGAAAGACACTCTTGTGTTGAACTTATTCAACAACTTACATGAGCACCCTTGAGATATCTTTAGGAGAAATCTTTGACCCTTTATATAGCATGTCATATGTCTATACATGAAAATCCAACATTATATAGGCATAGGAATCCAATATTATGTAGGCTTAGGAATCCAATATTATTCTTGTCAAAGATTTGATCAAAGGTCAAAGTCAATCTTCTTCAAAAGATATGATCAAATATATCTTTCTTCATATCTCCACATTGACAAAGATTTGTTTTTCTTCAAACATATGGTCAAAGATCAAAATCAATGTTCTTCAAAGATATGGTCAAATATACTTTTCTTTCAGAGACTTTATATAGTGACTTCCTATAACAATTTCAATTATATAATTTCGTGGAATAAAATTTATTTTCCTCTCTTTTCTTTTCAAACTATACCGATCTAGTAGATTTCAGTTATTTCCAGCAGTCTCAAAAGTGTTGCTCAACATATTCAAAATAGTTATCCCACTACCAAAATTTTGAGGCAAAATAAAACCCTACATGACCAAAACAACACTAATAAGGAATTATACACGAGGGTTAGTTGAAGAAGAAGACTTACCAACGTACATACCCAGATACTTGATGAAGGAAGAAGAAGATTGACTGACAACTTAAAGTGAGCAGAAAACTTTATTACTTGTCCTTTAGATAAAGCATGAATCTCTATTGCATTTACCAAGATCAGAAAGAGTTCTCAATCTATAATTCCCTAAGACTTTGCAAATAACATTTGAAAGTTTCAATATTGTCAGCAAGCATCGCCTTCCATTTTAACTTATAATACTTATAATCTTAGTAGAAATTGAACAAAGTAAGCACAATTGTAGAAAGTGCTCGTTTTACGTGGAATTCAAGTCGACAATAAGTATTCTTCATTCTTTCATAGAAAAAATAGTAAAAACTATATACTACCAAGTTGCTAGGAGTTCGGGTAGGTCTAACAGTTTATTAATGTTTTAACATATAGACAGGATCCCCTTAACAGAATTTCAATGCTTCAATCAGCTGATCCCAAAAATTTATTCATTGACGTTGTAGTTATTTATTGAGTTATTTGTATTTACTCTCCATTACTCATCCATAATTTTATTTTCTTCCGTTATTAATTTAATTATTACAACTCCTCCAATTACTTTGATTTGTACCCAAATGATACGAAAAAAAATGGTCCATTGTCGGTCTTAATACTTGAGAATGGAATAAAATAGAAATAGTACTAATGAAATTAATAATGGAGAAAACCGAGTTAAAAATTAGTAATGAATTTAAATACAAAGAAGGGTTATTTGTAATTACCCCCGTCCTCCGCCAATTTGCTAATCATATTTCTATTACCTCCCCACTTTTAATTTTATTAGTAATAACCCCCAATTTATTGTTAAATAATGGGAGGGGGTGTAAATACAAAAAATTCTTGCTAAATACATGAATTGAAGGGGTTGTATTAACTAATCTAAGAATGGAATAATAGAATTATGATTAACAAATGGAAGGTAAATACAAATAACTCTTATTTATTTTGTTTCACTTAAAAATATTATAGAAAAACTATGTAGAAAAAGTGTGACACAGAGAGCCTGCAGAATTAGGACAAGAAGGGCAGATTTTGTTCTCTAGCAACATGGGCACACCTAGAAACCCAGAAAACAAAAGAGGGGATTCAGGGAAATGGAAATGGCAGAAGCCAGCTTTCTTGTACAAAAAGGAAAAGATAGGAAGAGTCTGCAAAATCTTTCATGAAATTTTATGGGAGATTTGGAGGGAGGAAATCTTCTTCTCAAAATCAGATGTGTGTGCTGATCTTTTGCTTTTTCTGATGGGATTGATCCTATGAAACTTCAGTCAATTGATAGATTGATTGATTGAATGATATATTCATTACAACTTAATCTCAGTGCAATCAAGAAGAGAGAGTGAGAGACTTGTCCTGCTAGAAAAGAAACCTTAAAAAAATTCAGTAACCTAGGATATTTCAGAAATGGAATTTTCATTTGTTTCCAGAACTTGAAACAGACAAAACTGGAAACAATTATTAACATATTTGGAGATCAAAAAGAGACAAAATGCTAGAAAATAATAATAATGATTCTTAAATAACAGGAAAATTTGAAGAATAATACTCTCTCTTTGATTTTGCCAGCCAAAAAAAATTGTAAATCTGGAGAAAAAAAAAAAGGAAACTAGAGAAAAGTACAAACTGTCAGTTTTTTTTCCTTTTCTTTTTTCAGTCCAGGTACAATTTTAATTAAGAAATTAACATACAATGGGAACAAATGTTTGAAATAAGTTTTGAGTGTATTTTGAATCAGGTTAAAATCAATTTCTACCATCATCTAGTAGATTTAATTTGTATTATTTCCGCTTCCCCTATATGTTAATTCTTCTCATAGAGATCTTACAATAATTACTCAATTATGCTGGCAATTAGCCATCTAACTTCCATACTCTTTAATCCGGGGTCAGAACCGGCTATATAAGAAAAAGATTCCACTAGCTCATCCAAAAAAGTTTCTAATAGAACTTTTATCTCAACTATTATAAAACGGCTTCAATATAGCTCAAAAATAAGGAGTCTAATATCCTTAGTTAATTAAGAAAAAAATAATTCCAAAAAAGTAATCTAAATTAAAAGTCAGTTGAAACGAGATGTCATAATTAAAAATTAATAAAAATATTCTAATTAATAGCCTAACTACATGATATTATTTAACTATCTACACATATATTTATAACAAATTTTAATTAAAATATAAACATATATATAACAAATCCTAATTAAAAATATAAATATATATATATATAACCAAACTTAATTCAAATATATTAAAACATTTAAACAGATTATTAATAATATAAGAAAAAAAATTACTTTAAATTGCAGGTGAATTTACTAGTTATTTTAAAATCCAAGAAATAGGAAGACTTGTTGGCTTCTAAAATGATGCATGACTGCTGTAGTATTATTAATATTAATAATATCGTTGGAAACTAGCTTCAGGTGTGCCGAGCTAGAATCTACCCTATATTAAGAAGAAGAAGAAGAATGAAAAATACATAAAGTGGACTTCAACTCTCAAAGTTTGACCGAAAAATTAAAAGATCTAATATTATATACTCAATTTCCAAGAATCAGTTCATTTCTCTTCTCTTGGAGACGAAAACTACGCCAGTACTTTTCCCTCCAAAATCCTACCTACCAAGTAAAAGAAATGAAGAAAATAAAACAAAAAACTTCCAAAACCAAGAGATTAAGGGAGTAAATAATTAGATCAGAAAACACACCAAAACCTAAAATTAATTTTCTTCCTCCTCATCAATAAAATTCCTAAAAAAATTCAAATCTAAACCAACGTTAGGTCAACATAATAAACAACCAAAATTGAAGAGAGATCTAAACCGAAACTTCAGAATTGTGAGAAAGTAGAAGGTTATATAAAACTTTATTCTTTAAAGAAATCAACCGTGGAAGAAGAAGAAGAAGAAGAAGAAGAAAAAGTAGTCTAGAGAGGAGTAATTATATATGAATTTTCTTTCCAAGTTACCTGGGGCTGCTGCAGAAGTCGTAGAGCTTCCCTCGGTTGGAGAAGACGATGAGAGCGACCTCGGCGTCGCAGAGCACCGAGAGCTCGTAGGCCTTCTTGAGCAGCCCATTCCTCCTCTTCGCGAAGGTCACCTGCCGGTTGATCTTGTTCTCGATCCTCTTCAGCTCCACTCTACCCCTCCCCATTGATTGCTTGATAAAGAAAAGGAAGAAGAAGAAGAAGAACCAGTGGGGAAAGAGAAGCAACCCTTCTTTTCTATTTATAGAAGTTTATAGAGAGAGAAAGTGATAGAGTGGTGGTGGCGAGCCAGCTTGTTATAATTGACGTGTGCTGAAACGCTATTATCAGTCTCTCTCTCTCTCTCTCTCTCTCTATACGACGGATGGAGTTTTTGCATATATGCCCTCCTGATATATGACTTTCTCGTTATTCATCCTGATCTCTTCTGCTGTTACTTAGGTTGGGTTGGTATACGGAATGGATCATTTTCTTCCCCCATCAAATTCAAATGTGATGTAGATGAGCCGGTTTATTACGAATTTTATATTTGCATCACGCGCTGTCTAATTTGTATGCTTTCGAAAATCTAATTGTGCTAGTATTTGGTACTTGTATCTATATTATCACATATATTATGTGAACTTTGGGTGTAATTGTGTTTTCAGAAAATTTCATATAAGATAATAAACTATATTTATATTACGTATAAGATAATAAGTTATGAGTATTATAACGAGTCGCCAATAGCAATGGCGGTAGTATGCACTCATACATACCGTCAATATTAGTGGTGATATAGTCCCCAAAACGCTATAGTATTATTTAGTGGCAACATGTCTGCTGAGATTTTTATTTTTTTAGAGCGTGTGTTCTTATGTCGCCATTTGTATTGGCGTGCGGTTTGGGAACCAAACCACCAATAGTTTCGACGGCATGAATATAATAATATCCACTATTACGCCATTGTTAATGGCAATGCTCTTGTGTGTGTGTAAATGTTATTTGGCTTGCTCGAGTGCACAGTCGTTTGCACCAGCGCAGCCGAGAACCACCCCCTATCCAGCCGGTGACTTACTCCCCCCCCCCTCCGCCGATGCCTCCTACGCCTCCGCCATCCCCCTCCTAACTGCTCCGCCGTCCTATGTCGTCTGCGCCGTCGTTGACACCGACGCCTTCCCCTCCCTCCCCTACTGCTCCCCTCTGTCGTCGCCGCTCCGCCAATCTCGGCCACGAGGGTGAGCCAAATAGCAGGATTGGTGTGTGTTTGCTCATGCATGGCCGTTGCTCAGCATGTGTGTGTTTTCTCATGCATGTTAGACATGCATGCTTTGCTCATGCATATTGATTTTGCATTGCTCATGCATATGTGCTTATGGCCAATGACGGAGCCATTGGTAGGGTGGGAGTGGGGGTGGGGGGAGGGGGGGGGGGGGGGGGGCTTCAGCCAACCCAAAGTATTAACCTTTTGTCTATTAATTTGATTTTTTATTAAAATTTTTTAAATGGCAACACCACTAGAATATTGAAAATGTTCTTATTTTGTATCCATTAACTGATTTTGATAGCTCTTTTTTCCCACACTCTTACTATTCTGCGTACATTGTATAGTGCAAAAGCAATGTACTACAAACTGTCCTTTTTCAGCCAGCTATCGAGTCTCTCTCTCATTCTCTCTCTCCTCATATGAACACTCCTTCCTCACTCAACCTCTATTTCTATAACTCACCTTCTCTCCTCTACTCTATTTATATTTTATCGAGAATCGACATCATAACCTAGATCACGCCATCATCGTCAAACTGCAACGGCAGTCGAAGGAGGAACTACAACAGCGTTAAGCCCCGCCGCCGGCACTTTTCTCATCGTCCAAACTTTTGCATCTTCGATGAGTTCTACCACATTGCGGATTCTCTCTTGATAGTGAAAGAGGTAACCAAAGGCTCTTAGTATTCGAATTTATGCATAAAAGATTCTGCCTCGTAAACTAAAAAAATTGATGACTTACAATCAATCCAGTCCGAAGGTAAATTTTATTCAGGCCCCTCCAAGAGAGGCTACAAACTTAGCCCGAAGACTTACAATCAATCCAGCCCAACGGCCTATATATACAATTCCTAGCCCGAAGGCACCATCCCAGCCTGAATGTCCCATCCAGCCATAAGGCCTCAAGCAACCACAACTGCACCGCACTAGCACCGCACCTGCACCCTCATCACATCTGCGCATCACCTAGGTCGCAACATACAGCTCTCGCCTCCTACGAACCGCACATGCACTGCACGCACCACTGCCCCGACATAATTTCCCCTAATTGGAATAAAATGGCGCTCTCATTGCTCCAACTAGAAACCTCCCTGGGCGGATGTCTCCGACTTAATCGTTTGTCTACGACCTCATTGGCAATATATATATATATATATATATATATATATATATATATATATATATATATATATATATATATATATATATCCTTTTTTTCAAGCCAGACCGTGTAACGACACATTTCGTTCAAGTGGACAGTCGATTCAAACGGCGCAAGTACAACGACCCGACCCGCTTTACTCAGCAAGATGACTCGTTTGAGGCAAAGAATTTATAAACTTTGCCCTTCAGGAATTCAGACTTAGACTTTCAAAGGCTCACTCGGAGTATCACTCGACCGAGGCCAATCATCGCTAAAGTGGGTGGCTACGATGAACTTGTCTTTGCTTAGCCAGCACACTTAAAATATGGACGATATATGCTAGTCTCTAGTTGAATCACCCCCTGCATGCTAATAAAGAATACAACGTACCTAGCAAAGGGAATAATCCTAACTTCTATAGCTTGTGTTAGAACATGAAAATAAAATTTGGCTTATAACTTAGACCCTCATATGCCACCTTTGTCTTGTGTAAGTAGACTCCACTATGCCTCAAGTAGAACATTATACTCTTTGTACTGCACTGCTTCACTTGATACACTGCACGCCCATAGACAATGTCGCTTGATATGTCCCTTTACGGTTTTACTCAACGCTTTACCCTTAGACCCGTGCCAATGTAAATGCTTATGTTCAATATAAAATGCATGCTTGCCTTCTTACTTTGTAGTTTGTACTCGTTGCCTCGTTCCAATGCTTGCCACAATAAAATTATGCCACAATCAAGTAACACTATTGCATATCGTGTATGCATCTAGTTAGAAGAAGACTATCTAATAGTCCTTTTGTGCAATATGAACCTGCAAGTATCCGGGATCGTTAGGTCACCAAGGCATTCCTTGAACCAGCAGAATGCATCAAGTCAAGTTGAACATTGAACGAGAATCATGTCAAGCAAATCAAGAATCGCAGCTCGTGGAGCAATGCTCGTTCAGAACAAAGAATCATGGATTATCATGTCAAGTTGTGAATATGGAATGACCCAAGACTTGCATGTCGCGGATAACTTAGAAACAAGGGGGATCTTCGAATCTCGTTCCACGGACGGTCTCCGGGGCACCGGGGCCGATCCGATCTGGATGAAACTTCATGATGGTCTCACGTGCTGGACGGGATGGCTTGCAGTGCCTCATGTACTTTCGTTGTATATCATTCTCGTTCAAGACTATAACTCGTCCTTTATGGCTATGCCAGTGACTCCAGTTCATATAGATAAGTCATCCTCGCTTAGCGGCAATCCGCGTGCGAGTTATTGTATCGCATCCAATAATCTGCAACACCTGAACGATTATGAGTATAACCCACTTGTACATATGGAATACTTGAATATCTTTTGTAACACATCTGATAATCCGTATAACGCATGCCTCCGAAATAGCACCTCACAGATGACCCTTTGCTTGCTTATGTTATTGCCCTGGATTTCATTATATATGCTCGTGCTTGATTTAACTTGGTTGCCTTGGATAGGGAAGGACAAATGGTAAGTTGGTAAGTCTTGCCGTATTACTCTTAATATCGCATGGCTCGCTGCCACACGAGATAGGCTTTTTATTATGCCATAAACTGATCCTAAGGCAAAACTAGAAAGATAATTTAATAAATGGTGCACTAAACCTATATAACTTGTTTGGATTTTTTGAGCGGGCGAGAAGCCTCCCCACCAGTGCATTCATGTATTGATAACCCACCAAATTGCTTGCAGGGTGCGGAAGAACCACGTTCGGTGTGGATGTCCCCTTCGTGCGTGCTAAGGCATAGAGTCAACTCTGGAGTCTTGGAGCGTTATGTCCGAAACAGAAGCACATATACAAGACATAATGTTGGAACATCGCCTATATATCATTCCACAAATGTAGCCACTTGGCACGCTTTTACTGTTTCAGAGAGAGAGGCTTAAGCGACTAGTAATCTCGGCCTAGCGCTGCTTGTAACACTTGTTCAATATCAATAAAGGGCTTGTTTTACTTTTATACTTGTGTTATTCAATGTTTCCGCTATTGACGACTCCGTGAACTTGTTACCAATCGCCTGTGCGTTTCTTATTCTGCTGCACTCGGACTATCTGTGCGACTTTGTGGCTTAGAGTAAACCCCTAGATTTTTCTGGAATTTAAAAATAAATTTTCGAAAATTTTCAATAATTTTTTAAACTAATTAAAATAAATGTTTTCTGGTATTAAATATTTATTGTGATTTTATTAAATATTAAAACATTATAAAATTAATATTTTTGGGTGTAAAATAATTAATTAGGCATACAGCAATTTTTCTGGAATTTATTGGACCCCGAAACTATTTTTAAAAGACCTAAAAATTAATATTTTAAATAGACCAAAATAAACTGGGTTGAACCAACCGGTTCAACCTTGAACCAAACCGAACCGGCCTATTTGAACCAACCCTAGCGGGTCGGGTCGGACCCATGCCCGTACCCGACCCATTAACCCATTAACCCGCTACAGCTACAGTAGTCGTTCCCTGACCCCTCGTCTCCCCCAGCCGTTTCCACCCGTCCGCCTTCCCCGTGGCCGTTCCGTCGCGACCGCACACCGTAGCCGCTGTGAAACTTCCAGCTCCTCCTCTCCCCGCCAACGGCTAGCCCTTATCCTCCCTACCGTGCCCTATTTAAACCCTAGATCCCGATACCCCGATTCCCCACCACCAACGATCCCCTGCCTCCGCCACCCTCTCCACCCGCCTCCGGCGATTACCCTCGACCCGACTCCCCCGGCCACCGAGCCTCCGGCGACGACCAATGACTCCGTCGCTTCCCCTCGCTCCCCCAGCAAACCACCGACAGCATCCTCTTCTCCGGCAACCCTCTATCCCGAGACACCCCTCCAGCCACCACCATCACCTTTAACCCCTCCGGCTCCGGCCACCCGCCGAGTTCCCTCTGACAAGCTCCTCCGGCCGCCACCAGCTCCGCCGAGCCTCGGCCGCTTCTCCCAGACGACGCCAAGCCCCGACGACACAGCAACGAGCTCCGCCACCGCCGTGTCGTGCCGTGCCGCATCGTGCATGTACAATTTCAGTCATCTCCGACCCCCTGTTCAGGTGAATGTTTCTCTCTCCTTGCCACCTCGTTTTCTGTTCTATCAGCTGTGACGCATAGACTGCGTGACCCTCTCGATACCCGTGCCATCGGTTCGGCGTATCGCGTCCTGTGTCGGTCGTAAACTGCGACGCAAAATCAGAAAAAATTTACCCTATTTCTGAAAATTCAAAAACTTTGTCCGAACTCCCCGGTTCACGACCGTTTTGCGTGCAACCTGTTAGTTATTTCTAAAATCCACCTGAACAGTTATTTAGACTGTATAACCTAATTTTAAAACCATGTATTAGTGTAATTTATGGCGTTATAATTTGCATGTTATTCGAGGGTAAAAATGACCAAAATATTGGTTATTTAAATACCCTGATTTTTCTGGAACTGAGTGCGTCCCGCTAAACGGGACAACTTGGTCGTGTACAAACTTCACTGAAAGGTGCACACTATTAATACGGACATGTGGGATTTCACGAAAGTTGATTTGGATGTGCGTGCATACCGGAATCAACGTGTATCCATCGACAACACCCCTTATCGACCATGTTCTGAAAATAGTTGTAACTTCTTGTACGCTCGTCGTATCAAAACAAAACTTACGCCATCGGACTCATAGCAATACGCTGGTCATGTGACCCAAGTTTGGTTCGATTTTGAGAACGTTGACAAAATCCCGTATTGTGGGCCCTACGGCTCCACTTGACGGGCGATTTTGTGATCGGCTCATCGAAATGCAGTTCTGGACATTTCGTTGGGTTCGTATCATCGTTCTGGACTTGTAGACACTAAGTTTGACGAATTTGGAGAATATTGTCTCTGGCACATTTTTCGGTGCGAAGTGGGCCACATGTGGACCCCGCTTTGACCATAAACTGTCACTTTTTGCCCTTGTATCCAAATTAGACTTATGGACATGCAATTCTAGCTATTTGATATCTTCTGAACCTGATAGTAACGTTTATTTCAGCAACCGGAGGAGTACCTGCAAATTCCGCTGATACCAGAGCAATAATGGGAGTCCGAACCCCAGGCAAGTGTACCTTGCCAATCTTGCAGTTCTTGTTACATAATATTTCTTTGATTTATTTATATGTTGTATATGTTCAACCTAGGACCGTGTGACATTACTTAACGTCCGAATAATATTAGAGTGTCAACACCGTACGCGGAGTTGTGTAACATCATCTAGAGATGGATATCGAAACCCTATATATCTTCGTGCTTGCATCATCAAGTACGTCATACCACAGGACACCTGATACTATTCATGAGAAAGAATCTTCCTGAGATATTCATGGTGATTTTGTATAGGTTACATGATTCATGACATAGATACTACATGTGCTTAGCTATCATTATGACTTACTGCATTAGATATGATCTTGCGTGACATGGACATGAGACGTCGTGGACATGAGACGTGTGATTACATTGGGCGAAGAGAGACACACAGGCTACAGGTTGATTATATTATTGCGGTGTCGTAGCCTCTCCGAGCTAGGCTCCGACATGATATCACTGCTACCGGCTCCCCGACACAGAGCTTGTAGTGGTCTCAGCCTGAGTTCTAGTGATGCTTACAACTTGCATATCACTTAGCTGGTTATATAGTTGTCACGCCCCAGTCCCAAAATATAAGGAACTAGGCCACGTGGCATTGGCCAGCTGACACGCCACTAAGGGTTTAATCCATTTTAATGGACCTAAAGGAACGTGCTACGCTGTCCTAAAATACTACAAGTTTAACACAGGTAAATCTAATCTCATCCACAGAAATGTCATGAATATGGGAATAAATGCTGAAATATATATAATGCTAAGTCTGAATGTCATAGTACACATCTTGTAGGAACAAACCCACTACAAAAGATAATAATAGTGCAGAAAAATAAGATAGACTAAAGTATCGCCTATCTAGGGAAATAGCTCCATCTCCAGGTGAACAAGCTTCTAGGATCAGGCAGATTCTGATGGTGACTCCTCTAACTCCTCATCGGTGGCATACCTAGTCTCCTGTCCTGGACCATACACTGTGGGGTAGAAGGCCTCATCTAAATCTGGAAGGGAACCAGGTCCTCAGTGGGACATAACAAGATACAAAAAAATATGCCATACTGAATAAATAAATACAGGGTGCTAACCATCTAAGTGAATGCAATTAAAGACCTTGTAGTACGCATGGGAAAGTGTAGGCTTGACATATGCTGACTTAATTCACCAATCGTGTTGACTGGCTTGTATATGTATCATATGCCCCCGGACACACGGGTAGCTCTGTAATCGACCATCTCCGAGGAGCATGGTACGAAGGATAAAAGACTCAAGGAGGGGGGTGTCCCATACGTCTACTAGTTATCTATCCCGCCCAATGTAACTAATGCCAAGTCGTACTTTTCCTGAGTTTTCCTGATTTTAGGCTAAGCCGTGATGCACGTCACACGTACTGGTAGCTAATCAAATACGCAGCTCGTATTCGAATATGTATTGCAACCTTGTTGCGTGTTCCCGTGACAGGGTCTAGGAGGATATTAGGATACCCTCACAGTTGTTGGTAAGTCTGTAAAGACTAAGTTAATTACACTACGTGTCAACGTACTTGTTGACGGTACCCGAGGCAATCTCAGATACACACAGTCATATAAAGTTCAGGAGAAATAGCATATAACAATATTTGTATTTAAACAGTAAACTTGGCAAGGTATACTTGCCTACTTCTCTGTGCTGGAAGTGCCAAAAATCTGTACTTGCAGTCAAGCCAGAGGCAGAGTTTGGTCGGAGGTGGTGGCCGGAGTTGGGCGGTGTGAGGTTTGGAAGTGGGGAGGGGTCGGGTATTTATAGGGTTAGGGCCAATGGCATGGGTAGTAAATAGGGTAAAGTTCAAGGGTATTTAGGTAATTTAATTTTTTAGATATTTTCCTGATATTTTCAGGTGGGTCCCACTGCCACATGGACGGTGTACGTTCACCGGCCAATGAGGTGTTGACACCTCACATGGAATTTTGAAAAAAAACTTGTAAATTCATAAATTGCATAAAGGTCCTATTTTGGGAAATTGCGCAATTACACAATTGTCTGGTAAAAACACCTGATTCCTAAAAATACTAAAATGCTCAGAATTGAAAGGGAAAAGCTGTAGGAGGGTCCTGAGGGGGTGGGGGTGAGCCTGGGCAGGGGCAGGGCCTGGTTCTTGGGTGATACGGGTCACCGTATTAATTAATTAATAAATTCTGCGCACGGTGTTCACTAATTATTTAGAGGCAGGTAGGGTCATAATTTTAATACGGTATCAGTATACTAATTATAGTATATTCAAAGTAGAATATTAACGTATTTTTGTTTGGGCAAAACAGGTACAGGTTGGGCCTCAATCTCTATTGGAACAGAGATGGGTATAGAGCAGGAAATTAAATAGAAAATTACGGACGTTTGTAACGATATTGTGCGTCTCAAACGAGGCTAAAAATAAAGTATCTGGAGTTGCACAAAATTTAAAAAATAGTCTAACATGTCTAGGAGAGGTACGCGAATTTTCTTTGGGGATAACAGCTAGTGTAATGCTCTAATTAATTGTGTAATGGACAGGTGCACAATCAATAGGATATGTTAGCAAAAAATAAATTTAAAAAGTTGCAATAATTCTAATTAGCTAAAATAATCCTAAATTACTGAAATCTGGTCGAGGGAGTTTACAATCTACCCTTCTTAGAATATTTTGTCCTCGAAATAAAAACAGATATATAATGAGAATGAAAGATTGATTTAAAATATTAGGACATACCCTGGTTTAGAAATAGATGGGGGAAACGCTGTCGAATATCCTCTTCTCGTTCCCAGGTTGATTCACCTAGTGCATGATGTCTCCATGCAATACGAACTAGAGGGAAAGTCTGGCCTCGCAATACCTTCTCGCTACGATCTAGGATCTCTATAGGTTCCTCCTGGTATGATAGGCTTGGGCCGACGGTGATCTCTGAATGGTCCAGCACATGACTTGGGTCTGGGATGTACCTCCTCAGCTGAGATACGTAGAAGACGTCATGTACTCCTTCCAGGGTATGAGGTAAGGATAGCTTGTAAGCAACTTCTTCGACGCGTTCCAACACATCGAAGGGTCCGATGTACCTAGGACTCAGTTTTCCTCTTCCTCCAAATCTGATAGTACCTCGGGTAGGTGAGATCTTCAAAAATACATGCTCTCCCACTTAGAACTCTAGAGGTCGTCGATGTATGTTGGCCCAGTGCTTCTGTCTATCTTGTGCAGCTCGCAGGTGCCCTTGGATCTTCTTTACTTTCTCCACCGTACGAACGACCAATTCTGGTCCCAAGATCTGTCTTTCGCCAACATCGCTCCAACATAGTAGGGAACGACATTTTCTGCCATACAATGCTTCAAAGGGAGCCATTTGGATGCTCACTTGATAGCTATTGTTGTAGGAAAATTCCACCAAATGTAAATGATCTTTCCATGATCCGCTGAAATCAAGCATGCAGGCTCTCAGCATATCTTCTAGTGTCTGGATGGGGCGCTCTGATTGGCCATCTGTCTGCGGGTGGTACGAGGTGCTAAACTTGAGGCGGGTACCAAGATTTTCTTGCATACTTCGTCAAAAGTAAGATGTAAACCTCCTATCTCTGTCAGATACTATGCTGACTGGTACTCCGTGTAGTCGTACTATCTCCTTCATGTACATGTCTGCCAAGACTTCTGTAGATTGTTCGACTCTAAAGGGTAAGAAATGAGCAGCCTTGGTGAGTCTGTCTACGATTACCCATATAGCATTACGACCACTGGGACTTCTTGGGAAGCCCGTAACAAAGTCCATCGTAATGTGTTTCCATTTCCACTCGGGTATTGGTAGGGGTTGAAGTAGACCGGCAGATCTCTGATGTTCAGCCTTGACTTGCTGACACACCAGGCATTTTGCCACAAAGCGTGCTATCTCTCGCTTCATTCCATGCCACCAGTAGTATTAACTTACATCTCTGTACATCTTCGTGCCACCTGGATGTATAGAGTATGTTAAGCTATGGGCTTCTGACATCAGCTCCTCACGAAGTTCTCCATTTGGAACATAAAGACGATCTCCACATCTTAGAGTCCCATCTTCATGTATGCGACATCCTGTCTGGATTCCAGCCTCTGTTCTTTGTCGAAGCCTCTGAAACCTTGCATCTGTTGGTAGTGCAGCCTTGATTCTTTCGACCAATGTTGATTGTAGCTGGTAGTTTGACAATTGGTCGTCAATTCCTGGCATAATGACCTCTATACCCAACTTTTCTAGATCTCTCAATAGACCTGGTTGGGTGATCATAAAGAATGCCGAGGGTCTTCTGCTTAGTGCATCAGCTACTACATTAGCTTTCCCAGGATGGTACTGCAGATCGATCTCGAAATCCGTCATCACTTCGAGCCATCGTCTTTGTCTCAGGTTCAAATCCTTCTGAGTGTAGATGTACTTCAGGCTCTTGTGATCGGTGAATATCTCCACTCGTTCGCCGTATAGATAATATCTCCATAGCTTCAGGGCGAAGATGACTGCGGCAAGCTCCAGGTCGTGCGTCGAATAATTCTTCTCATGAGTCCTCAATTGTCTTGAGGCATAAGCTACAACCTTCCCATTTTGCATCAGGACACAACCTAATCATTTTTCGGATGCATCGCTATAGATGACAAATCCTCCGGATCCAGATGGTATGGTCCAGATGGGGGCTGTAGTCAGACACTTTTTCAACTCATCGAAAGCTGTCTGACATTTCTCAGACCAGATGAACTCCTGCTCCTTGCGGGTCAGACGGGTTATCGGCTCCGCGATTCTAGCAAAGTTTTCTACGAACCTCCGGTAATATCCGGCAAGTCCTAGAAAGCTTCTCACCTCTGAGACGTTGGTAGGGGTTGGCCACGTCTCTACAGATGAGATCTTTGCTGGGTCTACCGAGATGCCTTCTCCTGTGATCACGTGTCCAAGAAAAGTGACACGATCAAGGAAGAACTCGTACTTGCTTAGCTTAGCATAAAGGCTCTCACGTCTCAGCGTCTCTAGCACTAGTCTCAAGTGCTCTTCGTGCTCCTCGTGGCTCTTCGAATACACCAAGATGTCGTCGATGAAGACTACCACGAACTGGTCCAGATATTGGTGGAAGACTTTGTTCATCAAGTTCATGAATACGGTTGGTGCATTAGTTAGTCCAAAAGGCATCACCAGGAATTCGTAATGACCATAACGAGTCCTGAATGCTGTCTTTGGAATATCTTTCCTCCGTACTTTGACCTGATGATAGCCTGATCTCAAATCTATTTTTGAGAATACCACTGCTCCCGTCAGTTGGTCGAACAGATCGTCAATCCGCGGCAAGGGGTACTTATTTTCTATTGTCAAAGCATTAAGGGCTCTGTAATCAATACACATCCGATATGTTCCGTCCTTCTTTGGTACAAACAACACTGGTGCTCCCCAGGGTGATGCACTAGGACGAACAAATCCCTTGATTTGCAGTTCTTCAAGTTATAGCTTCAGCTCTTCAAGATCCTTCCTTGCCAGTCGGTACACATTTGAGGATACCGGTGCAGCTCCGGATATCAGCTCAATAGGGAACTCTACTTCTCTGTCAGGCGGTAGGCCTGGCAATTCCTCCGGGAATACGTCTTCAAACTCTGCAACGTGTGTTGGGGGTGCTATCTCCATTGCCATGTAAGCTCTAGGAGTCTGACCTACTCCTTGCTCGATGGTACCTCGTACGTATTCGAACTCCGGGTGACCTGGGGATCTAAAGGTGACACTACCCTTTCGGTAGTCTAGGACAGCATTGTTCTGGCTTAACCAGTCCATGCCTAAGACGACGTCAAAATTTGGCATTGGGAGTACCAAAAATCGCGCTCTTAGCTCTCTACTACAAACGACTACCGAGCATGTTTCAATAATGCTGGTAACCGGCACGATGCCTCCTCCGGTAAGAATTTTCCAGCACTTAGGCAGTGGAAAAGTGCCTAGTTTGTGCATGGCTACGAAACTAATAGATATGAAAGACAGTGTAGCTCCAGAATCAAATAATGCGGTTGCAGATAATAATGCAACTAAAATGGTACCTGTGATGGTTTCACCTTCGGGCTCCTCTGCAACTGCAGCTAATGCAAAGGCCTGCCCGTGCCTTTGTCCTCCGTTTTGCTGCCTGGCTTGTTTGAACTGGTTCTCTTGTGTAGCCAAGGGTGCTCCCCTCTGATATCCTCCAGATATTGAGGGATGTTGACCTACAGTTGAGGTTTGCATCTTCTGGGCTGGTGCTCCATCCTTGCGTTGTAGGCAGTCTCTAGCCATATCCTGGCTAGCTCCACATACCAGGCATAGCCCGTTCTTCTTTCTGCAGTCTCGGATATAATGCCCCTTCTTGACACAATAGTGACAAGTTGGGAGCTCCTTCTTCTGATAGGGTCCCGTCGTCTACTGCGTCTGATTTCCCGGCCGACGGATCGGTCCTCTGTTTCCGGGCTGGTTCCTGGCCGGTGTAGTTGGATTTGAGTGTCTTGCTCCTCGGCCAATAGCTTCTTGTACTCTTGCTTCTGAAAGAACCTCCTCATAGGAGATCCTCGCCTGAGTCGTTGTATACCTTTAGAGCTCGCAGGTAAGGCCGTGGTGGAATCTCCTGGCCTTCTCCAGCTCATTCGGTATCAAGATAGCACCGAATCAACTTAGTCGGCTGAACGCTGCATCGTAGGCGTCAACGGTCATGTTCCCTTATTCCAAGTGCAGGAACTGGGAATACAGGGCATTTCTGACCGTTGCTGGGAAGTACTTTGCGTTGAAGTGCTCCAAGAATTGTTCCCAAGTCTGGTCTTTGCCGACGCTACGCTCTATAGAATCCCACCAGTGATGGGCGTTGCCTAAGAGCTGGGCCCTCACGGCGGTCATCCATAAGTCGGGGGAAAGTTGTGAACCTTCCAGCAGCATTTCTGTGTTGGAGATCCAGTCTGAGATCTCCTCTGGGGTTTCACTGCCTTTAAAGTTTCTCGGCCCCATCTGGCGGAATCCTCGAACAGTGTCCACTGGTTGGACAGGTGCTGGTGTCGGGGCAGTCATTCTTTCCAGGGCCGTCATCAAGGTCTGTCTCAGGGCTTCAGTCTGTTGCCACTGAGACTGTCTCAGGGCATCAGTCTGTTGCCATTGAGTCTGCAATATGGCTTGGAGGAACTGGAACATTTGAGGTTGTCCCTCAAGCTCTGGCATCTGGGCAGGGAAGGCGGGAGGTGGAGGCAAAGGTGTCTCCGCCTGCGGGGTTAGGGCCTGGGAAGTTTGCCCTTCTTGCCGAGCTGGTGTTGCCTCCTGGGTAGGGTTCTGGTGAATGAACGGGGTTGCCGGGTAGACCAGCATCCTTCTGGGGGATTGGCCTCTCGGGGGGGTTGGGGTCCTTTGGACATCGGGCGAGGGGTCTGTTGCTAGTTCAGCCCCATCAATCGCATGTCCACCGGGTATGTCCATATTTCTGAAGAAGATAGATAAATTAGAAAGGTACGAAGGAAATAATAATAATCAAGCAGGATGCAAAAAATTTAGAATGAAGTCATAGTGGATGAGACCTAGTGTTCCTATCCTAGTGCAGGCTTGTTGGGCATGTTATCATACCACTAGCAATTAACTAGACCTGCATGGGCCACCACTAAAACCATGTCACGCCCTAGTCCTCAAATGTAAGAAACTAGGCCACGTGGCATTGGCCAGCTGACACGTCACTAAGGGTTTAATCCATTTTAATGGACCCAAAGGAACGTATTACGCTGTCCTAAAATACTACAAGTTTAACATAGGTAAATCTAATCTCATCCACAGAAATATCATGAATATGGGAATAAGTGCTGAAATATATATAATGCTAAGTCTGAATGTCATAATAGACATCTTGTGGGAACAAACCCACTACAAAAGATAATAATAATGCAGAAAAATAAGATAGACTAAAGTATCGCCTATCTAGGGAAATGGCTCCATCTCCAAGTGAACAAGCTTCTAGGATCAGGCAGATTCTGATGGTGACTCCTCTAACTCCTCCTCGGTGGCATACCTAGTCTCCTGTCCTGGACCATACACCGTGGGGGTAGAAAGCCTCATCTAAATCTGGAAGGGAACCAGGTCCTCAGTGGGACATAACAAGATACAGAAAAACATGCCATACTGAATAAATAAATACAGGGTGCTAACCATCTAAGTGAATGCAAGTAAAGACCTTGTAGTACGCATGGGAAAGTGTAGGCTTGACATATGCTGACTTAATTCACCAATCGTGTTGACTGGCTAGTATATGTGTCATATGCCCCCGGACACACGGGTATCTCTGCAATCGACCATCTCCGAGGAGCATGGTACGAAGGATAAAAGACTCAAGGAGGGGGGTGTCCCATACGTCTACTAGTTATCTTTCCCGCCCAATGTAACTAATGCCAAGTCGTACTTTTCCTGAGTTTTCCTGATTTTAGGCTAAGCCGTGATGCACGTCACACGTACTGATAGCTAATCAAATACGCAGCTCGCATCCCAATATGTATTGCAACCTTGTTGCGTGTTCCCGTGACAGGGTCTAGGAGGATATTAGGATACCCTCACAGTTGTTGGTAAGTCTGTAAAGACTAAGTTAATTACACTACGTGTCAACATACTTGTTGACGGTACCCGAGGCAATCTCAGATACACACATTCATATGAAGTTCAGGAGAAATAGCATATAACAATATTTGTATTTAAACAGTAAACTTGGCAAGGTATACTTGCCTACTTCTCTGTGTTGGAAGTGCCAAAAACCTGTACTTGCAGTCAAGCCTGAGGGGTCCTGTGACTCGGAGTCACGGACTCCGTCGTAGGGGTACTCTGTTTAGGACATTACAGGGCTCGTAAATATAATTGAATGATGTGTATTATATAGTATAAGATATATATGTACTTATGTATAAATAAGGACATTATATATATATTTTAATATAAAAATAATATATATATACATTTAAGTATATACATATAGTATTTATATACTTAATATAAATATAAACATATATATAATATAAGTACATAGACATATATATATAAATTGCATATGTATAATAAGAGAAAAATAAAGGCATAAATATAAGTATACATATACTTATAATATATATTATATATATAATAATAATAAAAATGAAGGACATATATAATATATATGTAATAATATAACTATATATATATACCTATATAAATAAAAAAATGAAAGGCATACATATATATATACATATAATAATATATTATAATATATATATATATATACATATATATGTAATAATATAAATATATATATATATATATACATATATATATATAAATAATAATAAAAAATGAAAAGGCATACATATATAATATATTATAATATTATATATATATACATATAATTATAATATACTTATGATATATAATGATATATGTATAATATGATATACATAAATAAATATATATATATATATATATATATATATATATATATATATATATATATATATATATATAAATAAAAAGAAAAATACATGTATATATACATATTATATTACATAATATCAATAATATATATATATATATATATATATATATATATATATATATATATATATATATATATATATATATATATATATATATATATATATATATATATATATATATATTTATATATATATATATATATATATATATATATACTGTATATATATATATATTGTATATAATAATAATAATTATATAATATATATAATTACATATAATAATACATACATATATATAAATATATATATATATATATACTGTATATATATATATATATTGTATATAATAATAATAATTATATAATATATATATAATTACATATAATAATACATACATATATATATATATATATATATATATATATGTATATATATATATATATATATATATATATATATATATATATATATATATATATATATATATATATATATAAACAGAAAATAAAAGATGCATATATTAATACAATAATATATATTATACTGTATATAAATACTGTATATAAGTATATAATAATAATATATATAATATAAATATATATAATATAAATATATATAATATAAATATATATATATATATATATATATAAAACATTTTATATAAATACATATATATAAATATACATATATATATATATATATATATATATATATATATATATATATATATATATATATATATATATATATATATATACATAAATATACATATTTATAATTAAATATATAATAATATAGTATAAATTTGTATACTGTATACAGTATTTATAATATAATATATAATTAAATTTATATTAATATATATATATTAATATACATATAAATATATATACATATATACATACATATGTATAATTGCACGTATTTACGTATTTAAACTGTGCTATACCTGACAGGTCAGCAAGGGGGGCCCACGGCTAGTCGCAGGCAGGAGGACGGTGGCGGAGGAGGCGGTGGCTGGCCGGAGGGACGGCCACAGAAGCTGTGGCTGTCAGCAGCAACAGCATCAGCGACGGATTGCGGGGGCTGCAGCGGCGCAGGCGGCGGCGGAGGTGGTGGTGCAGGCGGTTGTGTCGGCGGAGGGGACGTCGGCGAGGAGTTCGGTGATGGTGGCGGAGGTCAGGGGTGGTCGGAGTGGCGGTGGGGGATGGTCGGGATGGGTGAGAGTGTTGCTGTGCGGGTCAGGGAGGAGGTGCTGCGGGGGAGGTGGAGGCGTCTGCGGTGGTCGTGGGGCGGTGGTGGCGGGTTGGTTCGACGGGGGACGTCGAGGCGAAGCGGGTAGGGTCGGTGGTGATGGTCCACGACGGCGGGGGTGGCGATGAGGGGCGGACGAGAGTGGTGGTGGTGCTGTGGTGCAGGGTGGGGAGTTGGGTTTGCAGAGGCTGCTGGCGGCGATGGCGGCGGCCGGAGGCGGTGGGAGTTGGTCGGAGGGAAGCTGGGGGAGGGGCGAAGCCAGAGGCAGAGTTTGGTCGGAGGTGGTGGCCGGAGTTGGGCGGTGTGAGGTTTGGAAGTGGGGAGGGGTCAGGTATTTATAGGGTTAGGGCCAATGGCATGGGTAGTAAATAGGGTAAAGTTCAAGGGTATTTAGTTAATTTAATTTTCTAGATATTTCCCTGATATTTTCAGGTGGGTCGCACTGCCACATGGACGGTGTACGTTCACCGGCCATTGAGGTGTTGACACCGCACATGAAATTTTGAAAAAAAAACTGTAAATTCATAAATTGCATAAAGGTCCTATTTTGAGAAATTGAACAATTACGCAATTGTCTGGTAAAAACACATGATTCCTAAAAATACTAAAATGCTCAGAATTGAGAGGGAAAAGCTATGGGAGGGTCCTGAGGGGGTGGGGGTGAGCCTGGGCAGGGGCAGGGCCTGGTTCTTGGGTGATACGGGTCACTGTATTAATTAATTAACAAATACTGCGTACGGTGTTCACTAATTATTTAGAGGCAGGTAGGGTCATAATTTTAATACAGTGTCAATATACTAATTGTAGTATATTCAAAGTAGAATATTAACGTATTTTTATTTGGGCAAAATAGGTACAGGTTGGGCCTCAATCTCTATTGGAACAGAGATGGGTATAGAGCTAAAAATTAAATAGAAAATAAATACGGACGTTTGTAACTATATTGTGCGTCTCAAACGAGGCTAAAAATAAAGTATCTGGGAGTTGCACAAAATTCAGAAAAATAGTCTAACATGTCTAGGAGAGGTACGTGAATTTTGTTTGGGGATAACAGCTAGTGTAATGCTCTAATTAATTGTGTAATGGACAGGTGCACAATCAATTGGATATGTAAGCAAAAAATAAATTTAAAAAGTTGCAATAATTCTGATTAGCTAAAATAATCCTAAATTACTGAAATCTGGTCGAGGGAGTTTACAATAGTTTACCCTATTGATTCATTTATTGCTGTATTGTATTTGTTTTGGCTTGAGTTATTCTTGTACCTTGCTATGTCCCCTGAGGACCTGTATCCGGATTATGTCCCCAGGTTTAGCAGAGGAGATCTATCCCGAGGTGTATGGGACAGGAGCATACATTGGAGCAGTTCTAGTACCCGAGGACGAGGTGATCGTAGAGGATTTCTCCTGAGTATTTGGTTTATTATACTCAATGATTTTTATTTGTAGAACTTCTATTTCCTGTCTATTGAACTATTGTATCAGACTTATCATCGGGTTGTTTCCAGAGATATATTTTATTGAGACTTAATGTTGATTTATAATTCATATTAATGTATTCATTTTTGTGGATGAGATTAGTATATTAGACCCTTACTGTTGTTTTACAGCTTAAGTACACCCCGATGGATCCATTAAATTGGGTTTGCCCATTGGTGTGTGTTGTTGGCCATTGCCACATGTCCAGTCCCTCGATATTTTGGGACTAGGGCATGACACTTAGATATTCTACCGCCTGTTCGGATCATGGCCTTACACGGGCACGGCTTACGCTCGTGCGGCATCACGCCTAGATGGGAATGATCGTCCCTCGGGAGCGCTAGCACGGTGATTCGCTTCTAGCGGGGATGATCGATTACCTGTGGGAGATCGGGATATGACATATTGGTATCAGAGTATGGCTTTTCTCCTATGGACTTCTTATCGATCTTCTCAGTTTTGAAAGCTCGTTCTTGGGTTATGTTCATACACTCTCTCTCGTTTACCCTATGGGATTTTCCAAACAATGAGTCTAAATACTTTCAAAAGTGCATGTGAATGATGTGATTGCTTGTACGAAATTGTAATGTGAAGGCTTTTGTGGTGACATGTGTTAGACTTTGTTGGAATAAACTCATGCTAGAATTTGCAAGTTTTATGCAAACCTGAATACCTATACATGATTTTTCAGCTGGTTAGTGTGTGAAATAGAATATCGTTCGAACGGTTAGCTATGCACATAGTCTTTCGGCTAAGTTGTGTTGAGTATTACATGCCAAGACCCTTTTGGTACAAGCTAGTTGCAAGCGAGATTGTGAAATTGTTCAGAAAAAGACAAGTCAGACTTATAATGGCGACCGATAGAAACATTATCAGATTATCGCTAAGGCGAACATAGAGAATCATGCTTGGATTTTGGGAAATAGCTTAAACTATATTTCGTGTCGGTAGAGACAAATCAGATATGGTTTACTTGGATTACTACCAATAGGATATATACGAGACTAAGATTTATCAGGCGATGCTAGGTATCGTGCTGGAATTTTAAGAAACGACTTGATGAATATGCTAGTGATTTATACGAACATCGGTTGAGGATTTAATTGGGTGACTCAATTCCTGAGTGGTGTATAAATTATTTTAGAAACGTTCAAACGGATTCAAAGGTCTTGTATGATAGTTGGATTGAACGATTTGAAAATGTCTTGAATAAATGATAAGACTTATGTCGAATAGGGATTCATGGAAATGAAAATTGATATCTTGATTAAGAAAACTTGTTGAAAACTTGGAGGATAGTGTGAGTGATTTTGGATTGAATCAAACGGATTGAAGCTAGAATAGAATATCGCTCGAATAGAAGTTAGCCCGAGAATGAATATTGTGGTTTGATGAAAGAGATAAGCGATAACAGATTTGACCTGGAGTTTGGAAGAATGGTCTTGAATCTAGTTTGGAAGAATGGTCTTGAATCTAGTTCAAAAAGATAACCTTCAAAATCAGTCCCAACGAGAACGATCATCCTGCGGGAGCGCCGACATGGTGATTTCACGTACGACGGGGATGATCGAACTCACGAAAACATGTTCGATGATTATTCCAAACGAACTCGATGAATGTAACGTATCAAAAGTGGATAAACTTGGGCTTGAATATTTGAAACTTAGTTGTTTGAGGATTGCTAGAAGTAGACTATGGATTTACTGAACGGTAACATTAAAGTTGGATGATTTTACTAGACGGATTATAATCATTGCATGAACGAACATAACTTGATGGATTTTTGTCACGCCCAGTCCCAAAATACGTAGGACTAGGAATACGTAAGCATGCCAACCGTATGTATATGGAGACTCCAATATATGGAAACCATAACACATACGTACGCTGTATTATGAACAATAATTCACAAGTGGTATATATTTGTCATAAGTCACAGGGCATAACTAAATCTCATTCACAAAATCATAAAGAAATAAATGATCAAATATATTAATGAACCAAATATGAACTAGTCGAGAAGAACTAATAATTGGATGGAGACAAATCCACTACCAAACTAGAATATAAAAGTAAACATAATAAGTATATCATCTAATGATTAGAGAGGCTCGAAGGAAAGATCTTCTCGAAAGAGAATGGAGTAGCAAGTCCTAATCCGTGGTCCTGCGAATAGTCATGATCATCTACACCTAAAAAGGGACCAGGTCCTCAGAGAGACGTAACAGGATACATAGAAGCATGACAATAAAGTACTGAAAATAAACATCCAAAGGATCGTCTAACCGCCTATGTGAATGCACTTTGAGAACAACTTTCTAACACGTGGGCTATCTGGCTAAAATAGGATTGGCATGATTCTCTCGGAGAATCAGGGGCCTAAAAATCTTGACATTTTTTAACATCAGAGGCCGCCTGTAGATAATATAGGGGTCATCAGACCACGTATCTCCGACGGAGCGTGCGGGTTACACAAGGAAAGTACAAAGTAGCCCAAACGCCTTACTTGTTGTTCTTTCCATCCCATGCTCTATTCATGTCATATCCATGACACGATGACATCTCTAATAACTGCCAAGGCTTCTAATTATGCAAATTCTATCAGCAGTTATCCCTATCCGTCGTATGTCCCATACGTACCGGTGGCCAACCGAATACGCAAGTTTGTGTCCTACATGAGACTCACACTCGTGTAACAACTGTGTCATGGCCAATAAAACATAAGAATGCCTCATGATAATGGGGTGGTCTCATAAAACTAGGTCAACATGCATAATATATAATAAAGACAAAATATAATGCCACCGTCGTTGCACCCAAGTTATTCTTGGACGTGCAGTTTATATAGCAGTTAAAATATATGAACTAAATACAAGAAATAAAATGCATACACCATATGGAATAAAAATCATAGTACAATGTCAAAGTATACTTGCCTTCTCTAAAAAAGGATGAAGTCGCAACTCAAGGCGTCGTCCGGATCTACCCATCACATAAATTAAACAAGTTAGGTTACAAAAGTGGGTGAATAGGTTCCTCCATTTTAATCTATTTTAATTCTGAATAAAATAATCTAAAATAATATTTAATCTTATTATAATCTGATTTTATTGTTAAACCCTAATTTCGGTCCAAATAAAGTCAACTTTACGGATTTGTGATCTGTGGCACACAAATTGAGGCAATACGTTGACCAAAAAGTCAAACGACTCAAATCATTGATTTGTGTGTGGAATCCTACATATTTGTACTATATGAACACCATAATCAATGGTTTCATAAAATCACAAGTCGGTAAAGAGTTATGGCCACAAGGGCGCACAGATGACAGTTTTCGGTGGTTTTCTATTTACGTCTACGTTGCACGAATTTTATAGTAGACTAAACTTACTTGTTAAATTCTAGAAAAAATAAATTTATGGAATTTTATCATGTCATCTTTTCGAAACTTCAAACGGCTCATAATTCTGAGTTCGGAGTCTCCCAAAATCTTGAAAACACCGAAACGCATCTGATTTCGAACAACTGGCAACTTTAGAATTTTCTAAAAAAATAGGTTCATAAATTATTGAAATAAATTATATATTTTAAAAACTAACTTTGATATGGTTCTAACAAAAAAATTTGGAGCGCGTTTGGATTCCAGAGCTAGGTGATATCGTCTTTTTACGTCGTCATAACTACTAGAAAATGAGGCTGCATTTATGACAATTTTTGACTATTTTTTGACGAAAAAGAGAGGAGTTTGGGGAAGAAAAATATGAAAGATGATTTTATTCCATAAGTCTAATAGTTATTTATAATGGTGAAGATTATTTAATTGAATACGACTAGGATTGACTAATTTGGATATGATTATGATCAGTTTAAATAAAGATAGGATATGCATGAAGTTGTTTTCCTAGTAGGCTCAGGATTTGAATTAGTTTAAAATATAGTCTAAACTTATCTCAATAATTTATAATCTTAAATAGAATTAAAGATAGTACAAATAATTTATATATAATCTTATTAATATCTATTAACACTAAATTAACATCTATCTAATATTAAGACTTTATATATCCAAATAAATCCTCAATAATTCCAAAAATCCATTAATTTCTTAAAATTCTAAATAAATTATAAAAAAATATATTTAAATATTTTAACTCAAAAATAAATGTTTGTTAGTAACAACATTCAAGTATGATCTCATAGTAAATCATGGAAGACCTAGAAATTTAGATTTCCTAGGTTTTAATTACCAAAAATTTTAAAAAATCTCCAAAAATCTAAAATAGCCTAAAAATTATTCTAAATAAATATTTATATAAGTAAATATATCAAGAAATTTATTTTCTAATTAACTAAGAGTATACTCTAAAGAAATTCAACATCTATAATAAATATAATAATATAAAATACACATAAAGTACCTATTTTGGGTGAGGGGGTTTATAATTTTATATATAACTTGGATGAAGCAAAATAAATGATAAGTTGTCTTGATCGTTTTGAAGATAACCATAAATTTCGACGTTCTTATCTTATGCGAGCGTAACTCTATGCTCGTACATGCGCCACGTCCAGATTAGGACGATTATCCAGCGGGAGCGTTGATGTGGTGATCTCACGTCCCGCGAGGACGATCAAACTTGCGAGAGACCGAAGCGTGACAAGTGATGGATCATCTTGACTTGTGGTTTGACACGATAAGACGAATTTGGGAATGCAAGTGAATCGTAAATGTTTCAAGGATAAGTTAGCCTAGAACCTGGAATAAATCACGTTTGATGGTTTCATGGACGGATACGTGAATCTTGTTGGACGACTTAGAGTTATATTCAAAGGTTTAGAATTAAAGCTTGGCTTGGTGGTCTTGACTTGGAATGGATATATGGCTACTATCAAACATGTCTTGAGGAGATAGACTATATAAATTGCTTAGCTTGTCCTGCAACGTGGATATATCTTGGATTGCATGAACTGACTCAAATTTTTTACAAATGAACGTGTTATGAGAGTAGGATGATCTGCGCTCGATGTTTAAAAATCTGAGTGAAATGAGCTTGGGTAGAATATCTCGTGCAAATGAATAATTATTTGACCTTAGGAATTGGGGCGAGCATCGTGCGACGAATTTGCACAATGAATCGTGTGCTTGAACTTGTACCTATGACCTTGTGAGCTGACCTAGTAATTAGGCAGACGACCCTGTGCCGAGTGAAAGAACTTGTGTAACCGACTTTAGAATATTGCTTGAACAAGCCATAGAACTGGGGCAGCAAGACTTAGAGTTAGACTGGGAACGGTAAGAGTGTACTATGTTTGACCTGAACGGATGGACGTTAGTCGATTGATCATGCTTAATGTTAGTGCAATGCTTGACCTTTGGTTAGAATGGAAATGACTTAGAATTTTATTGACCCTGTCGAAAGTATCCTTGTGATTCATAAGATGAGAACCCTTGAGATTTTCACAAGTAGCTTATTTAAATTCACTATCACTAAGTTTGGTTGAATGCATGTGTTTGAGGGATGCCTTGAACGTGTGGCGATCTAAGAATCAGTGATATGTTAAACTTGAGTGCAAAAACTTTGCTATCGCTAAGTTGGTTGATATGCATATGTTTGAAGGACGCTTTGAATATGTGTACGATCCAGACTTGCGATATGCTGATCTTGAATGCTAGTGCAAGTGAATATGTTAGACTCGCATGGACAAGTATAATGACTTGTATAAGTTTTCCTCATCCTTAGATCGTTATTCAAGATGGATCATAACGTACACCACGTTAAGAGATATATGTTTCGCGCTAAGGCGCAATGGAGTCCTAGTCAGAACTTGGATTGAATGATAGAGTCATTCAATAAGACTGACCCAGTATACATGGACACAGTAATAAGGAATGAGTAGGAAATTATGTTCGAACGGATCTAGTGGTACCGATTGCTATGCATGAGATAGATTCGATAGTGCCTTAGAATGGCTTGCGCTCAGGAAGTCTCGAGGACGAGACTTTTTCTGAGTGGTGATAATGTAATGACCCGTTCTGTTCAAGCAGACAGCCGATTCAAATGGCACAAGTACAATGACCCGACCCACTTTGCTCAACGAGATGACTCGTTTGAGACAAAAGTTTTTCAAACTTGGCCCTTCAGGAGTTCAGACTTAGACTTTCAAAGGCTCGCTCGGAGTATCACTCGACCGAGGCAAATCATCGCTAAGGTGTGTGGCTACGATAAACTTGTCTTTGCTTATACAGCACACTTAAAATATGGACGATATATGCTACTCGCTAGTTGAATCACCCCCTGCATGCTAATAAAGAATAAAATGCACCTAGCTAAGGAAATAAACCCAACTTGTATTGCTTGTGTTAGAACACGAAAATAAATTTTGGCTTATAACTTGGACTCTCGCATGCTACCTTTGCCTTGTGTAAGTAGACCCTGTTATGCATCGAGTAGAATATTATACTCTTCGTAGTGCACTACTTCACTTGCTACATTGCACGTCCATAGACTATGTCGTTCGATATGTCCCTTTACCGTTTTACTCCTCGCTTTACCCTTAGACCCATGCCAATGTAAATGCTTATGTTCAATATAAAATAAATGCTTGCCTGCTTACTTTGTAGTTTGTACTCATTGCCTCGTTCCAATGCTTGCCACAATAAAATTATGGCACAATCAAGTAACACTATCGCGTATTGTGCATGCATCTAGTTAGCCAGAAGACTATCAAATAGTCCTTTTGTGCAATATGAACCTGCAAGTATCCGGGACCGTTAGGTCGCCAAGGCAGTCCCCGAACCAGGGGAATGCATCAAGTCAAGTTGAACAATGAACGAGAATCATGTCGAGCAAATCAAGAATTACAGTTCGTGGAGCAATGCTCGTTCAGAACAAAGAATCATGGATTATCATGTCAAGTTGTGAATATGGAATGACCCAAGACTTGCATGTCGTGGACAACTTGGAAACTAGGGGGATCTTTGGATTTCGTTCCACGGACGGTCTCCGGGGCACCGGGTGTAAACCCCCTCACCCAAAATTAGGGCTACTTGGCTTAGATAGAGAAATTAGGGCTACTTTGAACCCAATTGGAAATAGAACACGACATTTTATTTAATTCTACAATATTTATATCACTTAGTGCACCTTACCGTTGCTTCGATAATTGGAGCACTACACTAGCCATTGCCTTCCTACAAATTTCATATTCTTGTCCTGGACATGTCAGTCTTCTATCCTAACCTCGGTGTAACTTATAATTATGCTCTCTTGTGCTACGTTTTAGTTGTACGACATTCGTCGCGGACGTTTATATTTAATTCTAAATAAATTCAACTTTGTATCCTTGTGCGTTCTAATCGAAATTGGAGACACAATCTTGACCCATTTCGTACAACCTAATTTATGATAATATTCTACTCTGAGCCCTATATGCACATGATACTTGTGTCCCACCTAATTTTAGCCTCATGTACTTCTAATTAATTCGAGAACACCTTGCGCATTAATTTTAATAAATTTAATCAAATTTCTATCTTTGTGCAATTTTTTAATTGTTAGGCGCTTTATGCAAAAATGCAATAAGGTGTCCACACTATTGGAAAATACATGAAGAAACCCATTTTCCCTTCATATGAATTTTTCTCATAATTTTTGGAATGTGCAACGCGCAACATCGCCCCTCATTTAAACCTAGCCCTTACATTTTAAACAATACAAATTATAGCCCTCCAACATCCCCATGTCATGCTAAGGCCCAATCCCAAAGGTGTTGACCAAGCCTAAAATTTCTAGGTCAACACCCAAACCCAAATTTCATATAAATACATAACTTTTTCCTTTCCTTCTTTATTTTTCCTTTTCACCAAATACTAAATCTAACTACTTAGCCGACCTCTCCCCCTACCTTACTGTTCACCGCCGACCTTCCCTGTTCATCAGTCCTCTCCTTCTCTTCTGCTCCAACTCCGGTAGCCCTGCCACCGTTCTCCACCCTTTCACGCCGGACCACTCCACAGAAGCAGCCAAGCCCCTTCTCTCCAGAGAAGCCCCACCATCGACACATCATCATCTTCCTCTTCTTCCCACGAATCCCTAACCCCCGACCGCCTGGACACACGGCCATCTTGACCCGCCGGATCCCGTCGACGACACCCCGGCCGCCTATGCGTCGTCACGCCGGACTGATCTCCTCGACCCGCTGGCCTTCCCGCCGGTCGCCTGAACGACCACGACGCCACCAGTACTCTACCTCTTCTCCTTCCTTCTCCCTGTACATGCTCAGCCGAGCTCAACCTCCGAAGCAGCTGGGCGGACCGCCAGCACCCCGCTGCACCACCACCTGGCCGTTCCCGACTTCCACACGACCTCCTCCTCTCCCCACGTTCCTCTCCTCCCCATCTCGCCATCTCTATCTCCGCCGCTGCACTGCACCCGCCTCCTCGTCGATCAGTTTCCGGCCACCCGACTGCACCGAGCAGCCCAAGCCGCTACACCCCTCCACGACCGTCCCTGAGCCTCGCCAGATCCCCCACAGCCGACTCACCTTCCCGGCCCTTATCTCCTCCACCTCGTCGTTGCCTGCACGGAAGACCAACCCGACCAGCATCGCCGTTCTCCATTCTCCCTGACCACCAGTCGACTCCTCCGCCATCCCTCGCCTGAAGCCTGACCCTCTCCCAATTCTCTTCCTCCTCCTCCTCCCTGCTCAGCCTTCCCCCTGGACGGAGCAGCAACCTCCCATCATCCCCACCACCATGACCATCACCTACATCATCATCACCTCCCATTAACACCACCACCTCGTCCTGAACTCCCCACTCGACCACCTCTCCTGGCCGGACCTCCCCTGGCCGGACTCTGGCAGACCTCATCATCACCCCCTCCATCACAATCATCAACTCCATTAATCATCACCTCATCATTATCATCATCATCATCATCATAATCAACATCATTATCATCATCATCATCGTCCCAATCACCATCCACATTATCACCATAATCCCAGTCACCATCCACATCATCATAATCATCCACATCATTATCCCAATCAACAATCCACATCATCACCATTATCCCTATCATCATCCTCGTTATCACCATCATCACTTAAAAATCATCATAATCATCACCATGATAACCCTCATCATTAACCTAATCACCACCTTAACCATAACTATCACCATCATCATCATCACCTTCGTCATCATCGTCATCGTGGACCCGTCACCCTCGTCGAAGATAACCTATAGCAGTCACCCCGATTCCCGTGCCTGAGCACGCTGACCCCGAGGATCTATTGGATTTGTTCTGCGCATCTTTCGGAGCAAGATATTGGGACTACATAGCTTTCTTGCCAGGCAAGTATACCTTGCCAAATTGTTTACAGTATTTTGCATGTTATTTATATTTCTGTATATTCATTGCATGTGTAGTTTCGTTCAGTCATTACTATATATTAGATATGTTGACACACACTTGACACCTAGTATCATGAGAGGACAATCATTAGGCGTATGGGCTTTAACCACTCTGGTAAACCGTAGTATCTAGCTCGTACTACGGTAGTGTGTCACGCTGGTCGCTACCCCCGCGGTATGTCGATTTCTGGAGTCACGCTAGTCGCTACCCCCGCGATATGTCAATTTTTGATGTTCTAGACAGGTGTGTGAGTTGTGAGATTTAGATCGAGTAGCCTACCCTTGTCCATACGTTGAAAAGTTGTCCTCATTTGCATTCATATAGATTGTCTTGTACAACGTACTTATATATTTTCAAACATTATGCATGTTTACTGTATTCAATTGGCTTGCTTCTATGTATCTTGTTACGTCCCTTTGAGGACCTGGTCTCTTGCCAGGTATAGACGACCAGGAGTACCCGTAGGAGTACGGACCCAGACCTGACGTATTACTTTCTGCCGAGGAGACCTTATCCACCGAGCAGCATTGTTTATCTCTAGCACTGGATCTTTTAGCTGACACTTTTATCATCACCTTATTTTATATTGGAGATTTTACCCTGCTCTCTCATTTTAGTTTTGATATAGTCATTGGTAGTGGATTTGTCTTCACCCGACTATCATTGTTGGATTATTCAGACTCTTTATTCTAGTTTAGTTATTTCCTTTCTGTGACTTATTGTGTGGATGAGATTAGTATTCTGTGACTTGTGACAATAAATATATACCACATATGAGTATTATTCATATTACAGCGTACGTGTGTATTATGGTATCCATATATTGGAGTTGCCATATACATACGGCTGGCATGCTTACGTGTTCCTAGTCCTACGTATTTTGGGACTGGGGCATGACACCGGGGTCGATCCGATCCGGATAGAACTTCACGATAGTCTCACGTGCTGGACGGGATGGCTTGCAGCGTTTCATGTGCTTTCGTTGCATACCATCCTTGTTCAAGACTATAACTCATTTTTTATGGCTATGCCAGCGACTCATGTTCATATAGATAAGTCATCCTCATTTAGCGGTAATCCGCGTGCGAGTCATTGCATCGCATCCAATAATCTGCAAAACCTGAATGATTATGAGTATAACACATTTGTACATATGGAACACTTGAACATCTTTTGTAACATACCTCATAATCCATATAACTCGTGCCTCCGAAATAGCACCTCGCACATGACACTTTGCTTGCTTATGTTATTGTCTTGGATTTCATTATATATTCTCATGCTTGATTTAACTTGGTTTTCTTGGACATGGAAGGATAAATGGTAAGTTGGTAAGTCTCGCCGTGTTACTCTTAATATCACACAACACAGTGCCACACGAGATAGGCTTTTTATTATGCCATAAAACTGATCCTAAGGCAAGACTAGAAAGATAACTTAATATATGGTGCACGGAATCTATATAACGTGTTTAGATTTGTCGAGCGGGCGAGAAGCCTCTCCAACAGTACATTCATGTACTGATAACCCACCATATTGCTTGCAGGGTGCGGGAGAACCTTGTTCGGTGCAGATGTCCCCTTCGTGCATGCTAAGGCGTGGAGTCCACTCTGGAGCCTTGGAGCGTTGCGTCCGGAACATAAGCATATATACAAGACATAACGTTGGAACATCGCCTATGTATCATTCCACAAATGTAGCCACTTGGCACGCTTTTACTGATTAAGAGAGAGAGACTTGAGCGACTTATAATCTCGGTCTAGCACCATTTGTAACACTTGTTCAATATCAATAAAGAGCTTATTTTACTTCTATACTTTTGTTATTCAATGCTTCCGCTATTGACGACTCTGTGAACTTGTTAACAATCTCCTGTGCATTTCTTATTCCGCTGCACACGGACTATCTGTACGACTATGTGGCTTAGACATTCTACTGCCTGTTAGGATCATGGCCTAACACAGGCGTAGCTTACGTTCGTGCGGCATCACGTCCAAATGGGAATGATCGTCCCGCGGGAGCGCTGGCGCAGTGAATCGCACCTAGCGGGGACGATAGATTACCTCCGGGAGATTGGGATAAATAGACCCCACTATGTCTCGAGTAGAACATTATACTCTTCGTAGTGCACTGCTTCCCTTGCTACACTACACGCCCAAAGGCTATATCCCTCGATATGTTCCTTCACGGTTTCACTCCTCGTTTTACCCTTAGACCCATGCCAATGTAAATGCTTATGTTCAATATAAAATGCATGCTTACCTGCTTACTTTGTAGTTTGTACTGGTTGTCCCATTTTAATGCTTGCCACAATAAAATTATGCCACAATCAAGTAATACTATTGTGTATCGTGCATGCATCTACTTAGCCAAAAGACTATCAAATAGTCCTTCTATGCAATATGAACCTGCAAGTATCCGGAACCGTTAGGTCGCCAAGGCAGTCCCCGAACCAGGGGAATGCATCAAGTCAAGTTGAACACTGAACGAAAATAATGTCAAGCAAATCAAAAATCACAGCTCATGGAGCAATGCTCGTTCAGAACAAAGAATCATGGATTATTATGTCAAGTTGTGAATATGGAATGACCCAAGACTTGCATGTCGCAGACAACTTGGAAACTAAGGGGATCTTCGGATCTCGTTCTACGGACGATCTCTGGAGCACCGGGGCCGATCCGATCCGGATGGAACTTCACGATAGCCTCACGTACTGGACGGGATGGCATACAACACCTCATGTGCTTTCGTTGCATACCATCCTCGTTCAAGACTATAACTCGTCCTTTATGGCTATGCCAGCGACTCATGTTCATATAGATAAGTCATCATCGCTTAGCAGAAATTCGCGTACGAGTCATTGCATCACATCCAATAATCAGCAACACCTGAACGATTATGAGTATAACACACTTGTACATATGGAACACTTGAACATTTTCTGCAACACACCTGATAATCCGTATAACTCGTACCACCGAAACAACACCTCGCACATGACACTTTGCTTGCTTATGTTATTGCCCTAGATTTTATTATATATGCCCGTGCTTGATTTAACTTGGTTGCCTTGGACAGAAAAGGACAAATGGTAAGTTGGTAAGTCTCGCCGTGTTACTCTTATATCGCATGGCACACTGCCACACAAGATAGGCTTTTCATTATGCCATGAAACTGATCCTAAGGTAAGATTAGAAAGATAACTTAATAGATAGTGCACAAAACTTATATAACGTGTTTGGATTTGTCGAGCAGGCAAGAAGCCTCCCCACCAGTGCATTCATGTACTGATAACCCACCAGATTGCTTGTAGGGTGAGGGAGAACCTCGTTCGGTACGGATGTCCCCTTCGTGCGTGCTAAGGCGTGGAGTCCACTGTGGAGACTTAGAGCGTTGCATCTGGAACAGAAGCACATATACAAGACATAATGTTGGAACATCGCCTATGTATCATTCCATAAATGTAGCCACTTGGCATGCTTTTACTGTTTCAGAGAAAGAGACTTGAGCAACTTGTAATCTCTGCCTAGCGCCGCTTGTAACACTTGTTCAATATCAATAAAGAGCTTGTTTTACTTCTATACTTGTGTTATTCAATGCTTCCGCTATTGAGGACTCTGTAAACTTGTTAATAATCGCTTGTGCGTTTCTTATTTCGCTGCGCTCGGACTATCTGTGCGACTCTGTGGCTTAGACATTCTACTGCATGTTCGGATCATGGCCTTGCACGGACGCGACTTACGCTCGTGCGGCATCACGTCCAGATGAGAACGATCGTCCCGCGGGAGCGCTGGCGCGGTGATTCACGTCCAGCAAGGGCGGCCGATTGCCTGCGGGAGATCGGGTCGTGACAGACCGTGGCTATATAATCACCCTACCGCCCGTGGGAAGATTCGAACCCAGTACCTACTCATAGGCATCCCCCGTACTACCATTAGATTAGTGCATATATATATATATATATATATATATATATATATATATATATATATATCTTATGACTTATGTTCTAGGACAAAAAAATGATAGCTTTTTTGCTGCAGATCTTGTAAATCTTACATCGAGATTCTTTTTGTTCAAGGTTGATTTTTCTCCGATTTGAAGGAATTGATCTAACTCTGACGATTCTGATATATTCATATTATTTGTGTTTTGTTGTCCTTGTACAGGCTATGCATTAGACTTGCTTACCATATAGATTGTATTATACTAGTCTCTTTATTGTTTATGACATTTGGATAGATATTGACAACTTCCAAGTTGAATTTTTAAAATATTGAAAAACAAAATCTAAACAATGAAAAGATCATGTCTAGACTTGAGATCTATATAACCCAAGTATGCTTTAGGTTAAACTTGATAAGCCAAATGTAGACGAAGCAAGTTAGAGTAATTTGGTTAGAACTTTATTTGTAGAGAAAGTTTTGAAACTAAATTGAAAGATACATACTCAAATTTAGAACATGGGAAATAGTATATTGTGCCTTCTATATATGTAAGTTCAACGTCAAAACATCAAGGGACTGATATGCAAAAAGTCGATATTAATTCACGGATTCTATGCGGGCATGAGAAAAGGACGTTGGGTTGAAAAGTAAGAAAACCTTAAAAACGTCTGGACACCCTGACTGGCTCCAGTGGTGGGTAGTAGTAGTAGCTAGTGGGATTTAAAAGTCATTGTTCTCTTTAAAGTGCGCACATGTCAAACTTTGATTGGGTCGGTGAAGATATCGTCCAGTGACCTAATTACGTAAATGTCCCTGGGAACCCTAATTAGGTAAAGAGAGGGTTGTGGGCAAATGAATGGCTAAGATTGCTTCCTTGTAGGAACAATATCGATTTGTCATCACTGATGTCATGGGTACTAGGTGACTCCAACCTAGTTAGATGGTAACCAGAGGTAGAATATAGTGTTCTCCGGACTTTAGTTCCTCTTTTTACCTAGACGAGAAAACGGTGTTCTTCATCTGTGTTGAAAAAAAATATAGGTTTAAGTTGGTTTTGGGTTAGGTCGGTCCTAAGAAAAGCAAATAGTCTAGGGGATTGTCCGATGGAGGGGAGTTGCACATGTCCAAAGTCTTGTCAGACTTATCCCTACATGACTATGGAAGAAAGTAGTAGATACGTAGGGTGTAGGAATCATCTCGATCGGTTAATGATGGTCAGCCTTTGCTTGTTGATTGGATTGGATACGATATGTCAAGTACTAGTCGCTGCAAAATTATAGGCTATTTATTTAGAAAATTAGTAGGGCACCATCAAAAGTAATATGGAGTATCACATCATAGGAAACATCACTCTTAAGTTGTAAAAGTATTAGAAAATATCACATCATTTATTAGAAGACATCAACATTTCAAATATCCAAACTCATCTTCTTCTTCTTCCTGCCATACAACTTCATCTTCCTCTTACAACCTCTTCTTCTTACAACCTTAATCGAAGATAACAAGATAAATCTTACGTTTTTTCTCTCTTTATTTTAATGTATATTTTCTAGATTTTTTTTTCAAACAAAATTGAACACAACAGTGTTTAGTTTTTTTTTGTTTTTTTTTTACTTCTAGATTTCAATTAGTGTACGTATGTTTGGAATTTATTTCTTTCAAACATCATTATTGGCAGTTTTGTACAACATTTTTACGGTTTGAAAGTTTTACAAATATTTGACACAGTCAGATTGAAGACGACGAAGGACAACCATAATTCGGACAATACTAAGACGCAGTTTTCTGTCTTAGAATTGTCAGGATTCTAGCAGTCATAATATACAAAAAAAAAAACTGTAATAGCCTCCGATATAATGACATCGGCTGCTTCATATCAATATCGGGCGATAATGCAAACTATGAACTATAGTTTACCTTGTTTACCAAAATTTAAATTGTATAGGGATTATAGAGTTCATGCATTTCTAGTTTAAATTAAATTCATGTGTGACGGCTTTGAAGTCTAGCTAATATGTATTCCATCTTGAAAGTGATCCTCGACCCATTGTCTAGACATAACAGATTAGAAACATCTTGCCACAAAAAACGCAACACTGATTAATGAAGATAATAACAAATTAGATCGTTATGTCTAGGTAGAGATTTGTCACTCGCTACCTTGTGATACTCATTAACTTACCACCAAGTGCACTACCATTTTAGTTGTTATATATATATATATATATATATATATATATATATATATATATATATATATATCATTCTTTTTTTGTCCATTTCAGGGATTCTTCTTATTCACATAATTGGATGGGCTTTAATTCATCTAATCTTAACAGTTGATTTATCAACGGTTCAGATTAGATGACTTAAAGCTCAACCAACAGTATTAACATGGAAGATATTTGCGGTGAACAAAAAATAGGATGGATCATGATCCCAACCCATATATATATATATATATATATATATATATATATATATATATATATATATATATATATATATATGAAAAAAGGAATATGAGCCATAGACTTATATTCCTACATGAGCCAATGTACATGTAGACCAATAGGAATGGAGTGTACTAGTGCACATTGGTGCACATGGGATGTAGAAATTCTTCATATTGGTCCACATGTGCATGATCTATATAGAAATATGAGCCTAAGGTTCATATCCCCTTTATATATATATATATATATATATATTGGTTTCATATAATGGAACCATCATATATTACATGGGTTGGATTGGGATTGAATGGTTGATATTAAAAAGTGGTGGGGTCTACACTTTTTAATCTCAACCATTCAAATCAAATCCAAACCATGATACACCGGGTGGTTCCATAATATAAAATCACCCGAATGACTTCAGATCATATATATATATATATATATATATATATATATATATATATATATATATATATAGTAGTGCTCTAGAACCACCCAAGGTGGATTCATTTCATATAATGAAACCACCATGTCTAACATATGTTGGATTGAGATTGAGTAGTTAAGATTAAAAGGGGGTGGGACCTACACATTTTAATCGCAACCACTCAATCTCAATCCAACCCATGATACACTGGGTGGTTCTATAATATGAAACCACCCAGATGGTTTTTCTTTAATATGAAACCAATCCATGATACACCGGGTGGTTCTATTATATGAAATGACCTGGGTGGTTCTAGAGCACTACTAATATATAGAAATGTTCAAGAACCACCCACCTGAGTGGTTTCATAATATGGAACCACCCTATATTTTATGAATTGAATTTGGATCTCTTTACGTGGCCGCTGACATGTTTGTTAATGTAGCAGCTGCCATGAAATTTTTTAGAATTAAAATTAAAACTAAAATTACAATTAAAGTTAAAATTAAAATTAATTTAAATATTTAAATTAATATTAAAATTAATTTAAGATTAATATTAATATTAATATTAATATCAACATTAACATTAATACTAATATTAATTTTAACATTAATATTAACATTAAAAGTTTTGGGTAATTAATTTTTTGGTTTTAAATTTACCATGTCAGCTGCCATGTAAGGTGCCATATAATATTATTTAACATACGATCTTTTATTATATTTTAATATCAACCACTCAATCTCAATCCAACCTATATAACATAGGGTGGTTACATAATATAAATGAAGGAAAAAATATATATTCAATTATGAGATAGGGTGGTTCTATAATATAATATAGGGTGGTTCCACTCAAACTCAATCTCAATCTCAATCTCATCTCCGAAAGTTCACACCTGCACAACAACCGCACCACTTCCCAACTGTAGGGGTATTCGTTGCAGCACATCACTGTTAACTACTTAAATGAAGGAAAAAATATATATATATATATTCAAATATGAGATAGACAACCCCAAAATTTTAGGATAAATGCTATTTTTATTGTTTCTTATTTATATTGCTATATATAAAAATTCTTACCCATGTGTTGAAAATTTAATATATAGACATTGAATCACACTTTTTTTAATTAGTCTGCACATATATAGGAAGACTGATGCAATGTATAGACCCTCAAATGAATATTGAGAATGTTTTGCAATAATTTCCACTGACATGTCAAACCCCATATAGATCATTTTTGTGGGAAGAAGGCTTCAACTCTCCATGTGACTTTCTTGATATATCTTCTTTCTACCTGATTGATTTTGACAAAAGAGTAGCTGCTTACTTCTTTTGCTAATCCAGTCTTAAACTAATTGGAATAAATACTAGGGAAAGACGAATATGGTGGCAAACAATCAGAATGAACAAAAGAGAGCAAGAAAAATTAGGGTTCTAAAAGCCTCTAAACATTGACAGGTTTATATTTAGAAATCAATCAGACAATTACAAGAAAGGGAGGGAGTCACAGCAAAATAGGAAATATTAGGACATCCTTTTTTTGTGAATGGCATGGAGTAGAAGAAAAGTTGCACAAAACTTCTCATTGACAAAAGAGATGCACACAAAGGTTTGGTATATGTTTTATATATTCTGCAGTGCAAATCAAATCCTAGGCACAAAATCTTTGCAGTCTTTTACTATACTTGGTCATGAGCTAGCATCATGTGAAAAATCAATAGTGAGAGTTATTACTTTGTTAAGAACACCTAAACTACTGAATGCTAATTCCTTTATTACCCGTACTAACTATACAATATGGAGTTATTACTTTGTTAAGTACACCTGAACTAGTGAATGCTAATTCCTTTATTACCAGTACTAACTATACAATATGGAGTTAATTTCGTCAACAATCGTGAGAGTAGGTAATTTGTACACAACTGTAAACACCCAGTTTTTTGTTTTAATTTTAAATATAAATTTTTGGAATTTTTCTATAATTTTTGATTAATTATAATTAATGTTCTTTAGTGATTAATATTTTTCTGTATTAAATTAAGTATTAAAATATTATAAAAATTATATTTTTGAGTGTATAATTAATAATATGATGTTGTGTAATTTTTCAGAAATTTATTGGGCTCAAAAACTATTTTTAAATAGCTAAAAGCATTATTTTTGGAAAAACCAGACCGAACCAGACTTAAACCGAACCAAACCAACCCAAACTAAACCCAACCGAACCAACCCCACCCTAATGGATCGGATCCTAACCCACCAACCCGACCCGACCCGCTAACCCACTCTCCCTCGCACACCTGCACGACCCCCCCCTCTCGTTCCATCAGCAACAGCGACCCCCCCCCCCCTCGTTCCCCTTCAAAACCCCATTCCACCTTACACATATACACCATCCACCACTCCCCGCACATCCCCAAGATCCCCACGACTCCGACGGCCACCGCCGACCGCCGTACGCCGCCGCAGACCCGCCCCAATTCACGACCAGCAGACAACAACGAGGTATACCTCTTCCCACTCGCGTATCTTCCTGTATATTGATCCAAATTTCGTTCTGTCGAATCCTATACGAAGACCACGTGACCCTCACGAACTCTATATAATTAGTTCGGGGTATCCTATCCTGTGTCTGTCGCAAATCACGACGCAAAACAGAAAAAAATAACATATTTTGTAGTTCAGAAACTGTCCCAGAGCCCCATATTCATGGCCATTTTTCTCCCAACCTAGTTAATATTTTTTAAATTCTGTTTGAACAATAAATTAGACAACATAACCGAGTTTAAAACTCTGTAATTAGTTTATTTTAATTTGCTATATGTTGTGTTTTATTCGCGGGTAAAGTTGACTAAAAACTTGGTTTTCAAAACCCAAAATTTTTTGAAACGCGGTGCTTTCCGCTAAACGAGGCGACTTCATCGTGTGCGAATTATATCAAAATGTACGTATCATCAATGCGGACATATGAAATTTTGTGAAAGTTGATTTGGATGTGCGTGCACACCGGAATCAACGCGTATCCGTCGAAAATGCCCCATATCGGGCTGTTCTGACACTCGCTGTAACTTCGTGTGTATTTTTCATTTTGCAACGAAACTTATGCCATCAGATTCGCAATGTTACGTTGGTCCTGTAACCCAAGTTTGGTTCGATTCTGAGAACGTTGACGAAATCCTATTTTCGTGGGCCCATGGCTCCACTTGACGGACGATTTTGTGATCGGCTCATCATAATCTAGTTCTAGATGTTCCGTTGAGTTCGTAACATCGTTCTGAACCCATAAACACTAAGTTTGACAAATTTGGAGAACTATGTCTCTAGCATATTTTTCGGTGCGAAGTGGGCCACATGTGGACCCCGCTTTGACCAGAAACTGTCAATTCTGTCCATGTGTCCAAATTGGACTTATGGGTAGTCAGTTCTAGCTATTCCATGTATTCTGAGAGTAATGGTAATGCTTGTTTCAGCATCCGGAGGCGTTCCTGGAGATTTTGCTGTTACCGGAGCAACTGAAGGAGTTCAAACCCCAAGCAAGTGTACATTGCCAACTTGCAGTAGTTTATGTTATATTATTTGCTTGAGTTCTTTCTATATATATATATATATATATATATATATATATATATATATATATATATATATATACTCTTAAGATGTACATATTCAACCTAGGACCGTAAGACATTGCTTAGCGTCCGAATAATATTCGGGTGTCGACGCCGTACGCGGAGTCGTGTAACATTACTTAGAGAGTTGATATTACGATCCTATATTTTTATGCTTGTTTAGCAAGTACGTCATACCATAGAACACTTGACACTATTCATGAGATAGAATCTTTTCTGAGTTATTCATGGTGATTCTGTATAGGCTTACAGGATTAGTGACATAGATCTTTCATATTCATAGATATTATTATGACTCATTGTACTAGCTAGAGGTCATGATCTTGTGTGTTATGGACATGAGACATCGTGGACATGAGACATATGATTACATTGGGTGAAAAAAGACATATAGGCTACAAGCTGATTACATATATATATATATATATATATATATATATATATATATATATATATATATATATATATATATATATATTATTATGGTGCTTTAGCCTCTATATCAGAGCTAGGCCCATTACGTGATATTACTGCTACCGACTCTCCGACACAGAGCTTGTAGTGGCCTCAGCCTGAGTACTAGTGATGCTCTCACTTGCATATCACATAGCTTGTTACATAGTTTGCCCTGTTGATATTTATTTTTATATACTGCATTTATTTGGCTTGAGTTATTCTTATACCTTGTATGTCCTCTGAGGATCTGGATCCAGATTATGTCCCCAGATATAGCAGAGGAGATTTACCCCAAGGTATACGGGACAGGAGCAGACACTGGAGCAGTACCAGCACCAGAGGATGAGGTGGTGCCAAAGGATTTCTCTTGAGTATTTGCTTTATATACTCAGTTATTTCTGTTTCTAGTTTCTCTATTTTCTATCACTTGGATTTACTGTACTAAACATATTATCGGGTTGTTCCCCGAAACACTTTTTATTGAGACTTGTTGTTGGATTATATTTCTCTTTGATTAGTCTGATATTTGAATTATGTTTACTTTCTGTGTATGAGATTAGAATTAGACTGTGGCATGTATCGTAGAACATTATATTGTTTTTCAGCTTAAGTACACTCTAACGGGTCCATTAAATTGGGTTTGCCCATTGGAGTGTGCTGCTGGCCATTGCCACGTGGCTAGTCCCTCGGTATTCTGGGACTGGGACGTGACATAGTTTTTGTGGTGGCCCATGCAGGTCTACAACTATATTGCTTTGGTTTCAACTAAGGAACCAAGCAAACCTGTCAATTATGATAGGATAAGTTATAAGATCTCATCCATATTTTGACACGTTCTTGACCTTCATATCAACTTCAAAATCATTTCTTGCATCCTGCCTTGATTCCTTTGTGCGCCTCTCATAATTTACTTTGTAAGCAGAGTAATGGACCCACAAGCCAGCGATGAGACTCTTGTAGGTATACCACAAGGTGCTGTGGTAACCTATGACGATGGAGTGACACCAGTAGGTGGAGGTCAATTAGCTCAACAAAGTAGTCAAGCAGGCCAGCATACCTCAAGATTCCGACGAGACGACATTCTACTACCGCAACAGTTTACTCCACCAATGCCCGTTTTTCTATCAGGACAGGCTATGGATGGACATCAGATGATTCAAATGTTATATGCAATAATGCAAGCCCAACAACAGGTTCAACAAGAGGCTCAGCGTCATGAGACGGAGAACTTGAGGAACAGCCTAGTAACCGCACTAGAGCAGGTGAACCCACCAGCTAGACGCCCATCAACGGAATCTATCACTGATTTCCACCAGCTGAAGCCCCGTATCTTTTCTGGCAAGGAGGAGCCCACTGAAGTTCATGAGTGGCTCACAAACACTCAACACCAGTTGGAAGCAGCTGAGTTTCCGAGGGAGTGATGGATGACTGCCATCAGGATGCAGCTGACGTACAATGCACATCATTGGTGGCTATCTGAAGAGAGACGGCTCAGACCGGACCGAGTCACTTGGGAGGAGTTCTCTATATTCTTCCAGGAGATGTATATTCCAGCTAATGCTAGATCGAAACTTAGAGATAAGTTTAACCGCCTCATTCAAGGCAACATGACGGTAGAAGAGTACGATGCAGAGTTCATCTATTTCGGTCGCTTCGCCCCTACTCTGATTCGACAGAAGAGGAGAAGGCGGAGAAGTTTTTCGATGGACTTAGCTTTGAGCTACAGAGATTGATCGGATCCATTGTACCTACTTCATACACGGACGTCCTTGCTGCAGCACGACATATGAAGAGCGTCACCTGGAGAGAGTCCAGCCTGAAGTGGCCGTTCACATCAGCACCAGCCAGAGCACCACAGGAAGAAGCTGCAAAGAGACCTCACATGCACCAGCCACCCAGAGCAGCTCCGCAGGCATTGCCTACATGTCAATATTATGGCAAGTGAGGTCATTATGAGAGTGAGTGCAGACGCAAGTTAGGATTATGCTTGATTTGTGAATCCAACCAACATTCAACCAAGGATTGCCCAGAGCGTCGAGAGGGACCACCAATGGTAAACCGACAAGCTTTAACAGCACCGGAAGGATATCAGCCGAGGCCACCCTTGGCACCCCAGGCAGCACTCTCCCAGCAGGCCCAACAACAGCAGAGGACACCAACACAAGGACGTGGACAGGCCTTTGCGATGACAGTGGAGGAGGCATATACTCGAGGAGTAACGAATATGATTAAGATTTAAGTTTTATCATAGCTATAATAGCGAATATTCATAGTAATACTTTAGCACGTGCCTGTTAGCTTATTACCCTAGCCGAAGCCTAGTATTATGTTAGCATGAACTTGTTAGTCTAGATTAGTAACTGGTACCCAAGTTTTTATATGCTATAGTTGATCATTCGTTCTAACCAGGCTCCTTTACTCTTGAGTAATTTATCTCTTATTGCCTAGGAAAAAGTTTTTATTCCTTCCCTACGTGTTCTGCTTGAACAAAATTCTCACCCTTCCTCTCGATTTTTTCTTGTTCATAATTTTTTATTCTTTGTATCGTGCTTCAACAAACATGTCTTGCAATCGAGTCATCTCTTCTGACCGGTTATACCTCATTTTCTTAATTGCGAGGATGCAATTCTTTTAAGGTGGGTAGATTATAAATACCCAGTCTTTTTTAAAAATTTAAATATAATTTTTTGGAATTTTTCTGTGATTTTTGATTAATTATAATTAATGTTCTTTAGTGATTAATATTTTTCTATATTAAATTAAGTACTAAAATATTGTAAAAATTATATTTTTGAGTGTATAATTAATAATATGATATTGTATAATTTTTCTGGAATTTATTGGGCTCAAAAACTATTTTTAAATAGCTAAAAGCCTTATTTTTAGATAAACCAGACCGAACCAGACTTGAACCGAACCAAACCAACCCAAAGTAAACCCAACTGAACCAACCCCACCCTAATTGATCAGAACCTAACCCGCCAACCCGACCCGACCCGCTAACCCACTCTCCCCCGCACAACCTCACGCCCCCCCGGTCCCGCAGCAACCGCGCCCCCCCTCGTTCCCCTTCAAAAACCCATTCCACCTTACACATATACACCATCCACCACCCCCCGCATATCCCCAAGCTCCCCACGACTCCGACTGCCACCGCCGACCGCCGCATGCCACCGCGTACCCGTCCCAATTCACGACCAGCAGACAATAACGAAGTATGCCTCTTTCCACTCGCGTATCTTCCTGTATATTAATCCAAATTTTATTTTCTCAAATTCTATGCGAAGACCACGCGACCCTCTCGAACCCTGTATAATTAGTTTGGAGTATCGTGTCATGTGTCGGTCGCAAATCACGACGTAAAACAAGAAAAAATTATATATTTTGTTGTTCAGAAACTGTCCAGGAGCCTCCTGTTCATGGCCATTTTTTTCCAACCTAGTTAATATTTTTTAAATTTTGCTTAAACAGTAAATTAGACAACATAACCGAGATTAAAATCCTATAATTAGTTTATTTTAATTTGCTGTATGTTGTGTTTTATTCGCGGGTAAAGTTGACCAAAAATTTGGTTTTAAAACCCAAAATTTTCTGAAATGGGGTATAAACGAGGCAACTTCGTCGTGTGCGAATTACATCAAAAGGTGTGTATCGTCAATACGGACATGTAAATTTTTACAAAAGTTGATTTGGATATGCGTGCCCATCGAAATCAACGCGTATCCGTAAAAAATGCCCCGTATCAGACCGTTCTGACACTCGTCTTAACTTCGTGTGTACTTTTCATTTTGTAACAAAACTTATGCCATCGGATTCGTAGCCTTACGCTGGTCTTGTGACCCAAGTTTGATTCAATTCTGAGAATGTTGATAAAACCCCATTTTCGTGGCCCCCACGGCTCCACTTGACGAACGATTTTGTGATAGGCTCATCGGAATCCAGTTCTGAATGTTACATTGGGTTCGTATAATCGTTCTGAACTCATTGACATTAAGTTTAATAAATTTGGAGAAATTTATCTTTGGCACATTTTTCGGTGCGAAGTGGGCCACATGTGGACCTCGCTTTGACAAAAAACTGTCAATTCTGTCTCTGTGTCCAAATTGGACTTATGGGTATTCAATCATAGCTTTTTCATCTATTCAGAAAGTGATGGTAATGTTTGTTTCAGCATCCGGAGGTGTTCTGGGAGATTTTGCTGTTACCGGAGCAACTGAAGGAGTTCAAACCCCAGGCAAGTGTACATTGCCAACTTACAGTAGTTTCTGTTATATTATTTGCTTGAGTTCTTTCTATATATATAAACACTTGAGATGTACATATTCAACCTTAGACCGAGAGACGTTGCTTTGCGTCCGAATAATATTCGGGTACGTGTCGACGCCGTACGCGGAGTCGTATAACGTCACTTAGAGAGTTGATATTACGATCCTATATTTTCGTGCTTGCTTACCAAGTACATCATACCATAGGACACTTGATACTATTCATGAGACATAATATTTCCTGAGTTATTCATGGTGATTCTGTATAGGCTTACAAGATTCGTGACATAGATCTTTCATATTTATAGATATTATTATGACTCGTTATACTAGCTAGAGGTCATGATCTTGCGTGTTATGGACATGAGACGTCGTGGATATGAGACGTGTGATTACATTGGATGGAAAGAGACACACAGGCTACAGGCTGATTACATCCATATATATTTATTATTGCGGTATTTTAGCCTCTATATCAGAGCTATGCCCATTACGTGATATTACTGCTACTGGTTCCCCGACACAGAGCTTGTAGTGGTCTTAATCTGAGTACTAGTAATGCTCTCACTTGCATATCACATACCTGGTTACATAGTTTGTCCTGTTGATATTTATTTTTATATACCGCATTTATTTGGCTTGAGTTATTCTTATACCTTGCTATGTCCCCCGAGGACCTGGATCCATATTATGTTTCCAGTTATAGCAGAGGAGATTTATTCCGAGGTATACGAGATAGGAGTAGACACTGGAGCAGTACCAGCACCAGAGGATGAGATGGTGCCAGATGATTTCTCCTGAGTATTTGCTTTATATACTCTGTTATTTCTGTTTCTAGTTTCTCTATTTCCTATCTCTTAGATTTACTGTACTAAACTTATTATCGGGTTGTTCCCCGAAACACTTTTTATTGAGACTTGTTGTTGGATTATATTTCTCTTTGATTAGTCTGACATTTGAATTGTGTTTACTTTCTGTGGATGAGAATAGAATTAGACTGTGACATGTATCGTAGATCATTATATTGTTTTACAGCTTAAGTACACTGTAACAGTTCTATTAAATTGGATTTGCCCATTGGAGTGTGCTGCTGGCCATTGCCACGTGGCTAGTCCTTCGGTATTTTGGGACTGAGACGTGACAACAACAACATCAGAGGCTTTCAATTTTTGGGTCAAATATTTGAATTTTTCTTCTTCTACAGCATTATCAAAAACCATAATCTTTGTTACAGTTAGTAATTCTTTGCACTACAGAAAAATTTCAAACACATACTGGGAGATCAAACCGGAATCGGAACAACAAATCGGAAATAAATAACTTGAACAAAGATAAATTACAATTATGAGAAACTTTTTTTAAAGGCTATTTGCATCTATATTTGTTTGCAAGAAAGTCTGTTGCAGAATCTGTTGCCAATGGTATCTTATTACATTGGTATATGCAATATTGGATGTAAAACATCCAAAGTGGAAACACTTCAAACACATACTTAGTGAAAATTAAATTACTACTATTTAGAGTGTCTCCTTTATATCAACACACAAACAAATATTCCAAATTAACCTTCTCTTTTTTCTTCTTTTTCTTTATTTTTCTTTTCTGTTTGGTCAGAACGGTTAAATTTGGTGTGCCTATGAATTAATGTAGAGGAGGTAGGACACGTTCCAAATCTGAAGTGTCTTTCGACTTTCTAGCAATTTCAAGTATGGATAAATGCCCACTGTAGTCTTCAAGTGCTACAAAATTTAAGTAAAGTAAAAATGTAGTACTTGAAACATCTTCCACTGTGGATGCTATTATAATCCAAGTTGAACATGACACTATAAATTGCATAAATTACGATCAAAAAATTAGTGGAGACAAAAGAAGTTTAGCCCCACGAGGGAGAAGTTGGGTATCTTAATAATCTAAGGGGACGTTTGGTACGCGGTAATCTTTTTTTATTTCCGAAAAAATTTAGGGTGAGAATCTATTACCATGTTTGTTTAGGCCATAAATAAATTATTTCCGAAAATTAAGAATATCCCTATAAATAATTTACCCACGAAATATGAGAATCATTACCCTTAAGTATATGTGGATTTTTTTTTTGTCCGAGCAATATTGTTTTTTGTTGAAACTTTTTGCTTTTTTTGATCGCTTTTTTTTTCGATCTCTTTTTTTCATTTTTTTTTTGTCGTTTGTTGTCTTTTTTGTCATTTTTTTCATTTGATGTCGATTTTTAGTGATTTTTGGTCATTTTTGTCCCTTTGAACGTTTTTAGTAACTTTTTAGTCATTTTTAGCTGTTTTTTAGTTGTTTTTAGTCATTTTGATTGATTTTAGTCATTTTTGTCCTATTTATCATTTTTAGTCACTTTTAGTCGCTTTTTAATTGTTTTTGTCGTTTTAAATCATTTTTTGGTCATTTTTAATCTTTTTTTCTTTTTAGTAGTTTTTATTTATCGTTTTTAGTCATTTTTTTTTGTTTTTATTCGCTTTGTTATTTGTGATCATTTTTAGTGGCTTATTAGTCGTTTTTGGTCTTTTTATCTTTTTTATTGTGTTTAGTTTTTTTTTTCGTCGGTTTTGGTCTTTTTTTTAGTTGTTTTGATCATTTTTAGTCCATATTTTATTTTATTTTGTTGTTTTTAGTCTTTTTGTCATTTTGGTCCTTTTTTGATCATTTTTTTCGTTTTTGTTATTATATTTTTTCGATTTTGATCGTTTTTCATTTTTTTTTTTTTTTTTTGATTTTTTTTTTGTTTTTTTATCGTTTTTGTTCTTTTTCATTTTTGGTAGTTTTTCGTTTTAGGTTATTTTTTGTTTTTTTAACGTTTCTTCGTTTTTAGCTATTTATTCATTTTTTTTGTTTTTGTTTTTGTTTTTGTTTTGTTTTTTTGCCGGTTTTTTTGTCGTTTTTGATTTTTTTTTATCCGTTTTTTTTTCGTTTTGTCATTTTGTCATTTTTTTCTTTTTTTATTATTTTATTTTTTTGTTGGTTTTTTCGTTTTTTTCTGCTTTTTTTTTTTATGGTTTTTCTTTTTTCAAAATTTTTTTTTCTTGTTTTTTTCAAGAAATATTTGTATAGTGGTCAAACATGAGAATATTGTTTAAAAAAAATTAATTTTTTAAAATTTGATTACTAAAAATATAATTTTTTTGACTATGTAGTATTCTGCATAGCAAATGTTCTCAAAATTGAAAAGTTTTCCCATAGGTTATATACGGGTTACACCTTCTCTTTCACATAGAAGACATTAAACATGCAAATTTGTACTGCAGTAGCAATTAATGACTTTTAATCAACCCATTAGTATGACTATTTTAACAAGGAATTAGTTTCTTAATGTGATATAAGAGATCACGTAAGTTTGCAAATTAACGGGTAATGTTATGCCTACATCCCGCTAGTCCGTTGTGCCATTTTTATGGGAGTCAAGGTGTATATTGGAACGGTCCGCAGCCCTGGTCAACCAGGTTTGACTGGATCCGGTTTGGACCGAACTCAATTCGAAGATAGCGGCGGGCCGGGTCGGCCCAGTCAACAAATAATACGACCCAGTTCGGACCCATGATCTGGTCAAGATAGGTCCGGATCGAACCGGTCTGGGTCCGAACCGGTCCACGGTTGGACCGGACCGGCCCGATATATATATATATATATATATATATATATATATATATATATATATATAAAGTTATAATTTTTTTTTCCAATAATTTTTATTGTACAATTCGTTCATAAAAAATAATAATTGTAATATATACATATATTAAAGTAAATAAAAAATTGGGCCAGTCCGGTCCAATCCGGAACCAGTCCGGACCTGCAAAGATGCACACCGGGTTGGGCCGGACCGGGCTTATGGACTGATTTTGCCGATCTAGTCCGGATCCGCGGAGGAGATAGGTCGAGTAGTCGGATTTGACCGAACCGAACCCATGACAAGTTCCGGATCGGCCCGTCCATTTAGACACCTAGACATGGGAATCACTAATATGACACCTTACCTAATATAATCGTGACATCGCGGTCACTATTTACAATAAATTCGTTTTTTCCAAGATTACCATGTCAACAAATTAATGCATACTACATGGTGGCTTTAATTAGCCAAGAGTGAAAACATTCTTAATCAGCAGAAGTATATAGTAGAAGTAGACTATTTAAAGGTGGGATTTTAAGTAAGCCTTCAAATACATATAAAAGGAAATGAATTGTATCTATCTACACTAGTGTTCTCAAATTATCATTATCATCATTATTCAAGTCCTTCTTTCTCTCATTAAAATATGGTTGGCTATCTTGCATAAAAAATTGCTCGACAATTTTTTTAAGATTGAATATCGACCGGACGTCAACCCTTTATATTGATGCCAATTTTTTTTTAGCCAATATAGCTACAAACATTAGAGAATTATGTCATAAAACTAGAACTAGCTGGCAGGTAGATAGACCAACTTTTTTATTATGTTATTTAAGCTCATGCATCCAAAAAACATTATTTATGTTATCCTAGGCTATGAATACTCTATACGAAAAGATAAGAAAAATGATACCAATAGTTATAGAAAATTGTATCCATCTGACACATTATGTCAAAGAGTGAAAATGAATGGACTGTTATATGTGGCTTATGTTCATTTGGATTGGTATGAATGCTGACTGGGAACTCGGTGAAGTTTAATAGCTAAATTTTCGCTGCAGTCAGTCTCATATACGATATCGAAACGCTTACAGGACGTCTCCGATCCCACACAGATTTCTCTATTGTTTTCGGGATTTGCTGGATACGAGCTTAATGGCTTTTTTATTATGCCAATATAGTGGAAGTGATTATACTTGGTCTCGGCTTCGAAAAATTGGTGTTTGTGTACAACCATCTTTATGCTTGCATTGCATTGGTTCATTACTTGGTTTAGCATAAGACCGTAGGGGCAACATTAAGTTTGAATATTTGGTATTCTCCACTTTTCAAATACCCACAAAAGTTGCCATATAACAAAGTATTGTATCTAGCTATACTAGTGTTCTCAAATTATCATTATCATTATCATCATTATTTAAGCTTTCGTCTCCCATTTAAATGAGGTTGGCTATCCAGCATATGAAATTGCTACATAAAAAAATTGACGAACTTTTTAAGACTAGATTTCAACCTAACGTAAACCACTAGCAAAATATAGCATATTAGCGACGTTTTAGCGACTCTATAAAAAAACGACAATTTAGCGACGACATAAATAGACGTAGCTATAGGGCTTTATCTGCGACTAATTACGACGACTAGCGACTATAATTAGGTACTGCAAAAAAAAAAAACGTCGCTATAAATCGTTAAACGTCGCTATTTTTTTATTTTTGCCACGTATAGAACGTCGCTAATTTTAATAAAAGTTAGCGACATATAGTGAAGTCGTTTACGTCGCTAATATTTTATATTGGCGAAGTTTACCGACGTCACTTTATGACATCGTTAACAATTTACATATTACCCAATCGGTTCATTTTCTCACCTATTTGTTTTTCCAAACACGAAATTCCCCCATGCGCCGCTCCCCTCCTCCACTCCCGCCAGCTCGGCCTCCTCCTCCGGCCTCCTCGGTCAACCCCCTCCTCTCCGACCACTCCGCCCCACCCACCGTCGTGATCCCCCAATCATCGTGACCCCCCATCCGGCGCTCAGGCACCTACTGCCGTGACCCCCCCACTCTCTGACGCTCACCCCCCCCCCCCTTCCGGCTCTCAGACCCCCATTGTCGTGATCCCAGCCTCCGGCGCCCAGCCCCCCCCCCCCCTTTGGCGCTAAGCCCCCCCTTATGGCGCTTAGGCCCCCACTGCCATGATCCCCCCTTCCAGTAAACCCTAAACTTTAAATATATCAATTTTATGTAAACAATAAGCTTAATATGTTTATGGTTGTAATGATATCGACACAGGCGACACTGCCACAGAGACACGGACACGGGGTACTATATGAAGAATAGTCATATTATGATTTTTTTGCATAATTTTATTCCTATATATCGTGTGTGTGTGTGTGTGTGCGCGCGCGCGCGCATCATGTGTGTGTGTGTGCGTGTATGTGTGTGTGTGTGTGTGTGTGTGTGTGTATAATTGGAAGTGTGATATATGAATACCAATAATAGGAAGATATAAAGAAAATTCATATGGATGAATAAGTTTAATACTCCCAAGGATATATATTGCATATAATGTTATGCTAAAACTTTCAAGTTAAAATAATATACATGTCTTATGAAATCAATCTTAGGTTTAGATCAATACAAATATGAGCATAGCTTCTATAGACTATGTACATATAGTTAAAGCTTCTCTAATTAAGCTCAAAACAAAGAAATTCGAATATGAAATTCTCTTATAGCGAAGAAATCCGAATAACAATATAAGCGATAGTTAGAGGTTCTCTTTATTTGAATTTTGAATATGATATAGGTCATATTGTATCATACGAAGCATATATATATATATATATATATATATATATATATATATATATATATATATATATATATATATATTGTTAAGTGATGATACTTTTAATTCCGAATATGAAATTATCTTCTCCTCGGGAGAATCATTTTGGTTACAGAACATCACTTCTGGTATCTTTACAAGGATGCTCAATATTACGGAAGAAATGCTCTTGATTATCTTTTCTGTGCACAAGATGTTCTTTGTGAATTTTAACAATAAGGGGTTAAGTGTTTCCTTGGATGATCTTTACCTGACTTCATATTGTTGTACAAGTAAAAAGATGGTTGATGATTGATGAATCATCTTTTGCTTGTGCAGTGATCTTAAGTCAGATAAAGATCACCCAAAGAAACACTTAACCCCCTCATTTAGACTCTAGAATGTACCATCTATTTATACTTGTGACATGTAGTAGTTATTTACTGTGCAATTCCATTATGATAGTGAGATGTATTATATTTTTCTTCTTCATTTTATTTTGTTCAGGTTATATATATATATATATATATATATATATATATATATATATATATATATATATATATATATATATATATATATATATATATATATATATATATATATATATATCATATCTTGTTATCAAGTATGACAGGACGATGTGAATCATTCGGCCAGTCCCGACGTAGAGTAGCTTCCATTTTGAATCTTCCCCCAATTGAACTAATGTATCGTCCAGTTGGTTAGAGGAGTATATAGTGCTACGAGCGGTAGTACTCCTTCGATACCGGTTACTGGATCCAGGCCCTCATCTGTGAGTACTCCACTCTTTCGACCATTTGCATCTCCTCATGGTAGTACTCCTAGGACGAGCAATTCCAGGCCTGAGCCTACTATTCTGTCCAACATTCATCTTGCTGACGGTAACAGGAGACCGAGGAGCAGACGGACGAGGCCCAGCCTTCGTCGTTTCAGAGAGATCCTCAGTACACGCTTCCGGATGAGACAAGGACGAAGATTTGGGCCGACGGACCTACAAAGTAAGTTATATATATATATATATATATATATATATATATATATATATATATATATATATATATATATAATGAATTTAATTATCTCTTTATATATATCGTCCCTCGTTGGTACAGAGGGCTTTGAAACATTTTCTGAGGTACAACTATGGTGGCCCTTGGATCAACTACTTAGATGTCCTAAACGAGAGAAAAGCATTCTGGTTTGCGTACTTCAAGGTAAAAGTATATTTAATTTTAATATCAATCATCTAATTTATGTATATTATATTACTTATCATATTACTTGTTGTAGCAAATCTATTTCTATCCACCACACCAGGTTGAGCTGATCGAGCATATCTTTCCTGATGTTGCCACCGAACTGGTCCATGATGCAATCAATGACCAGAAGGCTCATGATCGATTGGGATAACCAATCCAAGGTCCATCATGCCTGAGCAGTGGACTGCGACTAGATTCAACAAGCCTAGGTACCATACGAGGTCGAAGAAAGCGAAGGCGGCCAGACAGAAGGCAGAAAAGTGGTGTGGTGGGTCAATTTCGATGACGTAACATTTCTATCGCTTGGTATGTATTTTATTGTATATATATCATTTTAATCAAAGTAGGATAAAATATTTAATTACAGTAAGAAACAATATATTTTTAAACAAGTACAGAGGGATGAAGACGCTAACATGGTGATTATCTTCCTCGTAACCCATCGGAAGGACGGAAAGCTGATTGATGAGATGGCCACGCAGGCTAGGGTTATGGAAGAACGAACCGAGAAGGAGGTATCAGCAACAACTGGTTTTATTATGGGACAACTTATGATGTTCATATCCGAAATTGTGAAAAAAATGATGGATTGGAGGGGAATTACGCTTCAATCAGGTTATTCTATTCCATTTCATTTTTTTCTTAAATTTAAGGCCCATTGGTGTTCCAAAAGTAACTTTTGGATAAAACACTTACCTAAGCTTCTATTTTTCTCATATACGACAGTAATAAAAAACCAATTAACAGAATAAGTTTTGTTTTAATTAAATATTCTTGATTCATTAATCATTATAGATGGATGACACTAAAAAAGACTTATCTTTTTAACTATGGGTTTTCTTTTTGGAGCAGTATGGGCTAAAGAGGCATAGAGGTCTTATTGGAATTGGGACCCTATGGAAACTTGGGCGTAAGTATTACTTTATGTGATGAGTTGCGAGGAGATGAGTCGGTGTAAGTCCAGCAAAAGAGAGTTAACCATCAGATTGCGTCTCTGTGTGATGAGTTGATGCAGAGGATTATGGAGCATACCATTCCTAACCATAGGCGGACGAAGCGACGATCACAACACATTTTGATGCGCTCGAGCGCAAGATTATCGAGATCAGGACTATGAACGAGATGACGCAGCGGACCATTACGGATCTGGCCACATCGACAGAGCACAATGTGGCATCGATGATTGGTGTCATAGATTCATACAATACTAAACTGACAGAATTAGAGCAGATACGTCCTCCTAGTCTGTCGGCATCAACACCGACTCTACCGACGATACTGTTGTGGTACCCCGTTCCCCCTATTCGGGAGCGCGGCTAAGAAATATAAGTTGGCATCATTCGATCGGGATAGATTGAAACAAGATCTTATCCTCGTTATGGATTTGTTTCTTCAGAATCGATTCCCATATTCAGTGGACCGTGCTCCAAGGATGGACTTAGCGGCAAAGTCAAGAGGAACATCTTCGCTGCAAGTTTTTTTGCCTAGTTTTCGCTGTCGCCTTATTGCTTTCGTGCTTTGAGTTAGTTTTTGGATTTGTTTGCGTTTTCTTGAACGATTTTGATAGATTTTATTATTTTCGTTCGTTGAACTGTACTTCAATTCTGAGCTTGGAAAGAGTAGAAGAGGTATTGATTAGCTGTTCGTGGCAATGTAGGTGATCGTTCAGTAGACGTAGTACAAATGGAGTCTTAAAGCACCTCTTTCATTTCCTTCTCCAATCAACTTATGAGTGGCTATATTCAATTCAATTCACCCTTCTTCCAACTCTTCACATCTAAAATCTTGCATTCTTGCTTGTCCCGATCAAACGATACCATAATAACAAAAAAGATGTCAAGATAAAATGGAATAGACCTGGACTACTTTATGCTTGTCATTCAACTTGTGAACGGTTACCTTATTGTATGCTAACTTGTTTAGAATGTTCTTCATATGCTTCAATTTTAGTTAGAATGCATACTTCTTCTATAAATTGTGCTATGTATAGAACATGTCTTGCTATGCAATAAACTGATCAGGGAGACTATACAAAATAAATTATGCTATGCCACTTGTCTCATACTCATTTTGCCTTAATTTGCATTAATTGATAACTTAATATGAACGTTGTTGATCACGGATAACTTGTGCACAAGGTCTTAGTTCCTGCGGACGATTGCTGGGGCACTGGGACCGATCCGAACAGAACTCCTACTTAGTCTCCTGTGCTGGACGGGATGGCGTGTAGCGCCACACATGCTTTCGTTGCATACCATCCTCGTTCATAGACTATAACTCGTCCCTTATGGTTTTATGCCAGTGATCCTCCTCGTATATTTCAACCTGTGCAAGCTAACTTGTGTCTTCGTGGCAGGGAAGGACATGGTAAGTATTGTGCAGGTGGCTCAGACGGGCAAGTAAAAGTCACCGAATGGTGGCAAGTTCATTTTAGTAAATTTTTATAATAATGCTTGCTTGTAAAATGAACTAAGGCAAGATAGAAAGACCATAAATTACTTGTATGCTTCATATAAACAACGTGTTGATTGGTATAGTTGGGTTAGCTAAGCCTTCACAACTATATTTCGATGTACTAACCCTTGTTGAAACAGGTTTTCTGCACCAAGCAGATCCTGCGAGGAGCTGAAGCTACTTCTCGTTCCTGTCCACCAACCGGCATGCTCAGATCATGCCTTAGCGAGAAGTATTTTAAAGACCCAGGAGCTAGCAAACATAACTAATGTAGCTCCGTAAAAAAGCGATAGTCCCGTCTGGCGGTCTTTACATATTTTAAAGTTTTAGTACAAGGATGTAATGTACAGGACAACGATCTCATTTTGTGTCAACTTTTGTAAGCCCGAGTGGCAATTATTCAACTCGTTCAAGAGTTTATAAAAGATGTTCGTTATGAATAAAGAGAACTTTTCCATGTTTCAACTTTGTGTTTCAATTATCTGCGTACTCTGAATATGTGCTCGTTATGCAAAATATCTTAGCCTTGTGCGATGCGCAACCGAGGCACGCACGACATCACGCCCGGGGGACAATTATCAATTTTACGGAATCGGGGCATGACATATTGGTATCAGAGCACAACTTTAAGTTCCTTTGACCCTCGTGTCATAAAAGTTCCTTTAACAATCTAATCCCTATGCGAACTCTTGAACTCGTTAGGCCAAAATAAGATACGTTTCATATAATAAGTCCATAATACATTATGATCCTTACATAAGTTACCTTCTTTTGAAGGAATGGCTCAAGCGCAAGCATCAACGCTAGCACCGGGTGAGACCCAAGCCTAAGAAAGTAGTTTTGACACCTCGGGAAGTTCTCGAAGTCAGCGAGCCATGTCCCGTGTCGATCCAATTCAGTAAATGATACAAATGATTAAGGCTAGCCAACAGAGGGATGAGGCTTATTATGAACGAGCAGAGAGGCGAGCAGAAGGGAGGCAGAGCAAGTTTGAAGGCAATCTAGAAGCCCGATTTAGAGTCCAACAGAAGCAGGTAGATACCCTACAACAGATTGTTCAGACCTTGGCCTCCAACCATTCCGCGGTAACAGCAGCGATACCGGTGGAGCAACCCGCGCTTGAAGTTGGAATGCCTCAAACTCCAAAGAAGAAGTATATGACTACCTTCAACTTTGCCGACTTTAAAAATGTTTGCAATAAACCGTTTAAGGGGACTGAAGACCCAATCGTGGCTCTAGATTAGTTGGCAGAACTTGAGGATCACTTCAAACTTCTAGAGGTACCTAAGCAGAAGCGTATCGCGTGTGCCCAACTACAGCTTCGCTTGAACGCGCACGATTGGTAGGACGTGCATCGAAGATCTCTTCCAGTTGACGATAAAGAGGAGACAATCTCATGGGCTACCTTCCGTGGCGCATTCGAAGAGGAGTTTATTCCTCCTTCCGTACGCCGGCAAAAGGAGAACGAGTTCGTACAGCTCTGCCAGGGCAACCTGACAGTAAGTAGTACTCCGCCGAATCCAACCGGCTCGACAAATTTGCAAGCTTATATTTACATGAAACGGTGAGTCATGCCAGACGATTTGAAGGCGGCCTACGATCTGCCATCCATGCGCATATGGTCTTTCTCCAATACCAGACTATACGGAAAGTTCTCAACCATACCTCACAAGCTCCATAGAAACGAGAAAGGAAACAACGCTGCAAAGTGTCCAAACAACGACGATCAGCAAAAGGAAAACCTAGGGCAGCCATGTTCCTTCTGTAAGAAGCCATTTTACACGGCAAAAAATTGTCGTAAGAAGCTTGGCACATGCCTCCGTTGCGGTGATCCAACCCATACGATTGGTGACTGTCCGGTCCCCTCAAATCATCGCCCTCAACATCCAAATCCTGCCTCAGCACCCGAAGCCAATCGAGCCGTGCCACAGCAAGAGCGTCGTCAAGCTCAAGGCCGGGTGTATACTATAACACGGGAAGAAGCCCTAGCATCGGATACCGTTGTGTCAGGTATATTGCTTTTCAATAACATACCTGCACGTGTGTTATTTGATTCTGGTACAATGCATAGTTTATATCTAAGAATTTTGCCGTGGAAAACAATATAGAAATGTTACCATTATGCTTAGATCTTAGTGTTAGCACCCCCTCGGGCACAAAATTACATGTCCGTTCAGTTTGTTAAGGTGGTTACGTCTGTATTGTAGGAAGAAATCTCTTGCTCGATGTGTTAGTTCTAGATGTTCGGGATTATGATATTATTTTGGGGATGGATTGGCTCGGTGCTTGCTCGACAAATATCGAATGTGCAGATAAATGAGTCATCTTCCGCCTACCTGGAGAAGCCGAATTCTTCTACACGAGTAGTCCAGCAACAGATGTGTCCAGGGCCTGCATGGTGATTTCGACGATATCTGCTCGACAAATGCTATACTCTGGCTACGAGGGATACTTAGAGTCGGTTCGGGACACACAGCTAGATTACGCAAACGTTGAGTCTTCTTCCGTTGTGGCGGAGTTCCCTGATGTTTTTCTGAGTGAACTACCCGGTATGCCACCTGATTGAGAGACCGAGTTCACCATCGACAAATTCCCAAATACTCAACCGATTTCCATGGCTCCGTACAGAATGGCCCCTGCTGAACTAAAGGAGTTAAAGTGCCAAATTCAGAAACTGCTAGATCGTGGGTACATCCATCCGAGCGTGTCTCCTTCGGACGCGCTTGTGCTCTTCGTAAAGAAGAAAGACGGAACGTTACGACTCTGCATCGATTATCGAGAGCTAAATAAGGTCACTATCAAAAACAAGTATCCCTTACCCAGGATAGACGACCTCTTTGATCAGTTGCAAGGAGCATCGGTGTTCTCAAAAATTAATCTTTGCTCGAGCTACCACCAATTAAAGATTAAGCCCGAGGACATGCCGAAGTCAGCTTTCCGAACCCGCTATAGCCATCATGGGTTTTCCGTTATGCCGTTCGGACTGATGAATGCGCCTGCCGTATTCATGGATTTGATGAATCGTCTATTCCGACCCTTCCTCGACAAATTTGTGGTGGTTTTTATAGATGATATCCTAGTGTACTCAAAGAATAAGGATGAACATGCAGGACACCTGCGGATGGTACTTCAAACTGTAGTGCCTCACTCCTCGTAGGCACTATATACAAGAGATATCGCTTTACTGGCTCGAGCAGAAGCCTTCTCAGAGAGTTTTCGATTGAAACACAAGACGATTAATCTAGGTGAGTGGGCAGAACTACATTCTCTTCTTCTTGCACGCTTTAATAATGAATATGAGTTTTTGAATATTTGTTCTAAGAAGATAGTTTCATAAGAAGAATGATAAAACCTGACTCTGCATGCTTAATAAGAGAACTCATATAGATTATCATTGAAACGAACCTGCTTGCTTAACTAGAGAACCTATATGCTTGTCTAAGGAGAAAGAGATAGAACTATTGTCATGCTAAGAGAAAGATAGAAATGTGCATGCTTAGCTACACGGACACCGCTGTCGAACCGCTGCCATGCTAATAAACAAGAGTAAAAGATATTCATATATAATTTCCTTCGTATATGCTAAGAGAAAGAGTAGAACTGCATGCTTAGTTAAAGAGATAAAGAATTATTCCATGCTTGCTTGCTTTAATAGAGATTGTTATATGTTTCTATAGAAGTTATCGAAATGCTTGAACGGTATCAGAGAATGTAGCAGCCAGTCTGCATATGAGATAGAAATGGTGGCCTGACCACATAGAGACAAAATATAGAAAGAGAAGAGATTGAATATATTATTGTTATAGAACTGCTGCATCCATATAGAGTTTATCTGATAGAGCTGTATTCATGCATTGGTCTTAGACAACTTGTGCACAAGGGTCCCACGAACGGTTTTTTGGGGCGCTGGGGACCGTTCGCCCTGGGGGGGATTAGAGGAATACCTGAGGCAAAGAAGTCCTCGCAATCAGGGGATATTCATGTCTATTAGATAGCTGGTTCACGTATCAAAGCAGCTATGTATTATGAGCGAGTATACATAGTGCAGTGCAAGAACGTGATAACACCACTGCTAATCTTGAGGAAGGAGACTCATGGACCATCATATAGTTAGGTCACATGCTAGGATTCAGCCTTCTTGCATACCTAACTGTTTGATGCAGAGACGGACATGGAAAGAGAGCCTTATTCATATATATACATATGTTGCTAACTTGTATGTCTGCTGCAGGGATAACCGTTCGGCGAAGGGTCAGAATCACTGAATAAGTGATATTCATGATATCGAATATGCTCTTCTGTATTAAATATTTGTATAAAGGAGTCTTATTTTCGTATATGCTTCAATCTCGTTCACACGATAAGATGTTGCTAATAAGAGAAAAGATAGAGATGCTAAGATGATAGTCTACTAGATGCTTGCTAAAGCCTTTAAAGAAATACATATGATTCACGAGACACGCTGCGCACCAGAAATAGTATATGAATCTGCTTATCGTATATGAACTGCTTGTCTTGCCTGCTTGCTTATATCAAATATGAACTCTGATTTTCAAAGATGTTTCCAAAGAGAAGTAGTATGACTCCGTTCTTGTGCTGCATGTAATGAGCATAGGTAAAAGTAGAAAGATCATTAGTAATAAAATATTTTATAACATGATTAGTTAGTGTGGGTTTCAAGGGGGTGAAGCTTCTGTTCAGTTGATTTTAGACTCACTAGTATTTTCTCTAAAGTGCTGACCCACCAACAGTTTGTTTGTTCGCAGGTGCTGGATCGTCCGAGGAAGCGATAGCCGTGCCTCATCCCAGGGACCCAAAAATCTAGAGTTGATGCCTTGAGACATATCAAGATGCTTTTATATAGAGGGACATAATGTTTTGAATGGTGTCATTGTAATCGAGAGAAAGAGAGATTGAGCGAACTGTAACATCGGCCAAGCGCCGCTTATAACACATCTTGATTATCAATAAAGAGCTTATTTTCATATATCATTGTGTTCTTTACTTTTCTGCAATATATGTGCCAATACTCCTGTCTTGAATAGCTAACTTGCCCTTGTATCAAAGTTTTGGACTTGTGCAAGCGCAGCTTAGGCTTGTACGACAACACGCCCAAGCGAGGATGATCGGTTCCGTAGGGACCAAGCGAGGACGATCGGACCTTATGGGACCGGGGCGTGACATAATGGTATCAGGGCTACTCGATTCTTTGCCTATTTTGTTGCTTTCGACTCAGAGATATCCCAGATGTTGAGATGCAATGAATGTTCCATACAATAAGTCCATAGATATTCTCAAAGATGCTAGCAAAAAGTTTTCTGGATTTGATTTATTGCTTAGAGTTGTGCTTTCGTGGTTGTTAGAGATTGCTAGAGTTTTTGATTGAGGATGGTGAGGGATGAAGACTATCGCTACTCGGGATATCAAAAGTTTCTCTTTGAGTTTCGAGGACGAAACTCTTTATTGGTGGGTAAGTATGTAGTGCCCTGCTCCGCGTAGGCATAATGTACAAGAGATATCGCTTTGCTGGCTCGAGCAAAAGCCTTCTCGAAGAGTTCCCGATCGAAACACAAGACGATTGATCTAGGTGAGTGGGAAGAACTGCATTCTCTGATTCTTGTACGCCTTAATAATGAATATGATTTTTTAAATGTTTGTTCTAAGAAGATAGTTTCATAAGAAGAATGATAGAACCTGACTCTGCATGCTTAATAAGAGAACTCATATAGCTTGTCATTGAAATTAACCTGCTTGCTTAACTAGAGAACTTGTATGCTTGTCTAAGGAGAAAGAGATAGAACCATTGCCATGCTAAAAGAAAGATAGAAATGTGCATGCTTAGCTACAAGGACACCGCTATCGAACCGCTGCCATGCTAATAAACAAGAGTAAAAGATATTTAAATGTTTCTTTCGTATATGCTAAGAGAAAGAGTAGAACTGCATGCTTAGTTAAAGAGATAAAGGATTGTTCCATGCTTGCTTGCTTTAATAGAGATTATTATATGTTTCTATAAAAGTTATCGAAATGCTTGAATGGTATCAGAGAATGTGACAGCCAGTCTGCATATGAGATAGAAATAGCGGCCTGATCGCACAAAGACAAAAGATAAAAAGAGAAGAGATTCAATATATGCTTATTATAGAACTGCTGGATCGATATAGAGTTTATCTGATAGAGCTGCATTCATGCATTGGTTTTAGATAACTTGTGCACAAGGGAAGATCCTACGAACAATTTTTTGGGGCGCTGGGGACCGTTCGCCCTGGGGGATTAGAGGAATACCTGAGGCAAAGAATTCCTCGCGATTAGGGGGTATTCATTTATATTAGATAGCTGGTTCACGTGTCAAAGCAGCTATATATTATAAGCGAGTATACATAGTGTAGTACTAGAACATGATAACACCGCTGCTAATCTTGAGGAAGGAGACTCATGGACCATCATATAGTTATGTCGCATGCTAGGATTCAGCCTTCTTGCATAACTAACTGTTTGATGCAGAGATGGACAGGAAAAGAGAGCCTTATTCATATATATGCATGTGTTGCTAACTTGTATGTCTGCTGCAGGGATAACCGTTTGGTAAAAGGGTAAGAATTATTGAATAAGTGATATGCATGCTATCAAATGTGCTCTTTTGTATTAAATGCTTATATAGAGAAGTCTTGTTTTCGTATATGCTTCGATCTCATTCACACGATAAGATGTTGCTGATAAGAGAAAAGATAGAGATGCTAAGAGAGAGATGCTAAGATGATAGTACACTAGATGCTTGCTAGAGCCTTTAAAGAAATGCATATGATTCACGAGACACGCTGCACACCAGAGAAAGTATATGAATCTGCTTATCGTATATGAACTGCTTGTCTTGCCTGCTTACTTATATCAAATATAAACTCTGATTTTCAAAGATGTTTCCAAAGAGAAGTAATATGACCCCGTTCTTGTGCTGCATGTAACGAACATAGATAAAACAAGAAAGATCACTAGTAATGAAATATTTTATAACATGATTAATTAGAGTAGGTTTCAAAGGGTGAAGCTTTTATTTAGTTGATTTTAGACTCACCTGTACTTTCTCCAAAGTGCTGACCCACCAATAGTTTGCTTGTTCGTCGGTGCTGGATCGTCCGAGGAAGCGATAGCCGTGCCTCATCCCAGGGACCCAAAAATCTAGAGTCGATGCCTTGAAACGTATCAAAATACTTTTGTATAGAGGGACATAATGTATGGAACAATATTATTATAATCGAGAGAAAAAGAGATTGAACAAATTGTAACCTCGGCCAAGCGCCGCTTGTAACACATCTTGATTATCAATAAAAAGCTTATTTTCATATTCCATTGTGTTCTTTACTTTTCTGCAATATATGTGCCACTGCTCCTGTCTTGAATAGCTAACTTGCCCTTGTATCGAATTTTTGGCCTTGTGCAAGTAGCTGAGGCTTGCACGGCATCACATCCAAGCGAGCACGATTGGTTCCGTAGGGACCAAGCGAGGACGATCAGCCCTTACGGGACCGGGGCATGACACAAACCCTTCGAGACAATAAGTTGTACGCGAAGCTAAGTAAGTGCGAGTTCTGGTTGGACAACATATCCTTTCTTGGGCATATTATTTTTGCAGAGGGCATCTCAGTTGACCCAAAGAAAGTAGAAGCCATCGTGAATTGAATGAGGCTTGATTCAGCTAGCGACCTTCGAAGTTTCCTTGGTCTAGAAGGCTACTATAGAAGATTTATAAAGGATTTTGCAAGAATCGCCTCGCCTCTGACCCAGCTCACTCGGAAGGGAGTAACGTTCGCGTAGACGGAAGACTGTGAAGCTTCATTTATGGAGTTAAAGCAGCGACTTATCTCAGTACCAATTCTTACCCTTCCGGACAGAACCGATGACTTTAAGATATATAGCGACACCTCAGAAAAGGGTTTGGGATGTGTCCTTAAGCAGAGGGACAAGGTGATAGCCTTTGCGTCGAGACAGTTGAAGCCTCACGAGAAGAACTATCCAACACACGACTTAGAGCTCGTGGCGGTGGTATTTGCACTAAAGTTATGGAGGCACTACCTCTATGGTGTACCGTAAGAGATCTATACGGATCATAAAAGTCTAAAATATCTCTATACCCAAAAGGATTTGAATCTATGTCAACGACGTTGTCTTGAACTCCTTAGCGACTTTGACTTGATGATCAGATACACTCCGGGCAAGGGTAATATTGTAGCTGATGCGTTGCATCGAGTGTTCGTTGGGAGCCTGGCTATCGATGATAAGTTGCGTTGGGATCTTAAAGGTTTGGGCATTACACTTGAAATCAGATACAAAAGGGGGCACAAGTGGCTCAGCTGTGCCTCGAACTTGACTTATTAGAAAAAGTTAAGTTCGCTTAGAAGGATGATCTATTCATGCAAAAGATGCAAAGTCTTATCTCAACAGGGAATACAACCGACTTTGCGGTAGGCACGAACGAAATAATGCGAGTGAAGGGAAGATTATGCGTTCCTAACGATGCAACCCTTAGAAAAGAGATACCCACCGAAGCCCACTATGTGAGTTACACATTACATTCGGGTAGCACAAAGATGTATCGAGACCTCCGTACGATATTTTTGTGGCATGGCATAAAAAGATATGTGTCACTGTTCGTGTTGCAATGCATAGCTTGTCAGAGGGTAAAGCCCGAGCACCAGAAGCCGGGCGGAGTGATGCAGAACCTTGCTATACCGGAGTGGAAATGGGAACATATAACAATAGATTTCATTGTTGGTTTGCCGAAGACCCAACGGAAAAATGATATCGCCTGGGTCATCGCCGATCGACTCATCAAGTCATCTCACGAGTTCCGCGCCAAAAATTTGCCATTCTCCAACTTCATCCCAACATATCGGGGATCTGCACTTTCACCCATACAACGCCTCATACGGCGCCATCTGAATAAAGGATTAATAGCTATTATTGTATACAAATTCGGCTAACGGTAGATGTATGTCCCAACTAGTCTTCAAGTCTAAGGCGCAGAGTCATAGCATGTCTTCAAGGATTTGGTTGACCCATTCTGTTTGGCCGTCTGTCTGAGGATGATAGGTGGAGCTGAACTTCAACTTCGTCCCCATTGCTGACTGAAGGTTTTGCCAGAAGCGCAATAAGAATCGACCATGTGAGGAGTTACCAGATTTGGAGCAAAAGGGAAGCTAAGTCCAAGATTCGTCGGTCCGTTCGAGATACTAAAGCGAGTCACCTCGATCGCATATCAGATTGCCCTGCCACCTTCACTATCTGAAGTGCACGATGTCTTCCATGTGTCACAGCTTAGAAATTACGTGTACGACCCAAGTCATGTGGTGGATCTTGTTCAACAAGACCTAAAGGCAGACTTGACTTATGTTGAACATCTTGTGCGAATCTTGGATTATAAATAGAAGCTTCTTCAAAGTCGTTCGGTTTCTCTCGTGCGCGTGCTTTGGCAAAATCATTTGGTCAAGAATCTACTTGGGAGCTTGAGTCTGAGATGACGGAATTATTTCCTTTATTGTTTCATAGTTGTAGGTTCTATTCCTAAGTTTCGTCATAAACCTTCCAATTAGTTGGTTAGGATGTGGTGTCCCGTTTCCCCTATTCAGGGAGTGCGGCTAATAAATACAAGTCGGTATCGTTCGATCGGGATAGATTGAAACAAGATCTTATCCTCATTATGGATTTGCTTCTTTAGAATCGATTCCCATATTCAGTGGACCGTGTCCCGAGGATGGACTTAGCGGCAGAGTCTAGAGGGACATCTCTGCTGCAAGTTTTCTTGCCTAGTTTTTGCTGTCGCCTTGTTGCTTTCGTGCTTTGAGTTGGTTTTCGGATTTATTTGCATTTTCTTGAACGGTTTTGATGGATTTTATTATTTTCGTTCGTTGAACTGTACTTCAATTCTGAGCTTGGAAAGAGTAGAAGAGGTATTGATCATCTGTTCGTGGCAATGCAGGTGATCGTGCAGTAGACGTCGTACGAACGGAGTCATGAAGCACCTCTTTTCTTTTCTTCTCCCATTAACTTGTGAGTAGCTATATTCAATTTAGTTGACCCTTTTTCTAAGTCTTTGCATCTAAAATCTTGCATTCTTGCTTGCCCCGATCAAACGATACCATAATAACTAAAAGGATGTCAAGATAAAAAAGGAATAGACCTGGACTACTTTATGCTTGTCATTTATTTTGTGAATGGTTACTTATTGCATGCTAACTCATTTAGAATGTTCTTCATATGTTTTAATTTTAGTTAGAATCCATACTTCTTCTATAAATTGTGTTATGTATAGAACATGCCTTGCTATGCAATAAACTGATCAGGGAGACTATGAAAAATGAATCATGCCATGCCACTTGTCTCGTACTCATGTTGCCATAAATTGCATTAATTGATAACTTAATATGAACGTCGTTGATCACGGACAACTTGTGCACAAAGTCATAGTTCCTGCGGACGGTTGTTGGGGCACAGGCACCGATCCGATCCGGACGAAACTCCTACTTAGTCTCCTGTGCTGGACGGGATGACGTGTAGCGCCACACATGCTTTCGTTGCATACCATCCTCGTTTATAGACTATAAATTACCCCCTTTGTTTTCATGCCAGTGATCCCCCTCATACATTTAAACCTGTGCAAGCTAACTTGTGTCTTTGTGGCAGGAAAGGACATGGTAAGTATTGTGCAGGTGGCTCAGACGAGCAGGTAAAAGTCACCGAACGGTGGCAAGTTTAATTTAGTAAATTTTCATATCAATGCTTGCTTGTAAAATGAATTAAGACAAGATAGAAAGACCACAAATAACTTGTATGCTTCATATAAACAACGTGTTGATTGGTATAGTTGGGTTAGCTAAGCCTTCACAAGTACATTTTGATTTACCAACCCTCGTTAAAACAGGTTCCCCGCACCAAGGAGATCCTGCGAGGAACTGAAGCTACTTTCCGTTCCAGTCCACCAACCGGCACGCTCAGATCGTGCCTTAGCGAGAAGTATTTTGAAGACCCAGGAACTAGCAAACATAACTAATGCAGCTCCATAGAAAAGCGAAAGTCCCGCCTGTAGGTCTTTAAATATTTTGAAGTTTTAGTACAAGGATGTAATGTACAGGACAATTATCTCATTTTTTGTCAACTATTATAAGCCCGCGTGGCAATTATCCAACTCGTTTAAGAGTTTGTAAAAGATGTTCGTTATCAATAAAAAGAACTTTTTCATGTTTCAACTTTGTGTTTCAATTATCTGTGTACTCTGAATATGTGCTCGTTATGCAAAATACCTTAGTCTTGTACGGTGCACAACCTAGGCACGTACGACGTCACGCCCGGGGGACGACTATCGATTTCACAGAATAGGGGCATGACAACTGCCTCCTCCTACTTCCACATCAGTGACGATTTCACAGGAGCAGTTTGACATTCTCATATCCTAGTTGCGCGGTAGTGCTCCTCCTCCTCCTGATCAGCATTCGTCCTAGGTTGGACAGATTATTTGTGTATTTTTGTGACATTGGCACATTTTTGGATCTTTTGTATATATATTTCACTCTTTTAGTGACATGGGGATATTATATTTATTTTAGACTCTTAAACTTTTATGTATATCGACTGAATATGTAAATTTACCAGTATTTAGTTTTCCACCGAAGGGGTCGACGAACCCATGGAATTCAACGGAGGGTTGTTTCGGGTCTATTTTTTATAAATTGGGAATCTATTTGTAGAAACTACAGGCAGATTGTTATGAAAACTAATTTATAATCTGCATATTTTTTTATTTTTTTTACAGGATTAGCGACGTTTAACGACATTTAGCGACGATCAGTGAAGTAAAGTAACGTCGCTCAAAATGTCGCTACTCTGTATCATGAACGTCGCTAGTTAGTCGCTAAACGTCGCTACTATGTTGACATGACAATATTTGCCATGTCATTCTGATGTAGCCAAATTCGTAGCAAAATATTACAAATTACAAAAATATTAGCGACGTTTTTTGACACTATATGTGTCGCTAATAAGGCGATATTGCAACGCTAGACGTCGCTATATTAAAAAAATAGTGACGTAATAATGTCGCTAAAGAACATCGTTATAGATACTAATAGCGACGTTTCACCCATTTGCAACCATCAAATACGCGACAACATGTAAACGTCGTTAAATACGTCGCTAAATTACTTTAGCGACCTTTTTTTTTACATTTTAGTGACATTTCTAGGCATCGCTAATCTGTGTTATTTCGGTAGTGAACCCTCTATATTGATGCCAATTTTTATTTAGCCAATATAGCTACGACCATGAGAGAATCATGTCATAAAACTACAGCTAGTTGGGAGGTAGGTAGAACTACTTTTTGATTATGTTATTTAATCTCATGCATCCAAAAAGAACTCTCCATGTTTTCTTATACTATAAATAGTCTAGATAAAAAGGTAAGATAGATTATACAAATTGTTATAGAAAATTGTATCCATCTGACATAATATTATGTCAAAGAGTGAAAAGTAATGGACTGTCCTATGTGGCTTGTGTTCATTTGGAGTGGTATGAGTGCCGACTGAGAACTCGGTGAAGTTTGCATGTCCAAACTAGCAATAAAACGACAAATATCAGCTTGGCAACATACATACAACATATCGCAACATACTTAAAACTGTCCAAATTGTTCAACATAGTTTGGGACTTCTTTGATCTAACAAACGACATACATGTTGTATGCCTATGGCATACCGTCATGATGTGGTCAGGTCGAGGTTGATCTTTTCATTTTAATAAGCGAATCATTATCAGATCTAATTAAGTTTGGGTTTTAGTCCAGATCACTCCAAGGCCTACGTAATTAAGCTATGGGGTTTGGAGGGGGATTGGAGGTGTATTTAATGACTCCATCCCACTATATAGTTGGGAAGCGCTAAAGGCCATCGGTTGCTAAATGCTAGGATTTTTTAGGAATTTGCTAGAGAATCATTAAAGGAGTCTTCAAGAAAGGTTAAAGAAGAGCTCGTTAGAGTTCTCGCTACAGTAGAAGGTTGATGTTGCGGTATGCATTATAAATCTTTTATTAAGTTCTCTCATTGATTCAATAAAGATTTCTCTATTTGTCTCATGGAGCAGGCCATTCTTGATCGAACCGCGTAAATCATTGTGTGCTTTGTGTTTATTGTTGGGTTATTATTGTGGTCATGTTATTAATTTTCGTGGTTATAAGGGTATTGTTATGTTCACGCTTCCGTGTGTTGCACAACATATATGGAAAATCCAAATTTCTCAAAATTAAAAATAAAATAAATATGTTTCATAAATAGTTAATATAAGTACTATAGCAGTAATTAGTAGCCATTCTATCAATGTTATAATATTCTCAAAATGCCAATTTTTGTTAGATTTGTTTACCCATATGATTCAAAAAAGGCAACTCTTTTATTTAGTCCCACATGGGAAAGGAGAAGTCATTCGCCTTTCCTCTTAGTGGTTAAGTGGACTTTGTAGGGGATGGGCTAGATCTCATCTAACCCGTGAGCGGGTGTACGATTTAATGCGCGTTTATTAGTCGCGCACTTAGCACTTAGCGCCGCAGAACAAACACGATACAAAGGTAATTTTATAACTTATTTTATTTTTTAATTTCGTTGGTTTGGTGTGGTGGGTTGCAGGTCTTCCGCGGAACCGTTCTCACGTAATCCCGTTACGGAAAGAGTGAAAAAGGTTACGTGAAAGATATATCCAGGATACGATCCTGAGATCTGAGAACAGAAATCAGTTTTTTCTTCTCTCTGTTTGAAACAAAAGAAAAATCGTACAAAGACGAAAAAGAACAACACCAGAACCAAAATTTCTCCAAAAACTCCTCCGTCCAATCTCTCTTCTTCGGGCAAGGTTGTGATCGTTCGTAGGATTCGCCACCGGGTGCACGGTGAAGTGGATCGAAGGATTCATTGTATCTCGGGGATCGATCGTCAGGAACCCGCTGCACTGTTCGTGGGGCAAAATTCTATTCTAAGGACAACGTGTAACGTGCCTCGAATCCTCTACTATTTCTTCTCTTTAATTTTACATCTTCCAATTTGCATTGAAGGAATTTATCCAACAATCTTAGAATAGAATTTTAGCTTCTGTCTACTTTCTATTTTCTGCTTGTGAAAATTCCTATCTACATGATGAACACTACCCCAGAAGAACTGTCCACCAACATTCATAACTCCTCCAAACCGGAGAAGTTTGATAGCATAAACTTTAAGAGATGGCAGCATAGGATGACCTACTGGCTGACTTGTTTGAAACTTGTTAAGGTTCTCAAAGAACAGGAAATCCAACCTGACTTACACAAACCTGCCAGGACCTATGAATTAGAGTCCTACAATGAGACAGACTTTATCTGTCACGATAAAATTCTCAGTTGTCTTTCTGACACGCTCTATGATATATATTGCACTACATCTACATCCAGAGAGCTTTGGGAAGATCTCGATAAAAAATACTCCCATGAAGGAGCAGGTTCTGAGATTTACATTGTTGACAGATTTTTAGAGTTTAAAATGGTAGATGAGAAGTCTGTTGTTGAACAGACTAATACCCTTCAAACTATCATACACGAGATGTCTCAGAAAGACATGCCATTTGCTGATAAGTTTCTAATTTCTGCCTTCACTAATAAACTTCCCCCATCCTGGAAGGAATTTGGTTTAAAACTAAAACATAATAAGGAACCCATGTCTTTAGACAACCTGTTCGTATCCTTCCGCATTGAGGAAGAAGGTAGAACTAGAGATAAGGAACCTCTAAGTACTGAATTTGAGGCAAAGTTACACATTGTTGAAACCAAGGGAAAGCCTAAGGGCCAACCCTATCAACAGAGGAACAATCCTTAGAACAGGAACCCTCCAAAGAAACAGTTTCTTAAGCCAAGAGCTATGATTGGAAAAGACAACAGACCTAAGCGGAAATTTTACAACTGTGGTGAGCCTGGTCAGTTTGCTAGGCAATTCTGCCATAGGAAGAAGGGTCAGGGATTTCAGAATCCTAATCGCGAACTCCTGCAAACGCTCATATTATTCCACAGGCTCATGTTATCATGGCCGGGACCGAATCTGTCGGTGTCGATGATCAGAGGTTTATAACCGTATGTTCTGATTTAGAGTCCTCGTATCAGCCTACTGTGTAAACCCCCTCGACCAATTTAGGATCATTTTAATTTAGATTGAGAGACTAGGATTTATTTGAATACAATTAGGATTAATGTGCAACAATTATGTAACTTAATACACCTCACCGTTGCTTCGATGTTTGGAGTGCTACATTAGTAGTTATCTTCAAACAAGTTCATACACATCTTCTAGACATGCCAGACTACCCATCTGACCCTTGTGTAACTTTTAATTACTCAATATTGTACTTTATTTTAGCTGCACAATATTCGTCACAAACGTACATGAATAATCCCAATAAACCTAATTCTTCGTAATTGCCGTTCCAATCAAAATTGGAGGCACAATCTCAACCCAATTCACTATAACCCAAATTAGAGTATTAACCCATTTTTAACCTGCTACGCCCATGTCTCTTGTGTTCTACCCAAATTTAATCATATGTGTTCACAATTGACAAAAGAACGCCAGGCGCATTATTTTAATTTAATTAAATTAGAGGCCAAACTCACCCCAAAACAAGACCTAACCAAGCCTATGTACACCCTTTCATGTGGACCAACCCCCACCCCAGAGAGTCCAGACCGGCCCAAACTTCAAGTCAGCCCATAAACCCCTCTCCCATATAAATACACATTTGCTACAGTGAAAACCCTAAAAACCATCTCACCATCAAACTTCTAGCCAATCCCCTCTTCAACCCGAGTACCCCTCTCCCTTCCCCGACTTCCCAACACTACTACCACCTCAGGCCGCCACCCCCCTAGCCACCGGACCACCCCCCTCAGGCCGCCACCCCCTAGCCACCGGACCACCCCCTCAGGTCGTCTGACTACCGCCATCAACCATCCCCATCATCCGCATCAAATACGACCCCGATCACCCCATAGCCGACTGCTCCCAGCCCTGACCACCGTCTCCAGCACCTCCAACCACCACTGTCAGGCGGAGCACCACCCTCCCCACGTCCTGACCGCCATCCCAGTACCGCCCAAGCCGCTGTCAACGCTGCCAGGCTGCTGCTGCCGTTGCTGCACCTGCTGCAGTTACTGCCGTCGCTGCCATTGACTGCTGCACGAAGCCGGAGCTCCGCCGACCGCCGGCGAGCGTACACGCCGACAAGCATACCCCGTTCAGCAGCGATTAGGTAACATCGTATTATCCTCTTTCCTTCTTGTATCGTCGTATCGTTGTAGCATCGTGTCGTTGCGTCGTGTGTCATAGATTTGGACACGAGTAGTATGTTAAACCTTATATGTGTATACAGGTATGTTTAATTAGATTAGTTAGAAATAAATAAATTAGTAAATACCCTAATAACAGGACTTGTTATTAAAGACTTATATTTCACCAATAAACTTAGACATTAACCAAGTATACTTAAACATGGAAAATAATAACAGGTGATTGCACAACACATAAGTAGTTCGTAAACCATAACTTCGGTAATTTATTGTTGTGAGGAACACGGTAACTAAGGACAGAACACGTGTACACCTTAGCTACGTGCACACGCGACTCTGTAGGCCGCCAACCGTGATCTTGCGTCAGTACCTAAGAGCAGCGACATAGTTTTGTGTATGTATTGCTTTAGTGTCTGATGACATTATTTGCTATATTATATTATGTGTTTAGGGTTATTGGACCAGCCAGAAGTTACTGTAGGAGCAGGCTATTGGCATTCACAGCTTGAGGACCCAAGCAAGATACCTTGCCATATTTACTATTTTAATTAAATGATGCATATGTTGTATGATATCTTGTTGCTTTATTTTATATGACTGTGCGCGCCTGAGATTGACTCGGGTGCAGTCGACGGATGCATCAATAAATAGTGTACTTGACCTAGTCACTAGCAGACTCACCCATTGGGAGGATACTATGATATCTTCCGAGACCTGACACTCTTACATGTTTCACAGTGACAAATTTATATTGGGATACAGGTTCGCGTACTCGACTAGCTATCGGTGCGTATGACATGCATCACGGTTAGTGCATAATTCAGGATTTTGTATTAGTAGATAATTGGCATATAGATACGTGGTATGCACGTCGAATATTCGACTTGTATATTTATATTGGACGGGGAGGACAACTAGTAGGAGTATGGGATACACACATTAGAATCCGTAGTATCCGGAGGAGCCACGGATCCAATGACTCCCTTTATGCGGATGCCCCATTCTTCGGAGCGGTATGGACGTTATATACTATGCAGATGCCCCGTTCTTTGGAGTGGTATGGACGTTATACTATTCAGATGCCCCGTTCTTCGGAGTGGTATGGACGTTATACTATTTAGATTCCCCATTTTTCGGAGCGGTATGGACGTTATGCCTACGCCTACCCATACGTACCAAAGTTGTCCTCATATTGCATTCACTTAAATGGTTAGCAAACCCTTTATTGTATTTATTTTATTTATTATTTATATATGGCATGCTTCTATATATCTTGTTATGTCCCTCTGAGGACCTGGTACCTTTCCAGATTTGGACGAGGCATATTACCCCACAGTGTACGGGCCAGGATAGGAGACTAGGTACGCTACAGCGGAGGAGCTAGAGGTGCTACCGTCAGAGTTTTCGTGATCAGTTGGTAGGCCTTCTGCCTAGGATTGGGAGCATCATTATCTAGTCAGCCGATGCCCTAGTCATTACTCTTTTTATCTGTTATTCAGTACTTTTATTTCGTCATAGTAGTGGGTTTGTTCCCACCAGACATTCTGGGTTTGTAATATGATATTCAGACTGAGGTTTATTTCCAGTATTTATTTTAGTGCTTCTTGCTGTTTATATTATGGATGAGATTAGATTTCCTGTTGTTGATTAATATTGGATATGTTAGTATTTTAGGACAGCGTAGCACTCTTTGTTAGGATCCATTAAATTGGGATATCCTCGGAGATGTGACAGCTGGCTATTGCCACGTGGCCTGGTCCCGTGTATTTTGGGACTGGGGCGTGACATAGTTTTAGTGGTGGCCCATGCAGGTCGACTTTATCGCTTATGGTATGGTAACATGCCCAGCGAGCCTACAATAGGATAGAAATTACTAGGTCTCATCCACTTTGATTACGTCTTTGAACTTCCTTCGTCTTACTTCTAAATGTCTGCATCCTATTTTGCTTAATTCCGTAATCTTTTAATGAAGTCCTATCTCTTGCAGCAAGATGAACTTGCACAGTGGATGAGGAGCACCCAGTGCTGTGGTGCCAACCGACACCACCCAAAGAGAGGAGGTACCCCATGGACTACCTGGAGGGCAAACACCATTACAGGCCCTGCTGATACATTGGCGCGAGACTTCTCAGGAAGATCCTACATAGCAGCAGGAGGGACAGACTTCCCAGACGATCCCCACACAATATTTTGAGGGCCAGACTTCGGGAGCTACACCGATGCCACAAATCGAGAGGCCGACATACGAGGAGACACATACCGCACAGCCAGAGGTTCCATTATCACCACCTCCACCTTATCCACCTCAGATGCCATAATTAGATGGACAGCCACAGATTCTTTCAGGCTATGATGCAGGCACAGTGGCATCAGACCGAGACATTGAGACAGAGTTTGATGGCAGTTCTAGAGAGGACACCTGCCCCAGCACCCGTACCAGCACCTCCACCAGCTCAGACATGTGGTACTGTACGATGGTTTCGACAGATGGGTCTGAATACTTTCTCGGGAAACGAGACCATAGAGGAGATCTTCGATTGGGTCGCCAACACGGAGATGCTACTAGAGGCTTTACAACTGCATCCAGACCTTTGGATGACCGCAGTGAGGGTCCAACTGAAAGGCAACACTCATCACTGGTGGAATTCTATTGAGCGCAGTGTAGGCAAGAACCAGACTTGGGAACAGTTCTTAGAGTACTTCAACACGAAGTATTTCTCGACTACAGTTAGAAATGCCCTGTACTCCTAGTTCCTACATCTAGAACAAGAGAATATGACTGTTGACGCATATGACGTGGAGTTTAGCCGTCTTAGCAGATTTGGTGTCGTCCTGATACCCAACGATCAGAAGGCCCAAAGATTCTATCACGTCCTCACCTTAGAGCTACAGAGGTATACCACCACATAGGCGATGATTTCTTATGAGGAGGTTATTGCAGAGGCGAGGATCCAGGAGGCCATCGGCAGAGGAGCAAAATGTTCCATAACGACCACGCCAGCCAGAGCCCAGTCTGGAGCAGGTGGACCGATCCGTCATCCCGGAGCACAAACACAGCAGAGGGCAGCACCATACCAGCAAAAGGAGCTTCCGACTTGCTACCACTGTGGTAAGATAGGATATTACCAAAAGGACTACCGAAAGGACTGGGGATATGCATGATTTGTGGGGCGAGCCAACACCAAGCCCGAGACTGCCCACAGCGCAGAGATACAGCACCGCAGACCGGACAGAGGCCAGCAGCACCAATTCTGAGGATACTACCCCCACCAAGTAGAATTTTACCAGTATCGAATTCAGGTGCCAGTTTGTAGTGCCCCGCTCTGCGTAGGCACTATGAGCAAGTGATATCGCTTTGCTTGCTCGAGCGGAAGCCTTCTCGAAGACTTCTCGATCGAAATACAAGACGATTGATCTAACTGAGTGGACAGAACTTCATTCTCTGATTCTTGCACGCCTTAATAATAAATCTGAGTTTTTACAATGCTTGTTTGCTTAATAAGATAATGTTCACATTGAAAATGATAGAATGAGAACTTGCATGTTTAACTAGAGAACTTATATTTCTTGTCTAAAAAAGAGCAAAACTTGCCATGCTAAAGTCAAGAAAGAATATTGCATGCTTAGTTACACTGTCACCGCTATCGAACGAACCCTTGCCATGCTAATAAGATAAGTAAAAAAATTTCTTGAACAATTTACTTTGTCATATGCTAAGTAAGAGTAGAATTGCATGCTTTAGTAAAAAGGGATAGAAGAACTACTATCATGCTTGCTTACATAGAGATTTCTCATATGTTCCCTATTGTACTGAAAGAGATAGAAATTGCATGCTAGTTGTTATGAAAATCGTTATCGTGCTTGCTATATATGTTTTACTTGCCTGTTTCTTTATATCGAACTGCAAAAAGTGATTGATTCGTATAAAAAGAGACTAATAGTGCGCCCTAAGGTATGATTCTTGTGATCTAGTAGGGTATACAATTAGTCATGTGAAAGAAGATTGAACCTATCGCTTATTTTGAAAAGAAGAAATGATATGTTTTGCTTGATCATTGCTTGCTTGCATTATAGATATTTTATGTCATGCATTGGTTTCAGACAACTTGTGCACAAGGGTCATCTCTCGATCGGTTCTGGGGTCGTTGGGAATCGATCGGTCCGGAAGAGATTTTATTGTATCCTGTGGATACGGTCCTACAAGATCTAGTGGGGTATTTTGTTTATTAGTGTTATGTCGTACCCATGATGTCATAGCTGCTAGTATTCGTGTGTGTTGGTGAAAAGCTGAACCTTGAGTCAGCAGCCGATACACGCGCGTACTAATACAGAGCTGAACCTTTAGTCACCACTGTTAATCATGGGGCTACCCATGGACCATCATCTAGTTAGGGCGGATGCTAGGTTAGCCTTATTGCATACCTAACTGTTTGATGTAGAGACAGACATAGAATATAACATATATGTTTATGCAAATTGTTGCTAACTTGTATGTCTGCTGTAGGGATAACCGCTCGGCGAAGGATAAGAATCACTGAATAAGTGATGCATTAATTTTTTATTATGCTTTGAATCTCGTTTTGTCCCTAGACTTGCATGTTCCACTTGATGTTTAACTGCTGCCCCTTAGTAATAAATTGATCAGTCCACGAGAATAACTTGTGTTCCTAAAGAGTTAGTAATTATAGTGTACGATGCATGCTGCGCACTATACGATAGAATATTGTACCGATTGTATGCTTAAATGTTTGAATATGCAAACTATTTTCAAAGATATATTTTTGAAAGAAGTAAATTGACTCTAATCCTGTCCTGCATGAAATGAACCTAGGTAAAAGTAGCAAGATCACTAGTAATGTAATATTTTGCCACATGCTTACTTAGTATTGGTTTCAGGAAATGTTGCTTCTGTTTGTTGATTTTATACTCACCGGTACTTTCTCTAAAGTGCTGACCCACCAACAGTTTACTTGTTCGCATGTGATGGATCGTCCGAGGAAGCGATAACCGTGCCTCATCCCCAGGACCCAAAAATCTGGTATCGATGCCTTAAGCTATATCGAGTTGTGCTTTGAGCTGCTTTTGTATAAAGGGATGTAATATATGGAACGATGTTATTGTATTCGAGAGAGTGCTTGAGCGATCTGTAACCTCAGCTTAGCACCATTTGTAACACTTTTGAATATCTATGAAGATGCTTGTTTCCTTATGCCATTGTGTTCTTTATTTTTCTGCAATATGTGTCGCTGCTTCCATCTTTAATGGCTTACTTGCCCTTGTTCAAGATTTGGCCTTGTGCAAGCGCAACTTAAGCTTGTACGACATCACGTCCGTTCGAAGATGGCCGGTTCTGCAGGGACCCAAGCGAGGATGAACAGCCCTTGCGGGATCGGGACGTGACACAGTTCCTCTGGGACGGAGAATTGGGGACTTTCCACTCTACCGAAGATGATGAGTTTGTCTTCCCTCTTTCTTGCTAGAACTATGAAGTAGGAGTTTTGACTGGAGAGAATCTGGTTCACTGCATAGGTGGTAGTTACGTGTGTGTGAAGGTATAAGCCTAGACCGTGCTCCATGGAATATAATGTGCTGAGATATACAACATTCGAGTAGTTTAGAGATAGCCCTTTATTCATAAAATAAGGTATATTATCCTCAGGAATTACATCTTCAAGAGAATGGACGTTAGCATGAGCGTCTACGTACTCCTCTTGTTCATCCTTCCCGAGATCTAACCTCATTGCGAACGATGGCTTCAGAGGTCTCCTGCGTAGCTTTACCACTATAGGTTCGAAAGTCGTAGTAGGTGTCAGATCTTCCTTCAACAGTCGACTCATTCTACGAAGGCGAACGACCAGAGGTTCAGATGCTTTCCTGGTCAGTTTTACCATAAAGGGAGGGGTTGTGTCGGGAGTACTTTCTTTGAGATAGACTATCAATGGATCGCCCGATGTTGTCCCAGTCTGTGCCTTATCGTCGGCATCATTGCCATATTCATCTTGGTGGACTTGCTTGTAGAGGATCGAGTCAGAGTAATAGGCCTTGACCCCTTTGAATGGATCAACATCAGCAAATTTTATCTTGACGACGCCGTGATCGTTCATGTTCTTCAAGTACTAGTGCAAGGTTGACGGTACAATCATATAATGATGTATCCATGGACGTCCTAACATGATATTTTAGGATACGTCTACGTCGATGGCATAGCAGGTGACCTCTATTTTTAAGTCATCAATATGACAATTCAACAAATTCTTGCCCAGAGGGTAGCTTCTTCCTGCGTTGAAGCCACTGATGGCAGTATTGGTTGTTGTTAGGCGATGCATCGGGGTGCCAAAGGTTTGAAGTAAACTCCATAGGATGATGATGTTTGACGAATCAGGGTCGATGTGCTTCTGGTCCACCATGATGGCGCTAATATATCCCGTATAAAACAAAGGACGATCGTGCCGATTATTCTTCAGCAACACGTCTTTTTGCAAGAACATGATGTTGGGTATCACCTCTATCACATAATTATAGTAGGGACACGAGACAGGATTCTCAGCTGGCGGCTTGACCTGTGTTAGGTAGGTGTCGGCATTTTGCAATGCCTCACTCAGAGCAACCCCAGTGTCTTTGGAGAGTCGGAGAAGCTCGAATAGTGACAACTTCACTGGAGTATTGGCCAATTGTGCCAAGTATCAAAGTTGTAGGGCTTCTGCAGCCCCTGAGTTGTATCGTTGCTCATCGGTTTATCGAAGCTAGTTTCTTTCTGCTTGGACTTGTCTTCTACTGGAGGCTGGGATTGACCCAGATCGGATGTGGCGATTGGGAGCACACCATCGTCTGGGATATTATACTCTCGTTGTTACGCTAGTCCTGACCTTGTTGTTCCTGTTAAAGCTTCTTCGGAAGGGAGAGAAACCATGTAGTAGGACTTGGACTTCTTGCCCTTGAACTTGATGGCGGAAGGTATTTCCTGCTACATCAAGTCAAGAGCAAGATCTTGATAGCCCCACATAACCTCCCCATATAATGTGGTGGGAGGTGTTTGCGAGAAAACGTTTATACGAAACTTTTGTGTTAGAAACTATAAAAAAGAAAGAAAAGTACAAAAATATCCTAAACATGAACCTAAGTACAATTGATTCTAGGGAAGTACAGATGTAGATATTTGATCTGCGGATGATCACTTCACTCCTTGGACTACTCGACGATGAAGAAATGCACACGATGATCGAGAACCGCACACGAAGACGAAGAAATATAGGAAACGCTGCGATCAACTTGGAGAGTTGAATAGTAAGAAAGCTCTGGTAAAACGGCACTGGAAGCTTTTATTTCTCTCACTCTGCTCTTAAATTTCAAAGACTTAAAAATTCTAGCCCCTTTCTCTCTATATATCTGTATGTGCTTCTCTTTGTTTGTATTCTGAAGTTAGTCGATGCTTATGCCCTCCTTGTCTATTTATAGAGTTTAGGAGCGTTTACGAGAGTGTGTGCGCACTATAGACAGTCAATACTGTTTTACCATTATGAGCGCATTTTTAGTGGATTAACACCCCCCACGTTCTACATGAGTGGGTGCACAACTTGCTGCATGTTTGATACGTAGCTTCCTATACGAGGAAAGCATAGGTCATGGGGGACAGATATTTATACACCTTTCACGAGAAGTAAGACATTTAAGACACGTATTCCTAATTGCTCAATGTCAATTAGGATAATATATGCACTTTAGAATTCATCTGAAGACTGGCACATTTTTAGTAAGATTTGCACTACGGCACATTTTTTAGGAAATTGGCACTACGGCACACTTTTGAAGGAATGGCACTGCGGCACACTTTTGAAGAAAATGACACTACGACGCACTTTTGAAGAAAATAGCACAATGGCACACTTTTGAAAAAATGGCACTGCGACACACTTTTGAAAAGATTGGCACTGCTGCGCACTTTGAAGATATGGCACTGCGGTGCACTTTTGAAGAGAATGGCACTGCTGCGCATTTTTGAAGAGATGACACTGCGACGCACTTTTGAAGAGAATGGCACTGCGGCACACTTTTTGAAAAAAAGGCACTTCGGCTTACTTTTGAAGAAAATGGTACTTCGGTGCACTTTTGAAGAGAATGACACTGTGACGTACTTTTGAAGAGATTGGCAGTGCGATGCACTTTTGAAGAGATTGGTACTGCGATTGGGTTGGTAAACGACAATATGGGTCTGTGTGCCGTAGGTTCGCTATAATGATGACCTTTGACTCTTCAATTTTTGCAACTGTCAGCTGCCAGCCTGCTACATTAAATGTTGAGAGAGAGAAGGTCGTTTGTGCGCCATCTTTCGTAACAATAAGAAAGTGCGCCACTTTTCTACTCTCTGAATTCTGCGCCATCCTCTGAAATTAATGGAAAGTGCGCCAAAGTAAGAAAATGTGCGTCTTTCTTCGAGAACAAGTAGAAAGTGCACCATTCTTCTACTTGTTGGGTTTATTTATAGAAAATAACACCATCTATCTAAGGTGCACTTTTTATGCTTCTACAAGACCCCCTTCAAAGTTTTTGAATTCCTTCAGATAAATTCAAAATTACTTTGAATTAGAAGCATAAAAGTTGTTGAGATATTTTGTGCACGCACTTTGGACAGAATTTTAACAGATTTGCTGACATGGCTAACATGCACGTATCTTTGGCTTGCTTTTTTGGTTTTGATGCGGTCTTTGAGGAGACGCAGAAGACTTTTCCGAAAATATGGGCAGCTTTTAGGAATAATATTTGAGATCTATGCCATACTTGGCATGTCTTCTCTTATAAATAGGAGAAAAACTTTACCAAATATTCCCAGAATTATCTCTTTCTTGCTGTTCGACTTGAGCATGGCCACTGTTAAGTGCGAATCTACGAAGATGACTATAGCAGTATGGCTCCATTGGCTTTTCTGTCCGTCGAGAAGACGCAAGAGGAGACGCCCGTCAATGATGGGTGGGAGGTTCGTTTGGAGATCGTTGCCGCTGAGCTCTTTGTGTGATGGAGCATGGAAGGATATCATAGACTTTATCGTTCGTGTTGAACAAATGAATTACCTAGAAGACTGTACATTGTCTTAAAACCCAGCTCGCTAGAATCACTTTCTTAATATAGCCCATGTGCTGATTACAGGGTTGGAATTAGAGGCTTCTAGCGGTGATATTGGATGGCAATAGCGGAATAGCTTTCATTCGACTCGCTATATCCTCCATCGAGTCCGATAAAAATTGGGTCGTGCTAATTTAAACAGGCCCAGTCCTGTATAGCATCATCGCCCACAACATAAATTTATTTTCCATGTACTGTGGTTTGCACTGAGGAGCCTATTTCTTTTATGCCTCAGTTCGTCTACATCGGGAGCAAACAACATGAAAAAATAGGGATAGATCTGTGATAGATCCCCATCATATGAAAATCCAGATGATATAGATTTCTATATGTATAATCATGATTTTTTTTAGAATGAAAATCTAACTATGATAGATCTCCATCATATGTAATCATGATTAAGCATCAATAAAATTTTAGTTTTGATATTATTGTGCTGTGTGCGTATTGCTGACTAGAGGCTTTGATCGAAGTGCACCAGAAAAGACTGAATATGTTGACTTTCCCTTGCCATCCCACTGATACGTGCATAAATGTGTTTTTTTTAGAGAAAACTGGGTTTTGTGTGCACTTTGCAGTTTGTCGCGTGCATTTTTGCAACTTCTCTGGTTATGCTACTATGCAATATTTTCTGTCAATCAGACAAATGAGCGCACATGGGAATTCTTGGACCAATATTGTCCTTTCCTTATTTTCTATCAATAAAGAAATTTTGTTTTTCCTTAGTGATGCTTTCAAATCAAGACCCATTAAATATATATCTGCTCAGAGGTATTATGGACATGGCAGGATAATTCTGTGGGAGAATTTGGTAGATGTATCATTCGAGGCATACTCGTGCTGAGTACAAATGATAAATTTTATATGATGCAATACTATTAGAGGTGATGTAGACGTGATAGTTCTCTAGTTTACTCCATCGGGGAAGAGAAGAAAGAGTAGTTCAGGGGCGAACTATTATCTTCTCTTTAGGAGGTAATAAATGAAATCACTACAAGAAAAATGGCTTTTCATGATGGGTTTTCCCATCAAGAAATTATTTTCTTGAAGGTTTTGTATCCGTCATCTAGACCACAGTCAAGACAAGTGCCTACTTTTTTTTTACGGTTTCTGGTTTTGTTTTCTCGATGGTTTTAAACCATCAAGTAAGTTTTCTTACTTGACGATTTAAAATAGTCAAGAAAACAAATTCAGAAACCGTCAAGGTAGATAAGAACTTTTCTTGACTGAGGCATAAACAACGGGTAATAATCGTCAAAAAAACCCTTTCTTGACGAAAAAAAACCGTCAAGAAAAGTCATACTTGATGTTTAAAAACCGTCAAAAAATGATGTTTTGTAGCAGAATTCAAATATTTGTTGACGGTTTACAACCGTCAAGAGAAGCTAATTTTTGTATAACAAATATATATATATATATATATATATATATATATATATATATATATATATATATATATATATATATATATATATATCGAACACACATAATATCAATATAATTCACAAATATCAAAGAACTACAATACACAATTTTAATATTAACAAATACACTTTCGTAGACCAAAAATATCCAACCACATCCAAAATAAACCAAGTACATAGTTTTTGTTCAACATCTTAAACATCCAAAACCTATTTTTACAAGTAAACCAAAATACATATAAACCCAAAGCATATCCCTCCAATCACATTACAACCTTCATTTTCCACCATTTGAAAAAAATAGATTTAATCAGTATGTGTGTTTGTACAAACTGATATCAACTGTATCCGAGAACAACAAGTTTAAATTTGAATTCCGGGCTTCATTAAATGAGAAAGGAGCAGACGATCCGGGCAGGAGATAATTACCGCCAGTGGGTGAAGAGGTTGCATTTGAATCCCAATTGGTCCCGAGGTCTAGGCTTGCTTGACTAGAGGCCCTTGCTGGTTATGAGGCTATATTTGCCTTGATCTTCAGTATTTTCTGGATCAAGGCCGGCATTGACGCGCTCATGATTTGCATCATGGCCTCGAGGGTTTATAGGCTCTATCGATCGTTTGGGCCCTCGTGATCATCCTTCGCCATGTATACCATTTTCACATGGAAAAAAATGGATGGGATAGTGGACGTCACACTTTTTGCCTCAGACTCTTGCCATGAATAGTGGGAAATTAGGTAGTGCCGCATCCTCTTCGGACTAAGAGGGAAAACTACCCCCAACATAGGAAGCTGTGTCTTCTTGGCGAAGGCAGCCACCACCAGGAATCTCGGCATATGTTCCTTGGGAATTACCGTCTTCTCAGAACACCAAATTGTCATAGAGGTATGAGAGATTACGACCCCCAACTTGTGTAGCTATGTGAGGTCCTAAGGAAGAACAACCCCCAATGGCTGACAATTTCTTTTTTGAGCGGGTGCCCAGGAAAACATCTTCGACGGGTTCCGCTGCTTATCCTCCTTGGACCCGTCTTCTTGCCTCGCTAGCCGAGAGTGACGGGCTGGAGGTGTTCCTCGCTTCAGGAAGGGGGCCTTCTGAAAAGAATAACATGAGGCGAGGGGTAGCTCCTCTGCCTCTAGTGCTTGCACCTGTTCTCCAGGTTGCCGCCGGGTGGGTACCTTTGGTTGCAGCCACTGGAATCCCGACTGCCTATTTTTGGGTACTGCTACTTTGTTACAGCAGCAGTTAATGATAATGCTGGCACAGTAATGCCCTGGGGAGGATACTTCAAATGCCGTAGTTGATTTCCTCGCTTTGCGCTTGTGATTGATCACGTTGCGCAAGTCAAGCGAGGGCTAATTCACCTTTGCACCCTTCTTATAAGCCCAGGTAGACCGAGCACATGGGTGCGTAGGTGTTGAATTTGCTTCTTGACCTGGGGTTCATACAAGAACTTTCCCATGTTGATGATGGATTACTCTTTAGATTGACCCGGTCTAATTGCCACTGCAGGCTGGACGCATGGGTTAGTTTTATAAAACTTTCAATCAGGGGCACACATAGTTAGCGGTGCCTGCCGACTGTCGTTCGAATGAGAAATTTCTTGAGCTTGGCGAGCTTGCAATACCCTATTCTTTGTCCTAGCACGTGCTAGTGTATAGTATGAAGAATCCAAGTTTACATCTTCGCCTTTCTCAGCATGGCGCATGGAGTCAGCGCTGCATGAGATTCGGTCAAAGACAAAACTTCTGTGGTTGTCTTGGACGGATGAGGCCATCTTCCTGCGGTTACCGAGCGGTGCCGTATAGTCCTCCTTATGCAAATTTTGACGTGGCCGTATGGAACGTGTCTTAGCGCTCAAACAACTGACATCGTAGTATTTTCCTCTGCCAGAGCTCAAGTATAGAGCACTTTCCTTATCCGAAGAGGCTACCGCAGGAAAGGTGTCAACACGTGGGGACGCATATTATGCGTCCCCTGTGGTAGAGAGAGATACGGGGAGCTCATGCTCCACAGTTGGGTGAGGCATAGTGGCATTTGTAACCTATGTCTTGCGGGTCTTCAGGTGTTGAGCACTTTTCTTTTCACAAAAGGCTGCAGCATGAGAGGCGTCAACTCGTGTGGACACATAACTTGTGTCCCTTGTGGCAAAGAAAGAGACGGAGAGCGCATGCTCCGTAGTTGGGTGAGGCACAGCAACCTTTGTAACCCATGTCCTGAGGGTCTTCTTAGGTTTTGCCACCTTTGGAGAAGCGTCGCCCTCAGAGAGAATTTCCTCAAAGGCTTGTTGGTCGAAGCATATAACCAGCATCCTCTGGGTCAAACCCAACTTTGATGCGTCGGACTGTATCACGACCTTCTCATTAGAGGATAAGGAGGTCCCCAACAGAGTCACCACCTTATTTTCCATTGAAGTAAGTTTGGAAAAACTTTTGTTTAACAATAAACAAAAAGTACAAAGAAATTCTTGACAGAAAATATAACTAAAATATTTTTTAATCTGGGTAATGTGATGATGGAGATCGGGTACTACAGCGACTCTCTTACTTAGTTGCCGGTTCGAAGAGTGAATGAGGGATGCTCTCTTCTCTCTCTCTTGAGCTTGTGTGTAGCTCGCCTGGAGGGGTATAGTCTCTAAAATAGAAAAAGCGAGCCAACCTTTGGAACGTCTAAGTTGATTCTATTTATAGCCATCATATTGATGGACTATAGGTGCCGCATGTGCTTTTATTTGGTGGCTGCAAGGGGGCTCCTTCAACAAGATGTGGTTGCAACTATAGGCGCATATGATAGGCAGGTTGCCACATGTACATCCTTAACAGGATGCAGTTAAGTTCAGGACGAGCTACCATGTGGACATTTGTTGCAATTTGCTATTGCTGAATATCTGAGCAGTTTTCGCCTTTTGTTTGCGTGACTTGGTCAGATTGACACATGGTCCGTATTTAGTTGGAGATAATTACTTCAGTCATAACAAAAAGATTTTGTCTCTAGGAACCTTGCCACGTTGGATGCATGGAGTCCAGGACGCATGGGGCCAGAGACGCATGGGACGCATGGAGTCCGGAATGCATGGGGCCAGAAATGCATGGAACGCATGGAGTCCGGGAGGCATGAGGTCAGAGACACATGGAACGCATGGAGTCTGAGACGCATAGGGCCAGGGACGCATGGATCCTTTACCGTGTTGTACACGTGACATTGCACGCCTGTCAGGAGTCTTTATTAGTCTGACGAGAGCTTCTTGTCGCTTAGTGTGCTCACATTTTTTAGGACATTCAGAAAATCTTTTTTATTAAGATTCTGTGTCAAACATAATATTTGTGTCAGGCCCTTATGTGGCCAATATTGGGGCGTATAGATGCTGCTTTTTCTTGGCTACATGGTTATTCTGTGGCTTAATTTTTCTGAGTTGATCTTGGGGCGCATGGTTATTGGACTCATTGATCCATATTTTTCATGCTTCTACAGCGGGTATCCAATCCCGCCGCTGAGATGTCTAGCTAATTTTGAGGCCTTGACAAATGGTCGACCACCATTGTTGTTAAAAAAGCAAAAGGCCTGGGATATAACATCTTTAGGAACAAGAATTGTAGATGTCTTGGTTCTCAAATTCATATTTCCAATAGCAACAACTTTTGATACATCTTCAATATCCATTTTTAACACTCCACAATCTTTTATTGTGTAAGTGGCAAATAGTACTTTTTTGTGAAATATGTGTGTTGAAGTCCTTGAGTTCACCAGCCAAAAATTGTTATCACATACGAGATTCATAACAACCTCATCGCCTACAATGACCACGTCACCTCCGTGTACCAAGAAAGCAGTTGTTGGGTTCTAACTCTGCTTTCCCTTGTCGCATTTTTTTTCTCTCCCTTCCAAGCAATTTTTTTTTTGCTTGATATGGATCTTATTGCCACAATGAAAACACTCAGTGTCCTCGTACCCACCATAATACTTGCCTTGGCTCTTGTCTGCCACCACCTATACCCATTCTTTTACTCCTTTCATGGCTCCCTAAAACAAACGTCTCTGAATAAGATAAAGATGAAGTGCCCTGAGTTGTCCTCCATATCTCTTCATTCAATACCCAGCTCTTGGTGAACTCCAAACTAACCATATCTTCTGGAGCATAAGGAATCATGGAAACTCGTATGGTCGTCTACTAGTCTAGCAAAGTACACAACAACTACAGCCCCTAAACTTTGTTGTTGAACTTTACTCCCATCAAGGATAACTGGTCAATGAACTCACTCAGGTGATTCGTAATAGATATACCATCTTTGTACCGCAGACCCATCATCGTTCGGATAAGGAACAACTTGTTTACCCCGATCTTCTTCGCATACAAAGATTTTAGCTTCCTTCAAAGTATCCTTGCGTTCTCTATTTTGGCAACCTGATTGTACATGTTCTCATCAATGAACTGTCTGATATATCCACACACTTGTATATGCTTAAAATTTTAGTCCTCTTTTGATTATTATTGGGCCTTTCGGAAGCAAATACCAGAAGATGCAACTTCTTGACGAATAGCAAATCTTTCATCTTGCTCCATCATATTGGTATTTTGAACTATTGTAAGACCCCACATTTTGGAATAAAGATAATTTTGTACTTTTTAATTTATTTTATTTAATTTAATATTTTAAAGTATTAATTTATAAAATCTTTTTTTTAGATATAACACTTTGCCAGGTATGGATATTTGGAGCAATACACAACATTTTTCCTTCCAAAAAAATTTATATTACTAATCTTGATTGTACCTAATATATTTGGGACATGGATGTTGTATTTTTTTGATCTCCCCCATGCTCCAAAAATATTGACAAACATCTAGAACCACGGTTACCGTAAAACTGCTTCCTTTTGACTAGAACTTGACCCAAACCAAACCCAAACACATGTTAGGCATGTAGTGCACCCAAATACCCCCCCCCCCCATATATATATATATATATATATATATATATATATATATATATATATATATATATTATATTTAAATTAATTTGTTTCTATTTATAGAATTTTTATTTATAGAAAGTGTCAAATGTGTCATCATACTTGGCCTAACTACCTAACTATCCAAGATCCTAACCAACCAAATCACAATCCTAACAAACAAATGCCACGCCTTTTTTTTATTCCACAACACATCCCACATATAAAATATATCCACAAAATCTGAACAAATCAATTAAATATTTAAATCCCATATTTCCAAATTAGTAAATCCCTAGTTTGTTGCATATTCCTATCTTTGGATCAAACCAAATCCTAAGTGAATATTTTGTGACAATCCCGTAATTTAAATTTTAGCCCCTTAACATATTAATACTCCACATAATCATACCCACATATTTTTAAATATTAAATCAAAAGCTAACCACCAACCTATTTAAATTACATATATTTATCAACTCTCCAACACTTAAACCTAATTATTAGGTTGGCCCCCCTTTTTCTCTCCCTCAAAAAAAATCTCCTTTATCAAGTTCTCTCCCTCTTCTACTTATTTCCCTCTTCATATCTCCTTTCCCACATGCCACAACTCTACAAAACCCCCAATCAAACCCCCTTTTTGGCCAAATATTGGCTGTTGATTGCAGTAGCAGTTCAGACCCCTCTACAGTATAAAAAAAAAAATCTAAATATCCTATATTTACATAATACTTGAAGTTCCCAAGAGCCACATCAAGTTTCATGAGGTTTGGAGTTCGTTTGGTACTCCGTTTGGCCGTAGTCGCGAAAAAGGTCCCCGCCGTAATCGCAACCGTAATCGCAATCGCGTAAGTTTTCCAACTTTGTTTCTTTCCCTATTTTTTCATGAATAAAATCTTGTGTAAATTTATATTAATGATATTTGATGTTTAGAATTAGCTTTATGCATTAGATATATATTTTTACATAACAAAAACTACCCCAAACCAATGAACAACCATGACACGGACATGTCGCATCAAAACTAGTTATAGTTCTTTAATAGTTGTTATATTTTACTGAAGTAAATAAATTCCAGAAATTAATGTATAATAATTATAGAATATTTAATGTATTAATTTATTATTTAATTATATTTGGATGCTAATATGGAGGTTGTATATCAAGGCTACGTGCCGAAGTTGGATAGAATGACTAGTTATCGTCCGAAGCAAATAATGGAATGCAATGTCGATATTTGGTTATTTTTGATTATTTAGAAATAATTTCAGAATATTAATCATGATTAATTCAGTAATAAATAGTGTTAAATATATTATTAAGAGGTTTCATGCATATTAGATGAATAGGATAGCAATGGTATAAGTTTTACGATATCGATACGATCCTACGTACATATAGGACTATGTGTAGCCAAACACATATAAATTCCTATAAGTGCATGTGGTATGTCGATGTAAGACACCCTCACAACGTATTTTGAGAGTGGCATGGCATGTGTATCTTGGCACGTTGTTCAATGCTACGCAACTATTGGATTGTTGGTCAAGAACGTCAACTGAAAGTTGAGGTTGTGCAGCGATCTTTTGTGTTGTCCTAGAGTAGTTAGCGTGTATGGTTATTGATTATAATATATTTAACATGGCATCTTGGATTTTCTACTCTTCCAACAGAGGATGTCGGACAGACAGTATCGCAGCCACAAACAGTAGGCAAGTGTACCTTGCCAGGATGTATCACAGTTTCTTGCCTTAATTATCTTATTTATTTATTATAGTTATTTTATATAGTTGATGTATGTGTTTTTCTAGGGCCGTGAGACGTTGCTTAGCTTCCGAACATGATTCGGGTGTCGATATCGTACGCGGAGTCCAATAACATCACTTAGAGATTTAATACCACAATCTCATTTCATGGGCTTGTATCCTTGCACGTCAGACCGTAGGATACTTGACACTATTTTATGTTACAGAATCCTTCTTGAGGTATTCATGGTGATTATGTATAGGATTACAGGACTCATGATATGAGACTTGCATATTATATACATATATTATTATGACTCGTTGTACTAGCTAGAGGTCCTGATCTTGCGTGTTATTGATATGAGACGTCGTAGACATGAGACATGAGGTTACATTAGGTGGGAAGAGACACACTATACTACAGGCTGATTATGTTTATATATATATATATATATATATATATATATATATACACTATGTTACTGGAGGTGCCTTAGACTCTGTCCCAAATCTTTGGCACATTTACTGGCCATATTACTTGCTTCTATGGGCTCCACGACACAAAGCCTGTAGTGGTTTTAGCCTGAGTATGAGTGATGTTCTCATGTGCATATCACTTAGATGGTTACAGTAGTTTACCCTTGAGTATGTGGCATTATACTATTTTACTTTGGCATGATATTTCTTGTATCTTGTTATGTTCCTCTAAGGATCTGGTACCTTGCCAGTTTTGCAGCATAGACCGTTGTGGAGCCTTTCTGGATTTGCTGATTTGGGTTGCTTTGCCATGTGGGCATTGGTACCAGGTACTTATATCATTTCTACCAGAGTTATGCTATTCATTTATATTATTAATTCATCTGCTAATGTAGCCTAGTTTTTATAGACTCATATTTCTTTCTCGAGTCTATTCGAGCTTTTGTGTTACTGGGCGGCCAACTTTAGCAAAATGTAGCTCATTCTTTTTGTATTCTATTTATTGTGGATTGAGGCATAGATATTTATATTTACTGGATTATCTAGATAGTGACCATTATAATACAGTTTATACGTATTCGAGTCGGACCAGAGTCTGATCGAATGTGTAGCTGGCATGTAACGTATTCCTAGTCCTACGTATTTTGGGACTGGGGCGTTACAGCTATTTAGGTTTACCATGCGCACCAACTTCAAATCTATCGCTTTTCCTTGTTTTGATTGTCAACCCTAACATCACTTTGAATCTAAAGCTCTGATACTACGTGTTGGGAATAAAATACGAAAATTATTTTCCTAAACAAGAAGCTGCGAAAGAACTGAAGAAAAACAAACAAAACCAAATCGGCAAAATCACAAACAAAACAAACGCAGACATGAGCAATTTTTACGTAAAAAACTCAGATAAAAAAATCCTCGTAACGATCCGAGTCCAACTCAGAAAAACCTCCACTATTGGAATAAATAGATAGAGACTTCTCACCGATGCAAATCGGATCACCACAACTCATCGGAACAGAAAATAGATTACAGACTCACGAAAAACGAAGACAACGAGAAAAGATTATACAAAAACGATCACATCTTCGAAGTAGCGTCAATCCCCTTTCTCTCTCTCTCTCCCTCTCTCTCTTTCCAAAAGTTGCCTCCTTGTTGTAAGGATTAGGGTTAGAAAATACCTACATATACCCCTGCAATCCCGCAACCAATCTGTTCCACTTGATTTGGAGTAGCCGTCAATCTCTTTTCTCTCTCTCTCTCTCTCCAAAATTTGTCTCTTTGTTGTAAGAATTAGGGTTAGAAAATACCTACATATAATCCTGCAATCCCGCAACCAAACTGTTCCAACTGAAACCATTAGGGCCAGGGATTTGTTGGCATCTGGCACTGATCTTAAAAATAGAAGCCATATGAATTTTAGGTAGCTTTGGAAGGTGTCAAACTACAAATATTTTTAGGTCTTGCTCGGATTTCTTTTATAAATAGAAAAGAAAACTATTCCTATATTTCAACTGTTGACTTAGACCCAATTATGTACTCTCAGTAGTTGGATTGGATCTTAACAAGAGAATCCAAATGAATTTCATAGTGGAGTTTGATAAGGCGTATGGAAGTTGAAATATTTTAACACCAGATTCGGTTTTTTTCTTTTCTTTTTTATGATGTCCAACGATATATACGAAATTTTGTACATACTGTATTGCATATTATTTGGGCCCACTGTCCGATATTTCTCTCGTATTTTGATTTCGAGACATTCTACATTTTGAGATGTCCGACAATACGCACGAAACTTTGTACACGCTGTGTTGCATACAATTTGGATCCACTGTCCCACATCTTATTCGTGGTTTGATTTCGAGACCTTTCGTGTAGCCTGAAAAGTTATATCTCTTTTCACTGACCGCAAAGCCAGTTGAGTCCAGTCAGATTCAGGTTTTATGTTTTGATATAAGAAATCAAATTTCTTAGTTATGTACCATTTTGCTGATATGATTCAATAAATAAATAAATAATAGTTTAGTATGTTAAACTGTAAACACAAATAAATTTTGGTTTGGATGTGGTTTATACTATGAATTATATTATTTGGAAGAGACGTTGGTGAGGAAGGTCCTACAATGTTATGCTGCCGTTGGGATGGGTGGTGACAGGTCAACTGGGTTGTTGGTAGAGAAGAGAATGACTACGGAAAGAAATGAAATAAGAACACAACTTTCCCGAATAACACACCTATAATAGAAAGTTGAAATCATGGGTAAGAGAACACATCGCACATGGTTCTCACTTTCATGTATAGTATTATATGTACTTGTTACAGTGGACGTCTTTTTCAGTTGAAATCTAATGTTCCCCGAGAGCACAATGCAAAAAAGAAGAGAAATGCACGGAGAAAAAAAACAAAAAAAACAATTTTGTAGATCTTCTTGCATAGAATAAACTAACATGAAGAAGTTTAGAATGGCAATAAAATATGTTGAGTTATAAAAACTTATTTAGTCACACATTGAATAGAAAGTAAGGAGGAGACTAGTCTCCTCCTATATATATGGACCCACTCTTTGATAAATAAATCAATTAAGTCTTTCTACATGGTATCAGAGCCAAAGTTCTGAATCTTTTTTTCAAAAAAAAAAAAAATTAAAAACAAAGAGAATTTTCTTTTCCCCTGATCCCCCCCCCCCCCCTCCCGCCTTCCTTTGTGCGTGGAAGCACCCCCCCCCCCCCCCCCGGGTGTCGTCGACGTTCCCTGCGGGTATGCTTGCTGGTGTCGTCAAACCCGTCGTTGGATCTTGGATAATCAGAGAAGAACTCTTATGTAATCCTCTGATTTTGATCTCAACGTGGGTTCTGAGATTATACAGCATACTTCCTGAAAAGTTTTGCACAAATCTCTATTTCTAGCCCTTGTTTCGACAAGTTCTATCAATCGTGCATTTTTTATGCAACATAAATTTGGGGGTGTACAGATAGATGGAGAAAGTCGTAATCGCATGAAGGCGCACGACACGTGTTTGAGTTGCGTTTGACCTCGTCCCTGTGTGCAACTGTGGAGATGGGAACACATGTGACTAGTCAAGAGTTGAAAGAGATATTGGAGAGGGTGGCCAAGGTATTTCAGGCCAAATTAGAGGAGATATCATCTAGTAGGACAGCCGTGCCCGCACCAAAACCGTCGCAGTTGATAAAGAAGATAGAATTGCTGTCCAATGACATCAAACTTGAGGGGACGAGAAACTACCTAAGTTGGTCTAGGAGGGTGCTTCTGAACCTTCGGACCAAAGGGCTTAAAAATATGTGAAGGAAAAGTGCACTGCGCCAAAGGATAAGACGAGTGCTGAGTGGAGCACATAGAGTCACCTTAATTCTCTGGTGATTTCTTAGTTGCTGACTTCTGTGTCTCAATCCATAGCTGCGATGGTGGAGTCAATCTACAGTGCAGCTAATGTTTGGACGACATTGGCTGGGATGTACTCTGGAGCTGGGAGTGTCATGATGATGATGGAAGTTGAGAAAAAGATTGAGGCTACCACATAGGGGGAGAAGATAGCACTCCAGTATACAGCGGAGCTACGTCGCTTATGGGCGGACTTGGATCACTATGATCCGCTTTCATTGCAAAAACCGTCAGATATTCTCCGTGGGAAATAGTACCTTGAGCGTAGGTGTGTGGCTCATTTTCTCAAGGGTCTGAACCCACAGTTTTAGGCTAGGAGGGCAGCAATGTGTCATATGTCATCTTTCCCATCTCTGGATGAGGTTGTTGCATCGATGGAGCAAGAGGAGATCAGACAGAAAGTGATGAAAGGCGAGACCTCACCAGCTGTCCGCTCGGCATTGGTGATTCCTAGTGCTCCCATCAGCGATGACAGAAAGTGCTGCAATTACGGAAAGAAAGGGCACCTCAGTTACAACTTTCCTCAACCCCGCAATTCTGGTCGTGACCAAAAAGACAGAGGACAGAGAGGTGGACGTGCAGGTCAAGGAGGCAGGGGACATTGAGGCCGGAAAGTTGCTCACCTAGCTGTGCCAGAGGAGACCACTACTACGATGACTGGAACCGAGATGACAAAGCTGGAGGAACTACGTCAATTCAAGCTTCAGGTTGAGAGTTCTAAGGGCAAGGGACAGGCCACTCAGGATCTGGCTATCACTACCTACCTTGGTACTTTACTGGTTATGCTGCTCATATGGGCAACAGTATCCCGGTTCAGGAACTTGCATCCACTAAATCTCATATTGATTGGATCATAGATTTAGGTGCATCTAGGCATATCACAGGTGCATTTAGTGAGTTTACATTATATTATTCGAGCAAACATATACATCCTGAGATAGTTCAGACTGCTGATGGGACATCCCAACCCATCAGGGGTACTGGCTTGGTCCATTGTACTTCATATGTTACCCTGTCATCTGTCTTGCATGTTCTTCCATTTTTGGTCAATTTACTTTCTGTTAGCTCTCATTGATCAATTGAAATGCACTGTTCTTTTTTATCGGGATATGTGTTATTTCCAGGAGTAGGCCACGGGAAAGAGGCTTGGGGACTGGCATCAGGTGTGATGTCCTTTGGTACTTTGACAGGGAGGCTACAATGCTCGTTGCTACTATTAGTGGAGGGCCAGAGACAGAAATAATGCTTCAATACTGTAGATTGGGGCATTTATCTTTTGATAGTTTGAATAAGTTAGAACATGAGATAATGCATAAAGTAGACAAAAAAGGTTATTTTGTAATAATTTTAAAATTGGAAAGCATACACGTTCTACTTATAAAATGGTTGGTCTTCGAAGTCTTGAGCCATTTGCACTTGTTCATTCTGATGTTTGTGGCCCGTGTCCTACTACTTCCATCAGTGGATTCAGATGGTCTGTTACCTTTATTGATTGCTACTCATGTATGATCGGGATCTACATGATAAAACAGAAATCTGAGGTGTACAAATATTTTTAAGACTTCTCGGCGTATGTAAAGACCCAGTTTGGAGTAAATATGAAGATTCTTCGAACATATAATAGGACCGAGTACACCAACAAAGAGTTTGCTAATTTTATCTCTAGTCAGAGAATTCTTCATCAAACTACTTACCCAGACACTCCTGCTCAGAATGTGGTGGCTGAACGCAAGAACAGGCATCTACTAGAAGTGGCACGTTCTTTGATATTGACAATGAATGTGCCAAAATTCTTGTGGAGTGAGGCTGTTATGACAATAGCTTATCTAACTAACAGGATGCCGTCAAAAGTATTAGGGATGAAGACACCATGTGAGATTCTCTTGGGCTCTAATATTTTTATTGTTCCACCCAGAGTGTTTGGCTACACATATTTTGTGCGAGATCACAGAATGATGGTGAGCAAGCTGGATCCACAAGCAGTTAAATGTCTCACTGAAAGAAGGTTGTTTGTCAGTATGGACGTGACCTTCCGGGAGTTTGAACCATTTTTTGGGTGAAAACGAAGTTAAGTTCCTTGTTCAAGGATGGCTATACTAATGCTAGTAAAGAGGGGGAGAATGAGAGTAGCATCATGGTTGGTATGATTCTATGTCATTTTGAGTCACCGATGAGTGATAGTATCTTAGGGGGAGCCGACATTCAGGGGAAGATGAGAGTATGTAGGGAGCATGAGAAGTAGGAGCAACATGAGCAGCAACAGCATGAGCTTCCTCCATTTGTGCCTAGGCCAGTACTCACAAATGCTGATGTCCCAAGTTTCTCTTCTCTAGGACCTTCTTAAGCCCTTCTACCTGATTTATCTAGTAAGAATTTCTCCTCTGATGCTTCTAATACTCATGTCTTGCTTCGTAGAACTTCTAGAGTCAATGCTGGAAAATCTCCAGCTATGTTTGGTAGTTGGGATACTGACATTGCACATTATATTTCATATGCATCCACTCCACCTGCATATAAGTCCTTCCTTGCATCATTAGATTAAGTGCGTGTACCTAACAACTGGCAGGTAGCTAAGCAAGATCCTAGGTAGTTGAGTACCATACAGGAGAAACTTCAGGCCTTGAAGAAGAACGACACATAGGAGCTGGTACCACTGCCAGCTGGAAAGCATGTTGTTGGATGTAAATGGGTTTATACTGTTAAGCAGACTCCAGATGACAAGATTGATAAGTATATGGCCAAATTGGTTACTAAAAGCTATAGCCAAACTTATGGTTTCGACTATGACGAGATATTTGCTCAAGTAGGAAAGATGAGCACGGTGCGAGTGTTGGTGTCATGTGCTACCAACTTCAATTGGCAACTACATCAGCTAGATTTTAAGAACTTCTTTTTATATGGGGACCTCCAGAAGGAGGTGTATATAGAGATTCTATGAGGCTTTGCTAATTCACAAGCAACGGGGAAGGTATACAAATTAAAGAAGTATTTGTATGGGCTAAAGCAGTCTCCGAGAGCATGGTTTGATAGATTCAGGCTTGCAGTCTGTGTAATGGGGTATAGGCAGTGCAATAAAGATCATACTGTATTTTACAGACAATCCAAAACTCATAACACTATTCTTGCAGTCTATGTTGATGATATTGTAATTACTGAAAACGATACTCAGGAGATCCTACGGCTGAAGAAAAGACTTGGAGAGGAATTTGAAGTTAAGGATCTGGGGCAGTTGAAGTACTTCCTCGAAATTGAAATTGCAAGGTCACGAAAGGGTATAGTGATTTCTCAGTGAAAGTATGCTCTGGACCTTCTTTCAGAGACAGGAATGCTGGGTTGCAGGGTTGCTTCTATTCCTATCGAGCAGAATCATAAGTTGTGTGCTGAGGGTGGTGATCCTATAAGTAAGGAGCAATATCAAAGATTAGTTGGTCGGCTTTTATATCTATGTCATACGAGACCTGATATTACTTATGTCGTGAGTATGGTGAGTAGATATATGCATGATCCCAGATAGCAGCATATAGAGGCAGTTCGCAGAATTCTCAGGTATAATAAAGGAAGTCTAGGAAAGGGATTATGGTTCAGATGTTCTAGACATCTGAGAGTTGAAGGCTACTGTGATGTCGATCTGCGGTTTGTATGAACGATCGCAAGTCCACTATAGGTTACTGTATTTTTGTTGGAGGCAATCTTGTATCTTGGCACAACAAAAAGTAATATGTAGTTGCTATGTCTATAACCGAGGCCGAGTATAGGGCTATGGCAGTTAGCCTGTACGAGATAATGTGCGTGAAGAGCTTGTTGGCTGAGATGCATGTATTTAGAGGGGACTCCCTGCAACTTTGGTGTGACAAAAAATCAGCAATTGATATTGCAAACAATCTAATACAACATGATCGCACTAAATATGTGGGGATTGATCGGTTCTTCATCAAGGTGCAAATGAATAGAAAAGTTTTGATTTTGAGCTATGTGAAATCAGAGGAGCAGTTAGCTGATTGTTTAACTAAAGTTTTGGGTTCTAGAGAGTTTGACATCTTTTTTAACAAGATGGGGATGAATGATATCTATCACCCATCTTGAGGGGGAGTGTTGGATTATGGAAACTTATTTAGTCCTATATTGGATAGAAAGTAAGGAGGAGGCTAGCCTCCTCCTATATATATGGACCCCCTCTTTGAGAAATAAATCAATTAAGTCTTTCTACAAAATATTGGCTAAATTTTAACTTGATACCCTCAACTATTAAAAAATTTAACTTGATACCATAAACTTTAGACAACTTGATATCTCAACTATAATTATACGTATAACTTAATATCCTATACTACAGTGTTAACAGAAAATACTAAATGACAAAAATACTTCCATTTCTCCTCTCCCCTCGGTATTGTTGCCCCCGATGCCCTCCAACCCCCACCTCTCCCCTCCACCGCGCTACCAATGTCGTCGCGGAGACAACTTGATACCTCAACTATAATGTACAACTTAATATCCTACACTATGGTATTAAGAGAAAAATACTAAATGACCAAAATACTCACATTCTCTCCTCCCCCCCTCTCCCTCTCTCTTTCCCTCTCTCTCCCCTCGGCAGCAGCCACGACGACGTCAGTAGCGTGGAGGGGGTGGGGGTGGGTGGCGGGTTGTGGAGGCAACGGGATGACGACTGGGGCAACAACACAAGAGGGGTGGGGGATGGGTGGGGGAAAGATGGTAGTTTAGTCATTTTTTTAACGAAAATTTTAACCGCTGTCTGACGAAGTATACCAAGTTAAAATATTCAATAGTTGATGGTGTCAAATTATCTACTTTTAAATTTTAGGATATCAAATTAAAAAAATTGAATAGTCGAGGGTATCAAATTAAAATTTAGACTATAATATACAACTCTCAGCTCTTCTAACAAATATATACTTTTGGTATAGTAGTAGATAATTGAACATGGTAATTAACAACTAGTGTTCAAATCTAGTGTAGGTTTTGTAAATACATATATTCGATTTGTGGCATCGAAGTTACTGGTTTAATATAAGTACATGATCCTCAACTATCACAATATTGTGTTTTTTGGGTAGTGGCAAGGACTTTCAAAGAAAAATAGCGAATTATATATGATGTCCTAGCGTGGTTCCGCTTGCATGGAATTCAAGTGCCATAGTATGACTAAGTAGTAATACTTGAAATATATTCATTTTCAAAATATGTATGACAAATATTAATACCTTTATGTATGACATCAAATTCTAATTAAATATATTAAAATATTTATAGTTACAGAAATAATTTAATAGTATTTGTGAATTTTAAGACGATTTATAGAATTCCTATTTATAGAGTTCCTTTTGTCGTCATTATTTATAGAGTTATTCTAGAGATTTCTTATAACTTCCTTAGTGGATCCTTCGGAACATGACATTTATAGAGTTCCTTTGGTACGAAAGAAAAGTTAAGAAAGGAAAATATAAGTAAATGATGCTTTTTTCCCTTTTTTCTTGATATATGAAAGAAAAGTGGAGTTATGTGTCCAGTCTGGACGTTTGGAACTGAACTCGGAACGAGTTCGATATGGCCGAGTTTAATCCGAACTAGGGTGATTTTATTTTAATATCTTTCATAAGGTCCAAATCGAACTCAGGCCGAGTTTGGTTCGGTCGGGGTTGATTAGTTTTTGGTTTTAATCTACAGTTTGATACTAGTGACGGCCATATTTGATGATGGGTTATTCTGGAGATTTCCTAAACCCTTAAAATAAGTTTAACAAAATAAGTTTATCATCCTATTTATATGGCTTGAGGGTAGAGGCTCAAATAATAGAACAAGATGGGCGATTCATGGTGCTTGCCCACAGAAAATCTAAGAGAAAGTTCGTACTTTGCTCTTAGGGCTTGTTGTTCGAGACAACAGGAAGAGGAGATCTGTGCGAAAAAGTCGTCTTCTTCGTACATGGAGCTAGATCGCTACGGATAGGGTAAGTGATTTCAGTTTTAATCTCTCTTTCTTCTTGAATTTTGTGAGGGGGTGAACCTTTGCACAAAGGGTTCAACGTTATTTTTATTCAATCTTGTATCTTTTGTCAAAAGTTATATTAATTGAGATTTATCCAGGTGACGTAGTCACCGAACATATACGTTGTTTGATCTGTCTTGGCGTACGTAGTAGATTGGTTCATTATCTTTAGGTGGATTGGTATCGCTTTTCCGTCCGTGGTCATGGTCGAATCCAGTTCGTGTCACACACGGGTTCCCAACAAGTGGTATCAGAGCGCTGGTAGCATGTTGCTGATCACAACAACTGGTATCAGAGCTCTCAGGTTCATGAGATGGAACGTTCAACCATGTCTACAGAGCAAATAAATACACGCATGATCATCCTCGCAGGAAAAATGGACGATTTGGAAGCCAAAGATGGAGGATCTATTCTGTAGCAAGAACTTGAATAGTCCGTTGGAGGACGATAATGCCAAGCCATCGGACAAAGTTTCTAAAGACCTGAAACGATTAAATCGGAAGGCCGTTAGATTCATTCGTTAATGGTTGGACGATTTAGTTTACTACAAAAATACTGTTAAGTAGCGACGAATCTCAGCGACAGAAATTCGACAGAATAACGACTAAATTATTTTTGTAAACAAAATATATTATATTTTGTCAATATTCTGTCGTTAATCCGTCGGTGTTACTTCAACAGCGGATTAGCGACGAAATTATCCGTCGCTGTAAAAACTTAAATTTTTGGCCACGTTTCATTTTTCCTCATTCTTAATCTCTCTCTCTCTCTCTCTCTCTCTCTCTCTCTCTCTCTCTCCGACAGCCCCTTTCCCCCACTCACCCTATCCTCCTCCTCCTCCTTCCCCACTGACCACCGACCCCCTCTCCTCATCCTCATCCTCCACCGGCGTCCGACCTGCAAGCCCTCCTCCTTCACCCCCGACCCCCTCCCCCTCTCCGGTGACCTCCCCCTCTTAGGAAGCTCACCCCCCTCACTCTTCCTCTTCTCCTCCTCCTCCTCCTCTACCTCCACCGACCCCCCGACCCCCTCTCCTCCTCCTCCTCCTCCTCCTTAAACATCCGACCCCCAAGCCCTCCTCCTCCACCCCGACTCCCTCTGCCTCCATTAGATCCCCTTCTCTTCCGGCTAAGGTAACCCTAACCTTTATTTCAAATTGGTTAATTATTGTATTTGGATTGTGTGGGTCTGGTCACACATACAAATAGGATACGCTGGACACGAACACGAAAAAAATGAATGGTTTGATATTTTTGATATGTTGGACATAGATTCGATATGCTGGACACGGGCACGTACGGACACGATACGCTGGTCAACCCTAACCCTCCGCATATCTATTTGGGGAAATACTACACAGGATACATGACGCATTGTCTAATATATTTGAAATTTATGGGAAGACACTTGACACAAGATACTAGAAGACACATATTATAGTGTCGCGCTTTGCGTAGGCACTATATACAAGTGATATGCTATGCTTGCTCGAGCAGAAGTCTTCTCGGAGAGTTCCCGATCAAACCACAAGACGGTTGATATGAGTGAGTGAGCAAAACTTTATTTTCTGATTCTTGCACGACTTAATAATAAATCTGAGTTTTTGCTATGCTTGTTTTGCTTAATAAGATAATTTTTGCATTGAGAATGATAGAACGAGAACATGCTTACTTAATAAGAGAACTTGTATGCTTGTCTGAAAAGAGAGAATATTGCTATGCTAAGTCAAGATAGAAAAAATATTGCATGCTTAGTTACACTGACACCGCTATCAAACGAACCCTTGCCATGCTAAAAAAAAGAATAAAAGAATTGATTGAACAAGTCCCTTTGTTATATGCTAAGAAAGCGATAGATATTGCATGCTAGTTGTTATGAAATCAAAATCGTGCTTGCAAATACATGTTTTTGCTTTCCTGTTTTGCTATATCGAACTGCTATAAGTCTTTGATTCGTATAAGCAGAGACTAATAGTGTGCCCTGAGGTACGTCCTTGTGATCTAGTGGGGTGTGCTATTGGATATGTGAAAGATGTGTTTTGCTTGACAAGATGTGTTTTGCTCGATCGTATATGTTTTGCTTGATCATTTGTTTGCTTGCATTATAGATGATTCATGTCATTATATTGGTCTCGGACAATTTGTGCACAAGGTCTTGTCTCTCGAACGGTTCCTGGGATACTGGGAATCGCTCAGTCCGGAAGAGATTTTCGTTTTACCCCGAGGATACGGCTCTACAGGGTCTAGTAGGGTAATGTGTCTAATAGTGTTGTGTGGAATCCATGATGTCATAGCTGCTAGTACTCGTATGTGTTGGTGAAGAGGTTAACCTTGAGTCACAGCTGCTGACACATGCGCGTGCTAGTGAAGAGCTAAACCTTGAGTCACCGCTGCTAATCATGGGGCTACCCATGGACCATCATATAGTTAGGGCGCATGCTAGGCTAGCCTTCTTGCATACCTAACAGTTTGATGCAGAGACGGACAGGGAAAGAGAACCTTATACATATTTATTTATGCAATTTGTTGCTAACTTGTATGTCTACTGCAGGGATAACCGGTCATCAAGGGATAATAAATACAAATATTATATATATATATATATATATATATATATATATATATATATATATATAGCTTGCTTATTTATTTTGTTTGCATCGTAGAGTTTATCTGATAGTGCTTCATGCATTCGCATCGATTGGACAAAGGCTATTAGTGCAGAGCTGAACCTTGGTCCCGGCTGCTATTATGTTAGTGAAGAGAAATTATGAGTCACAACTGCTAATAACATCAGATAAAAAAGTCATTAGTTAGTTGATTTACCGCTACTGATCCTGAGTTTCTCGGGGACCAAAATTATATAGATAGTTCGTCTTGTTTACTTGATAGAATGATAGTCCACTTGGTCACTTGTTTTGATTCAAAATAAACTATCCACTAGACATAAATTTTGTTCCTATGAGTTAGAATATGGTGCACAATAAATGTTGTGCACTACATGATAGAACATTGTCCCGATTGTATGCTTATTGTTTGAATATGCAAACTGTTTTCAAAGCTAAGTTTTCGAAAAGAAGTAAACTGACTCAAATCCTGTGCTGCATGAAATAAACATAGGTAAAAGTAATAAGATCACTAGTATTGTAATATTTTGCCACATGCTTAATTAGTGTTGGTTTCAGGAAATGTTGCTTCTGTTCGTTGATTTATACTCACCAGTACTTCTTCCAAAGTGCTGACCCACCAACAATTTGCTTGCTCGCAGGTGTTGGATCGTTAGTGGAAGCGATAGCCGTATCTCATCCCTAGGCACGGAGTTGGGAAAAAATATGCTAACTCGATCTGCTGTAAGAAGCCCAGAGTTGAGGGTCATCCAGGCGAGAGACTGCATCCCTTTCTTTCGGTAGCCCTTTGGGTTTCCCAAGGATAGCGGTAGCTGGGGCAAAGCCCGCTTTCTTCGCTCCGCGAATGAGAGAGAAACTCATCGGAAAAAAGACGTTTTCCCTTTGCGGCAAGCCCAAGCCTTTATTGTAGTTTCAGTCAAAATAGAATAAAATAAGGAATTTGCGATCCTGACTCGTGCAGCATCCCGATCACAGTGAAGTCACTAATCAAATTCCCCAAAAGACGAGATTCAAGTGTGATTCTAGCGCATTCACAAAAGCTTTTTTCAGGGAGCAATTCCTTTTCAAGATTGGAAGTTCTTGGTTCATAGATCCGCCCGGTGACAAAAAACATCCTTTAAGATAGAACCGAAAGAATGCCATCCCTGCTTCTTGGGGAAGGAGGGACGGGCAGGCGAACGGGAGGACCCAAAAATCTGGAGTCGATGCCTTGAGCTGTATCGAAATTGATTTTAGATGATTTTGTGTAAAGGGATGTAATGTATGGAACACTGTCATTATTTTTGAGAGAGTGCTTGAGTTATTTGTAACCTCGGCCACGCGCATCTTGTAACACTTTTGAATATCAATAAAAGAGTTTTTTTTTTGCCATTGTGTTCTTTACTTTTCTGCAAAATGTGTCGCGGCTTCCATCTTGAATATCTTACTTGTCCTTGTTCAAGCTTTGGCCTTGTGCAAGCGCAACTTAGGCTTGCATGACATCGTGCCCAAGCGAGGAAGATCGGTTCCGTAGGGACCAAGCAAGGACGATCGACCCTTACGGGACCGGAGCGTGACAAATATAAACATTAGGTTATAAATACTAGTCACAGGTTTGCTCTGGATCGTGTTGGCAAGCTACAAACTTGGTATATGGAAACTAGTTACGGGTTGGCTTTGAAAAAAATTAAAGTAAAAAGTATTTAGAATGTAGGATTTGCGAATTGGTAGAAGAGGAATTTATTCAGAAATTAAAACAAATTCCAAGTAATAAAAATGCATATAGTTCTATATCTTAACCAATAAATAAGCCAACAATAGATTCCTTCAAGTGGTTGTCAGGGCCAAGCAATAATTGCCTATGTGCCTTATATTGGGGAAGAAAAAAAAACGACAAAATAGAAGTAGAAAGTTTCAACTTTCGATTTGTTAGGAGTTAAGTTGTACATACATGAACAAGTATCGGAATCAAAATCGATATCAGACCATTACTATTAGTATCGAGATCAGTGATATTGGTATATATCGGCAGTTTCGGACTGGAGTATCAAATTTTTTGGTATCAAAAACAAATAAATATTAGTAAATTATTAACATTTTAGAAAATACTAGGAAGGGGTTCGAGGGGTATCAATATGTAGGGTGTAGTTACTTTATCAAACTAGTATAATAATAATTAATTATTACAATTAAGTACTAAGTTAGAATATTCATTATTTAAGTTTTTTGATACTTGTATTTAATCCATATTGTTTGAATATATAGGGTACGTACATACAGAATTGGTTTGAACAATGAGTCGATACTTAGTTGACCGATCATTAATTTACAATCGGCGATATGAGAGTAGAATTTGTTTGACAGATGATTTCAGGGTGGGCATTGAGAAATTTCTCAAATACGCCAGTAGTCAACCTTATTTCATGGATGTGAGGCTCATCAAGTGTCCTTGTGTCAAATGTCATAATATACCATTCAAAGAGGTGGATCTCATGAGGGAGCATCTCTACAAGAAGGGTTTCCTACCGAACTACAAGGAGTGGACGGCTCAAGGAGAACCTTTGACTCCTCAATATCATTTCTCCTTCAATACAGTGGTAAAAGAGTCCACTCTTGGAGATAACTTTGAATATCGACCTCGAAACCTGGCGCGTGAGTTGGTATTTGATGCGGCCAATCCAAGTTTTGATCCGAAGGATCCGAATCCTGATGCGAAAGAATTCTATAATATGCGAACGACTTCGAGCATTAGCTATCGGACCAAGCAAGAGGGCAAAGTGTTGGGATGGATATACCATCAATGGCTTCAAATTTAGAACCACTGATAAGATGATTAATCAATCTTTTATCGATGAGAAGACTAATTATACAAATAATTCTAGAGTATATGTGAGGGGTTCAGTCTACGACGAGGATCCAAAATTCGACAATTACGGTGTATTAAGAGATGTCGTAGAGCTGTAATACTCTTATGAGATAAAATTTGTATTATTTAAATATGATTGGTTCGACACAACACCCAAGCAAGGATGAAAAACTGACAACCAATTTGGGTTTGTTGATATAAATTATGAAAAAGATATGTAGGTTTCAAACCATTTGTGTTGGCTAGTAAAACGGTTCAAGTGTATTATACGAGCTATCCTAGTCGACGACGCAATAATAAGGATTTGTGGACTGTATGCAAAACTAAAGCTAGAAACACATATAATATTGGGGATCTAGCATACCTGGAGGATGAGGTGGTCATGCCTCAACCTACATATATGAGTTTGGCCGGTATTGATGGTATGGAGGTCGATGTTACCGTAGAGGATGATAGAGTTAATAAAGAGATTGACATAGAAGATTTATCTCATATAGAGGAGGACTCTGATATGAAGGTATCGAACGAGGAACAAGAATTGGAAGATGAAGGTTATACTGAAAGTGAAAATAAAAATGAAGAAGTAGAAGATGAAGATGAAGACGAAGACGATTCAAAAAATGATTCAGAAGACGATGATAATTCGAAAGATGAAGAAGATTAGTATGTACACATATGCACATATACATTAGCTTAGATTATTTATTTATTTAATGACACGGTTATTATTTATTTTATCATCACACAAGTATTTATTTATTTTACAACACTATCCATTACTTTATGATGTCTTGATGTCACTATTTTTATTTATTTCATAACACCATTCATAATTTACTATCAGAATTACCTATTCCGACCATCGAGCATTTTCGACGGATGGACAGTATTATAATTTTTTGCTAGATCAATTTTTGGTAATTCTTATTTTTTTCTTATTAATTGATTACTTAATTTTTACAGTGCGAGGTGCCATCAGAGACGGGGGGGACCTAAAGATCGTCGAATTCTCCGCATTCTTCCAGTGGACGCACAAAAGGAAGAATGATGGGAAGCTCATAGATGAGCAGGCAGCAAAAATATACGTAAGTTGTGTTAATAAAATTTTGTCAACAAAATTTAATTATATTTTTTTATAATTTAACTATATTTGTTTACCCTAAAAATGTAACCTTAACTTTAATATTATTACCTATGATATATAAAAACCTTAACTCTAAACCTAACCTATGATATCTAAAAACCTTAACTCTAAACCTAACCTATGATATCTAAACTTAACTCTAAACCTAATCTTAGTTGTAGTCAATAAAAAGTTTAATCCTAACCTACGATATCTAAACCTATTTATATAAATAAATATAAGAGACATATGAGACGTTGGAGGGTGGGGCTGAGAGCAGTACACCGACTGAGAGAAATGATCGGTGGGTCCAAGTTGTCGGGAGAGGAAAAGGCGACAGCGTGTATGGGACTGGATCGTTGGCATCCCAGCCGTCGGTTATTTCCAGAGCTCCTCCGACGGCTCCTCCATCTCCATCAGAGCCTGGCCCCGGTGTTCCTTCTGGTGCTATGAGTTTGGAGCAGATCACGATGACTCAGTTAGAGGTACAAAAGCAGGTTAGACAACTGGCAGTGTCTCATGATCTTGCAGCTTCTGCTCCTCCTGCAGCTCATGCTCCTCCGACGGCTCCAACGATGGCTACTCCATCTCCTCCGACGGCTCCTCCGACTCTATCTCCAATTTCTTCTGGTGCTCCGCTTGACATTCCTAAGGATCTACAACAGATCATCGTTGTGATTATGATGTAGTACATGGCTAGCCGACAGTCGTCGCCACCTCCACCGTCGACTTGATGTATTTTTATTTTTTTGATAATTTGACAGTTTGATCGATGTACTGGTTGTATAACTTTATATGTTTGGATTATGGTAGTTTTATGTGTTTGGTACATTCTATTGTATTTAATACAATAATCTTTGTGGTTGTATAACTTGATATTATGATAATTTATGGCTATGCACTTGTATTTAATACGTTTTATTGTATTTGATTGTATTTGATGTGTTTGAATCTCTGATTAATTTTTTATAATGTCACAGGAGCAGGAAATAAGTGATTATATTCTGGAAAAAAATATATGTTTAGCGATGGATTAACGATGAAAAACAAAAAAATTTTAGGTCAGCGACGGATCTGCGACGCTTCCGCGACGGATTAGCGACGAAAAGTTTCGTCGCTAAATATGTCTGGTACCCAAAAACTAGACAAATATGTATCATAAATAGTGGCTAAATTTGTCCTTATTTTCGTCGTTGTTAGCAATAGGTTAGCGACAGAAATACATTCGGTGAGCTTCTGAAAAATTTGGTAAAAATGGGCTCACACTTTCCATCGCTAATCCGTCACCAAATACAACGACGTAAATAATCCGTCACTGAATTTTCATCACTAATTACATCCCTAGTTCATCGACATGGAGACGGATTAGCGACGAAAATATGGCAGCGACACTTAAATTAGTGACGCCATATTTCCGTCGCTAATCCGTCCCTATATTAAAATAGCGACGAAAAAGATATTTTAGTGACAAAAATTTTCTTCGCTAAAACTCTATATTTTTGTAGTGGTTTTCACCACGTGTCCATTGAGAATTCTGTAAAAGTATTATGGGAGAAGTTGTATTTGCTATATGAAAGGAAGATGGTTGGCAATATGGCATTTCTTACTCGTCAACTCGAAGTACACGGAGGGTGCCCCGGTGGCACTACATCTGAATAAGATTTATGATATCATCAATCAACTATCTGCGATGAATATGGTGATTGATGACGAGATTTAGGCCCTTTTGCTTTTGAGTTCTCTGCTGAAAAACTGGAAGACATTGGTGGTATCAGTGAGCAACTCCGTGCTGGATGGAGTTCTCACGATGGAGGTAGTTAAAAGTAGTTTGTTGAACAAGGAGGTTTGACATAAGCAAATTGAATCATCGCAGAAGTCCGCTCAAGTTTCTTTCGATGGGAAGGAATACTCAAGTCACAAGCGAGGACAGGAGAAAGTTCTCTGGATCTTGCGATTGTGGATTGCAAGGAGGGCTGCTATCATTGTGGCAAAATTGGTCATATTAGAAGGAACTGCATGAAGCTCAAGGCTCAGAAGGATAAAGACAATGATGATCAGGAATATCTCACGGCTATGGAAGATATCATCATCGCAACAACCGATGCCAAGGAACCTTGTGGCATGTGTCATGATGGTGATTGGGTCATGGACAGGGGGCGATGTATCGCGTCACTCCACATAGGCGAATCTTCAACGGAGTTTGGTTCGATCCAAACTCGGTGATTTTATTTTAGAACCTTTGGCAAGGTCCAAACTGAACTCAGGCCTAGTTCTGTTCGGTCAGGGTTAACGAATTTTGGGTTTTAATCTATATTGTTGGATGCTAATGACGACCAGATCTGATGGTGGACAATTTTAGAGATTTTCTAAAACCCTAAAATATGTTTCTCATTATATTTATATGGATTGAGTGTGGAGGCACAGTACAAGTGGGAGATTCAAGGTGCTTGTCTATAGAAAATATAAGAGAAAGTATATACTTTGCTCTTAGGGCATGCCATTCGAGACAGTAGGAAGAGGAGATCGGTGCGTGGAAGTCGTCGTCTTCGTACAGGGAGATCGCTATGGGTAGGGTGAGTTATTTCAGTTATAATCTATCTCTTTCTTCTTGAATTCGGTGAGGGGGTTGAACCTTTGGGCAAAGGGTTTGACATTATTTTTATTCAATCTTGTATCTTTTGTCGGAAGTTATATAGATTGGAATTTGTCCAGGTGACGTAGTCACCGAACATATACGTCGTTTGATCTGTCTTAGCGTTCATAGTAGATTGGTTCGTATCTTCAAGTACGTTGGCAACGCTTTCGTGTTCGTGTTTGTGTCCGTAGCAGAATCAAGGTCGTGTCATGCACGGGTTTCCAACAAGTGGTATAGAGCGCTTGTAGGGTGCTGCTGATCCCAACATGGAGGGATTACTTTTTTCTTTTAACCAAAGAAATTCAATCCCCCAAAAAATAGGAGAAAAATTGAAAGAAAAAGTGAAGACTTGTCCTAATTTATAATTATACCCAATATGAATTATATTATTTATATTTAAAAATGGTTCAATAAAGTCAAATGGTAAATAAATATTTTTAGTTAAGGGTATAATTAGTAAAACATATATATATATTTTATTTTCCTTTCTTTCACTTTTTTCATAAAAAAAATGTATCATTTACATTCTTCATTTCTCCTACCAAACATAAAGGAAGAAAATGGTCTTTTCTTTCGATATAGATGAAAAATATGTCGACTTTTTCTCTCTCACTTTTCTATCCTTTCCTACCAATCGAAACCTTAGCTAACTTGGCACAAGTTATAACGATCTATTAAGTAGAGTGATTAAAATAAGTAATGATATGAGGACACATTCTTTTTGACACACTCCATAGTCATACTGATGTAGCAGTGCATTATTGGATGTCATAGAAAGTCTTAAAAGAGAGAAAATAATTAAGGTCTAATAATGCACTGTCATATCAGTGTGGCTATGGAGTATGTCAAGGAAAGTGTGTTAACGTAGTTAAAATTAAAGGAAGGTTCTAGTTTAAGTAATAGGAATAAAAATAGGAATAAGATCAGATTTGTTGTTGTGGTACTATAAATATCCCTATTTAATTTAGTTGTATTAGTTGTTATGTGGTCCATGAAAGAAATGGTTGGATGGAATTAATGGAGTCGCTATATAGGTTGCAAGACTGTCTTCAAGATTTAACATACTTCCATTATTGGTAAGTGTTCCATATGCAATTGTCTGGACTACTTAAAAGTGGACATTGTTAGGTGTGAATGCGTTGAAATGCATTCTTCTTGCATTTTATTACTTGCAAGTAATAAGCAAAGCACTTTCCAGACGCGCCCTTTTACGAACACAGTAATCTCCAATTCGCGCGGACAAATCAGATAACATAAAGACGCATAATGGTCACGCCAATGTTTTCACATCCATAATCCAAGAAAAATGGTCATTTTAAATGGTAATTATTTTTTAATCTTAACGATGACTCTCTTCTAGGACCTGTTTGGTTAGTTAAAAGTGGGTTGAAAGTGAGGCTAAATTGGAAACTCGGCTGAACTGTTTCGAGTTTTCTTGTTTGATTGGTTGGGTTGAAAGTTGGCGAAAGTCTTGACAAGACCTCGTTGCAGTTCCTATCCCTCATTCTTCGGCCACTTTCACTACCGAAAAAATTGGATGAAAGTGAAGAAGGAAATGCTGTGATGTACACTTGAAAGAGAGAGAAATTGTAGTTTCTCCCCAAAAAATTAGGAGCGGAAGAGGCTGAAGTCGTCGACCGTGTTGCCGTCCCCCCCCCACCCCCCCAACTCCCCCTCCCCCTCCCCGACCAACTCTCCCGCCACTCTCTTGCTCTCTGTAAGAACTTTTTTTTTTCGACCGATGATTTCACCTTTTAGACCATATTTCTTCCTTCTACGACTGTTTTCTCTATATTTTGCAACGATTTGTGAAGAAGTGGGGGGGGGGGGGGGGGGGGGGGGGGTGAGGTTTGCTCATATCTAATGGTTTAGACCTTCATTCCTTTAGATCTTGAAGTTTTTAGTCCAGATCTGTAGGTTTCGACCTTCATTCTTCTAGATCTGGAAATTTTTAGCTCAGATATAAGGGTTTCAACCTTCATTCTTGTAGATATGGGGGTTTTGACTCTCTCCTCATTCTTCTGCTACTGTAAAAAGCGTGCCAAAAATTCGACATTATATACTGTGACGTTCTGCAAGTTGGCCAGATCTGGAGATTTAGAGCATAGGTTTTTTTTTTTACATAATTTTGATACCACTATCATGTTTCTCCTAAAATTTTACATATGTACGTATTCTTAAAAATGCACAGTCCTTACCACCTACCTTCATGGCTTCAATGCCCCCTCCACAATATTGGCCTTACAATATAGGTGCATTTGGGGATTCTTATTTCTATGTCAATGTAGATGCCGATGCCTCTATTGAACAAAATATCCCGATTGAGGATCAAGTTTCTCCTCCTTCTAAGAGAAGAACGAAGAGGGTAGCTACAAAAATAAAAAAGGTAGGGCATGACAAGGGTAATAATAATAGGGTAGAAGGAGGCAAAAATGAAGGGGGCACCCCTAACAAGCGATGGCCAGATTCACATTTCGACGAAATGTTAAAGCTTCTTTGTTATGAAGCGGAACAAGGAAGAAAGTGTGACAAGAGCTTCAAACGTGAAGCCTTCACACATGTATGCAATACAAACAATAGGAAGTTCGGGGAATCTTATACAGTGGAAAATGTATCGAACCACTTGCGAGGATGGAAGACTAAGTGGTTAAGGATTTTGAAAGCTAAGGACCTATCTGGTGCAGGGTGGGATGACAAATTGAAGATGGTTCTTTTGGATAGTCATACCCATGAAGATCTTATAAAGTAATAGAGATACTTATACTATTCTATTATATACTTTCTAAGACTATGTAGGTTCTAACAAATATATTTGTTTGTTCTTATGTAGATAAAATCTGAAATGGCTCCATGGATAATGTTCCAATCAAGAATTATGATATGCTTAGCACTGTGTGTTGTGACAACCATGCAAGGGGGGACCTGGCACGGGATACGTTCTCATTGGGATAAATATGAGTACGAAGATGACGATGATACCAATAGTCCCATGACAATTAGGTCCAACAAGTTACAAAGCAAAGCTTCTAATGCGAAGGCTACTCCATCCAATACCACCACTTCGTCGGGGTCGAAACGCCGTAGGAGTGCGACAGAAGCAAGAGATGATACCATGAGTAAGCTTATTGATAACGTTAACGTAATGGCTACCTCTATCAACAAAGGGTTCAATACACCTTTTTATGAGAAGCTACCTTTTTTGAGAAGCTAGGATCCATTGTTTTTGGCATGCAAGGGTTCGATGCCAACTTACTTATGCAGGCATATGACTTCCTAGCGGTGCACGAAATTGAGGCAACCAAATTTATGGGAATGTCGGAACCATTTCGTGGCCAATGGATGCATAAGCTTGAAGACAACCAATCTTACCATAACCCAGAAATTTGAAAAGAGAACTTTTAGTAGTATGTTGGGGGGTAAATATTTTGCAAAAATTTGGTAACTTTGTGAACTTCAATTAGCATGGTCCTATTATGTTGGGTTGTAACATATTGTGAACATTTGGTAACTTTGTAAAATTCAATTAGCATGCTCCTATTTTGTTGGCTTGTAATATTTTTTGAAATTTAGTATGTGAACTTACTTAAACTTAGTTTATAATATTTATAAACATTTGGAAGCATGTTGGCATGTATATATTGTCTACTTTGGTTTAAAATGTGTCTAATATTATATGTTGATTGAAATGTTAGAATGACGTATTATGTTGTGTTGAAGGGGAGGGTTCCTAGGGTCTACACTCAGTGGTCAGAATGACACAGGGAAGTTAATTAATGGCTTCAAAGAGAATTGTTATTTCAAGTGCGAAAATAGAGAGGAGGCTATGAGCTACTTTAGCTCTCTTGATAATGAACCCCAATGTGCCACATATAAGAAAGCTAAAAGTGGCCACACAAGCAAGTGGACTATTTGTTTGGGATGAGGTGGTTTTATGTTCTTTCTTATAGTTATCATGTGGTGGTTTATGTAATATTCAGTAACTACGTTATGTTTTGTATGGGTTTTGATATGCACTACGTGAAACATGTATCATATCTAAGGGCCAACTCTAATGTATATATTCTAATTAATGAATTTTTATGTAAATATTCCTCATGTTTGTATAGATAATTTGTGTATTATTTAAACTTCTTTCATGTAGGAAAAAACCAAAAATGCAAGAGAGCATTAGACAATAATAATTAAATATGAGTCTAAATCACAATAAATGGCGATGATGACTAGATTCATGATTGCTTGGAGCCATATGTGGTATGTCCCTTCGAAACATATGTTATGCGATTGATGGGAGCCCTTTAAACTTTTGCGAAATGGCCGGAGGTAATCAACGTATTACATTTTAGTCCCATGCGGTCTAAAATCTATACGATTGATGGAAGTCCCTTTCCCATTTGTGAAATGGCCGGAGGTAGTCAACGTATTAGCTAAGATTTGGACAATGATGAGTGGGATGAATACTCTGAGTCTAAATAAAATATATGGCAATGATGACTAAGTCGGGGGACTCCTTTGAGCCATGTCTTTCATGTCCCTTCACACTTCGGAGAGGAATAATATTGGTTATGTATCCTATGAGTATCAGTTCTCAGATTGCCGATGCTTGGGCTATGTTGGTTTTCAGCACACCTTCTACTTTCAATTCATAGTTTTCTGAGCTTCTATTTTCTTGGGAGTATCCTGGGTTTTTTAAGTATGCTGGGATCTATATGGTATGAAGAGTTCAGCCGAGTTTCCAATTTATGCTCACTTTCAACCCAGTTTACTCCAACCACTTTCAACTAACCAAACAAGCCCTTTGTTTACTTCTGGACATTGGTTGTCTCAGTTCTCTATTTTCTAAGTTTAAGTTGGGAGTATCATGATATTTTTGGGGTTTTATATGCACTGGGCTCCATGAATTTTTCTAAGCCCAACCTGCTGATGGTGATGTTGTTCTCTTGATTAAGTTTATTGATGAAGTTCACCTCCCTTTGCAATCCAAGCTGCGGATGTTGTAATCTCACTTTCATGATACTTTGAGTATCATTTTCATTTTTTTCCTGAAAGTATTAGTACCCAGGTATGCATATGTGAGAGAAATTTTTACCAACTAGTCATGTTTGCTGACCCCATTTTCCCGAGAGTACATATCAGTTTTACATCTCTATATTTGGAGTTTTTTAGACACTCTCTGATACACTATATTAGGAGTTTTTTGCAATGGGCTATGATGATATGTCGACAGTAGATAATGCTGCCTCTATATGGGTTTTTTTTGGCTATGATGAGTATTATTTTGGGCAGGGATACAACTTAATTTAGTTTTTTTTTTTGCTGCCTCTATATGGGTATTATCCTATATTGACAACATTCCTTTGATTTGGAGGTCAACTTGGCAACCTCTAATAGAGCATGCTACTCGAGTTTATTTTGCTACCTTGCCAGCCTATGATGGTTTGCTAGATTCAGATGCTGGATTTTAACTTGGCAGCTTCATTTTTTCTCTTTATGCACTTATTTGGGGTATATGCTGATGACTCTACATGTAGTGATCATGAGGGTAAGGTTTAGCCTATATCTGAGCCCAATATTATTTATATTAAGAAGTTTATTTGTCTTTGTGCATATTTCTGTTGTGATACTCATTGACCCTTTAGTTTCATTTTTCCTCTTTCAAGTTTTTGGGCTATGTTGTTTGCTGCCCAGGTTTTATGAATATTATGCATTTATAACTTATAATTATGAGTACCTAGTGTGTGTATGTTGAGAAATCTTTGGACTATGTTGTTTGCTTCAAGTAGTTTATATATAGCATGTATCAAAACTATAAACTGCAGTATCATGAAAATTCTGCATTGGAAGGACTAGCAAGCTGACAGGGCAATGATGAATTGGAAGAGATGGCTCTGCCTCTGCCTTTGAGATGGAATTAGAAGTGTTGGTTACCTCTCTTCTCTGCTGAGCTTCTTTTATAGAGCATGGCACTGGTTCTGAGACTGAATTAGAGCTGTTGGTTGGTTGTGTTCTCTACTTGAGCTTATAATACTTGAGCAGTTGGTTGACATGAAGCTTAACATATTGCTATATACACATATAATGTTGTAAAAAATTTCCATTATGAGCTCTCCTCTGATGGCCCTAGTTACTGGAATCAAGTATGATCATGTAATTTTATTCATTTTATGAGAATTTCAGTATTAGATTGTAAAAAAGTTGTGACCAAATTTTGGAGTAAACTAAATTTGTATATATTTAAATGTATTTGTACTGAAATTTGTATGTATACAAGAATTATTTCGTTGGCCGTACAATTTTTTTGTATTTTACAAATTTTGCGTTTAACTTTTTTTTTGTCAATTAATTGTGTGAAAGAAAATTTATAATTTACTTAATTAATATGGAAGAGAAAGGAGGGTAACCATACCTAAGTTTATTACATCTCCAATCACCATCCATCCGCATTCAACAACCATCCAAACAACAGAGCTCATTTTTTTTCTCTACTTTCAACAACTATCCAAATGACCGAGCTCATTGTTTCTCCACTTTCAACAACCATCCAGATGACCGAACTCATTGTTTCTCCACTTTCAACAACAAACCAAATAATGGAACTTCTTTTTCCTCCACTTTCATATTTTTTAATTCACCAACCAAACAAATTTTAGAAAGTCAAAATTTATGCGCACATATCGTGCACGCAAACTCCGTATTTCCACTTTCGTACTATCATACACTTTTGTGCAACCAAACAGCCCCCTAATTGAAGGGCACGTACAATAATTTTATGGACATCCAAATAGCATATTCTCGCAAGATCTATCTATTCTTAGTTCTCATAAGGTGAGAAAAATGAGATCTTTTTTGTCTTCGAAATCAATTTTGTTATTTGTCAACCAAAACTTTTGAGTGATACATCTTCCATTATGTAGCATCTGACATGACAGCTGACATGGCAGTTTTTAACCAAAAAATTAATTATCCAAAATTGTAATATTAATATTAATGTTAATTTAATTTAATGTTAATATTAATATTAATGTTAATTTTAATTTAAAATTTGACATGTCATATATTATGTCAGCTGCCACATAATGGGAGATAACATCACCAAAAAAATTGAGTGATAAATAGCTTTTTTGCTTAGAAATTGTAGAAAATGAAGAGGATAGTGGAAGAAGAAGGAAAGGCAAAAAAATAATTCATCAATATTTTTTTATTTTCCTAAGTTGGCGGGTTAAACCAACTATTTTTTTTTCTCAAAATTAAAAAAAAAGATAAATAATGAACATGTGTGGAACAAATCAATAATATTAATTTTATTAATGGATGATATAAAAAGTCATACAACTATGAATATATATAGAGAGAGAATATATCCATACCCGGATAGGAGTAGGAGAAGAAATATGTATCCATATAGGAGAAGAAATCTAATCATAAATCTAATTATTCTTAAAATCTTCTTCAAACTCATGGTGGGTCAAACAACATGAGTTTGCCCAATAGAAACTAAAATCACGGCGTGGGGTGTGACTTTATAAAAAAATATACCAACTGATCAACGAACGTCGTATATGGTAGAGAAATAGTGCCAGCCAAAAAAATTTCATGGACGAAATGACAATCAATCTCAATATGCTTTATCCGTTCATAAAAAACTGGACTGTTTGCAATATGTATAGCACTTTTTTGTCACAGTGAAGCACCGTAGGTCCTGTAGGAGCAATGTCCATATCAGAGAGCAATCTATGTACATGAACGATCTCTTTGGTGGTAGCAGCCATAGCTCTATACTCTAACTCAGTAGACGAATATGCAACAACATCTTGTTTCTTGATTTGCCATGAGATCAGCGAATCTCTAAGAAACAAACAAAATCCTATAGTAGATCATCCGGTAGTCGAATCTCCTGCCCAATCTACATTAAAAAATGTTCGAAGCTCCAAAGTAGATATAGAAGACATAAATAATGAGCGCGTAATAGAGCCCTAAAGATATCGAATAATCCAGAGCAAGGCACTATAGTGAGATGATCGAGGTACGGAAATGAACTGGCTAACAATACTAACTACATGAGAATTAGCTGGCCTGGTTAAATATAGATACACAAGTTGACCCACTAGCTATCTGTAGTGAGTTGGATCTGTGAGAGGCTCACCATCTGTGGGACGAAGCTTCACATGAAGCTCTAAAAAAGTATCAACTATGCGACTATCCGATAGACCGGCAGAAGAAATAATCTCCGAGGTATATTTTGTTGAGAAACTAGCATCTGTATCTTACCTTGTGCAATCTCGAGTCCAAGAAAATATCGAAGATTGCCAAGGTCTTTCATTTGAAACTATTGATGAAGGTACCTATGAGTAGCTAAAATCCTTGCTGAATCATCACTAGTAAAAATTAGGTCATCCACATAGAGTAAAAGAACTCGTCCCTGCAGTGACGACTGCACAAACAAAGAATGATCCTAAGAACATTGCTGGAAACCTGACTTACATATAGCGCACCGGAAATACTCAAACCAAGTTCAGAGAGCTTGCTTGAGACCATAGATAGCACGACGAATGCGACAAACATATCCCGATGGAATAGAAAGACCTGGAGGGGGCTTGTAACCTTTGTTATTGAATTTCATATATCTTGATTTTTAGTATTTATACTTAAATTGTATTTGATATTTTGCGTATCATACTTGATGTATTTATGTGATTGGATTTTTTTGTTGTTGCGAGAGATCACCCTGGACCAATAGAATACCCATTGGCAATTGCCATGAACCCGTACTAGGACCTGTATGTAGGATGGATACCTAACCGGGTTCACTCTTGGACCACTTAACCCATTTCTTGCATAACTGAGACTTGATAGGAGAAGTCGTGAGTATATCCCATGCGAACCCTTTCTTCGGCGCATCTGCTTCCCTGCAAATCTATTCTCATGCGCATCCATCCATCCTCCCCCATTATATATATATGACTTATCTCTCTCCTCTTTTATTTTCTCTTTCTCTTTCTTTTCCTCTTTCTTCTACTTCTATATTTCTCACGCTTGGAGCTTGGAGCTTGTCATTGAGGCCTAGAGTATGATTTTGGAACCCCTATTGGTGGTGGAGTGGAAGATTAGGCTTGAGGCATTAACCTAGGCAAGTACATCTTGCTATTAATTGAACCTAAGAATTTGGATTTCTTTCATTTTTGATTTCTTGAATATTATTGCCTAGAAATGTTCCTAGCATGCTTCTCTACAGATTTAGTATTTGGTATTTTTGATTTTGATGGACGATTTTGAGTAGATATGAGTTTCAAAGTTAAAGTTTTCATGGGTTCTACGAGTATTACTTTGTTTTGATATACTAAAACTAGTTACTTTCAAAAACTAGTAGTAGTTCCATGTGGTAAAGCATTAAATTTCGTACGATTTTGACTTTTGAATCACTTAATTTAGAGTTAAATTGAATACTTTATGGCCAAAATAAATTATGGACTTATATTCTCGGACCTATCTAGTAGGGACGATTAACAGTGCCGCGCGCAGTGAGCCATGCACAGAAATCTGGAAGCACAAAGTGTGTCGCGTACAGATTTTTTGCCGCCGCATGCGCCGCGTGCATCACTCCTTGTCGTGCGCAGTGCTCCACACGCATCACATCCTTGCGTAGTGCGCCGCGCATGGAATTATTGCCGAGCGCAGTACATCGCGCATGGAATTCTTGATACTGTATGCACCGCGTACATCACTTCCTTGTCGCGCAGCAGTGTGCCGTGTACAGAATTCTGGCCGCGCACAGTGCGTCGTGCACAGAATTCTGGCCGTGCGCAGTATGCGGTGCAAATATTGACCAAGATGGCTCTTTTTGCCCGTTTAGCTATTTTTTTAGCTAGAATCTTATAAAACTAAAAACATGAAAGTTGTAGATCTATCTCTCGTCTTTCCAAATATTTTTGAATCACCTTATTTGGAGTTCATATGAGAGAGTTATCCTCAATTTATTATCATGTATTAATTTTTCAAAATGCATAAAACTGTTTTAGCCCAATGTTGATATTTTCTTTAACTGTAATGATTACTTAGTATAATCTTATGACTTGTATAGTTATAAAGAGTTTACATACCCTATGCACTTGACACAATCATATGTCCTTCATTGACACCAAGTCTTCGTATTTGCACATTGTCGGATAAAGCACTATTCATTGACGTTTGCCCTTACTTTTATACTGTTATTTTATTTTCTTACCCCTTGATAGTGACTCATCATAGTGCACTCATGTCTCATTATTCTTGTACATGATTTATAGTGGCTTGTCGTAGCGTACTCCTGACACTATATCTCTTTACTGTCTTTATAGTGGCTCGTAGTAGCGCACTCCTATTTCCTGGCATATATATTTTATGTTGTGGCTTGTCTGGTATTTATGCTTTAATTGTTAAATCATTGTCCAGTACTCTTGCATCAAGTCTAGGATGGATTCTGTGGAATGTCACATGCGGAATCCTAAATAAAAATGTTAAGGATTAAAATAACTAGTTTTATTAATTATAGTCATATAGGAAAATTTTCTGGCTACATGCAATCCCGACATCCCAGCGACACATGTTGATTTGGAGCTCTCCATCGTGATGGACACACTTCCAGCACACCGTCGAGTGTTGCATTACAAGTATATATATATATATATATATATATATATATATATATATATATATATATATATATATATATATATATATATATATATATGTGTGTGTGTGTGTGTGTGTGTGTGTGTGTGTGATAATTATATTATGTAATCCTTACGTCTGGATGATTCGGATAGACAGCAGGGCATGTGCCTGTATGGAATTTCGAAATTGCATGTTCTAGTAATTAGGATTGTGACAACCCTAGTTAGCTAATGATAGCAAGCCATAGAAAATGCTTGGCTATGTTTCTTTGTGTTGCGTGCTATTTAATTTATGCTCGCATAATGTCTTTTCTCCTCGGTTCTTCATATGTTTCGATGGGTGGCCAGAGGCTAAGTTTTGCTCGAAAAAAGACTCATAACCCCGGACTTTGATTGGATTAAGGGTTATGGCTCCGATTTAGAGAAGTCCCTAAGCTCGCTTGTCGATTGTCGACTTATCCTTCTCTATGGTTATTATACTTAGTTATTATTATCATCATTTTGTTGTTGTAGTTGTTAACTCGGACAGATGAACGATCACATATCCACATTTATTTCACTAGCTCCCGGTTTGTCCTTGTTTGGTGTAAAGGTAGAAAATTAGTCCTATTGTCCATTCACGGGTCCTATTATTTTTCATTATTATTACATTCAGTTATTGTTCCTTTACATGTTTACTAGATATTCCCTGTTCTAGATCTCATACTCTTATGCTATATAAGACCCCTTGTACTATACATGTTCACATCCCGAAATACCTTGCATGCTCTTAGTTATTGTTCTAGCACATTACATGTTCACATATCCACGTTTATTTCACTAGCTCCCGGTTTACTTTATGTCACCAGTTGTTTACTTTATGTTACATGTTATTTAGCTTATTGTCTTTCCTTTTATCGAGATTAGTGCATTGGTAGCGAATGAATCTCGATCCACATTTATTTATTTTTGTCTCTATCCGTTGTTGTAGGTTTTTGTTCATCCTATTGGCTTCCTTTGTGGTGTTTGTTACTTTGGGTTTTTACCCTACTGGTTTTGCATGACCAGATCTCGTAGCAGACCCAGAGGATCTACCTTCTTTTCCTTCTGATGGTTCACACTCGAAGAATTGTGGCTCGGATTAGCGAGTGGGTTATCTTATTCTCCCACTTTATTTTGTACCTTTATTTTGTGGTGTAATAGCCAAGGACACGCGTTAGTCCTTGTTTCTGGGTTTTGTTTCCCTCCACCTTTAAACAACGTATGTGTATATTCTGGACTGCGACTAGTTGTATATTTACGTACCATTTGTATATTCAGTTGATGTATCTTTACATTACGTTAACTCTCATGATTATGTATGCATATGTGTTTGGGATACCTTACCCATCGCATATATGATTTACTCTTTATTTTATCTTGTGTTTATTAGATTAAGATAGAATTTGTCTAACCATAGGAGTCATCAGTTGCATGCTAGAGTCCTCCCAGTTGTCTTCTAGAAAGTCATGACCGTATCTCAGGGTACCTTTGTACTCATATATACGTAGCTGGCTTTGTTAGGCCCCCACTCTCCATTATTCTGGTTCTGGGGCATGACAGGGCTCCATATAGACAACCTCAGATAAAGAACAATGAAGAAATGCATTATTTACATTCATCTGATAGAGTGGCCACTTACGAGGGACAACAACAGCTAGTAATGTATGAATTATGGTCATCTGAGCAACAAGTTCAAGTTTCTCATCATAATCAATCATACGGTCCTGTGTAAAACTTTCGGACAATAAGGCGAGCCTTGTGTCGCTCAATGGATCCATCAGGTCGATACTCGACCATGAAGATCCACTTGCAGCTAACAGGCTAGAGCCCGTTTGGGAGTGGAACAATATTCCAAGTACATGTTTGTTGAAATGCTCGAAACTTCTCAGCCAAAGCCTCCTGCCACTCAGGGTGCTGAACAACTTCTTGATAAGAACTGAGATCTTGTGTAGTATGGATAGAAGTAAGAAAGGAATGGAACTATGAACAATATGAGAATAATGTAGCAAAACCAAACTTGTCCAGTGGACGGAAACATTCAGGAGTAAAACGATAAGGAGGTTCATGAGTACGTTAGGACTGGCGGAGAGGTCATGGTGGAAGCATAGATAGTGGAGAAGATGGTGTACCAGAGGCTAGTGAAATATGTGGAGGATATTCGTGAGTCAGCAACGAAGGCATCGTAGGAGGAGATGTATCATGAGAGAAAAGCAAAGGAGTAGGATCAATAAAAACACTATACGTCGGAGCTTGGGGAAACAAGAAATGAAAATCCAAAGGTGGAACAATAAAATAAGAAGAGTTCTCTAAAAATGTAACATGATGCGATAGATGAACACGATGGACCAAGGAATCATAACAATGGTATCCCTTGTGCTCGGAACTAAAATCGAGTAAGATACACTTTGCTAATCGGGTTGTGAGCTTCGTACGTTCAGTCTCAGAAAGAAGAACAAAACAAGTGCACCAAAAAGTGCAAAGTATATTGTAATCAGGAGAACACGAAAAAAAGACTATCATGAGGTGTCCAACAAGACAAAACAGAGGAAGGAGTAATATTGATAAGATTAACAGACGTAAGAATGGCCTCGGTCTAGAATATTGGAGAAACATAAGGGGATAACAAGAGAGCACGGGTAGTCTCAAGAATGTGACGATGTTTGCGCTCGCCTACCCCATTATGTTTATGAGTGTAAGGGTAGGAGTACTGAAAAAAGGTGTCGTGAGATTGCAAGATATATCGTATCGTAGTGGAGAGATACTCACGAGCACAATCAGAACGAAAGTTTTTAATCCTAGCATTTAATTGAGTATGAATCATAGTAGTAAATGCCCTTTAAATGGTAGAAAATGACACATAAGATAGACCCAAGTATAACGAGTATAATCATCAATAAAACTTGCGTATTAGAAAAATCACTCATAGATGGGATAAGAGCAGGTCCCCATATGTCAGAATGAACTAATTAAAAAATACTACTAGATTCAGATAAACTCTTATAAAAAGGTAGGGCTATGTGTTTTGCTAACTTATACAGCCCGTACATGAGGATAGAAAAGAGAAAGAACCACGTCCAAGAGCTCCACTATGGAATAAAATATTAGACGAAGCTCTAAAATATGACCTAAGCGTTTGTGCCACAAGTCGATAGCAGACGTGATGATTGCAGCATGACTAGAACTCAAATATTGAGTTAATGAAAGATGAAGAAACTCTAAGTGGTACAACCGTCCCTTCCTACTAGCAAGACCAATTGTCTCGTCCGTACGAGGATCATTCACATAATATGTAAGAAAATCAAAAGAAGTAATAATTCCACTCCCACAAAAGCTACTGACTGATATGAGATGTAAAGTAAGATGAGGAACATGTAAGCCAAAAGGAGGACTCAAAGTGTCAAAAATAATAGAGTCAGATTGAGTGATGACCAACTAAGAACCATCAGTTTTGTGTCAAGAGGAAAAGTGAGATGGTAATGGTATAATATTAGATAAGAGACTAAGGTCAGAAGCCATATGATGAGAAGCACCAGAGTCTAATATCCAAGAAGTAAACGTACCAGTATAGGCAGATGCAGAGAAGCCAGCAAAGACAGGCTGACGTTGGAGTCGGAGCTGGAGCTCTAAGTGAGTAAGACGGTGCTGAATATATGTCGATGTCTATGTAAAATCAACAATGTTAGCCCGAGGTACTAAAGAGCGAGTCGAGGAATAATCATTTGTCTTTATCCGTTTGAAAAATTGAGTTTTTAAATGTGGATGAAGCAGAAAATAATTATCCACTGAGTGTCCAGATTTCTGGCAATGAGAACAAACCAAAATAGACCGCTGACGAGTATAGTAGGTAGTAGCATAATGATAAGGCTTCCTGCATTAGGTACATAGAGGATGCTTTTTCTTTTCTTTTCTTTTCTTTTTGGTGGAAAATAGAAGTTTGGAGCTTTATGTGGAGAGGAATCTTCCTGACAATTCCCTAGCCACGTTGAGGAGGATGGTGTAAAAGAGGAGGTTGCGACAACGGTGAAGAGCAATACCACCAGGTTGATCTGCAGGACGCTGTTGGAAATAAAACGCACCGAATCTGGATGTAGATGAGGCTGACAATGAAGGACTGGACGTTGTCGTAGTACTGGAGCGACAAGCGGAGGAAAAAAAAATTCAAACAGAGAGATGAGAAAGATTGGCAAAGGTCCTAGGATTGAATGCTCTGATGACATGAAACAAATTAATAATATTGATTCTATTAATGGATGATATAAAAAGTTATACAACTACAAATATATATAGAAAGAGAACATATTTATATCCAGACAGGAGTAGGAAAAACTATATGTATCCATATAGGAGAAAAAATCTAATCCTAAATCTAGTTATTCTTAACAATGTGAATCAAATAAGTTTTAATTGACAAGAAAAGTTTCAACAAAACACAAGACCACAACGACAACAAAAAAAATTCCAATATACCAACTATCAAGAACCATCTTCTTTCTCCCAACAAGAACTTCTGCAAGTCCATAATGATTTATTTTATAAAGATCCAATAGAATTGTACGGTAATGGTTGAATGTCTAACACAAACTTTCCATCTTTATCTAGACTCGACAATGAAAATTGACATATAACGCATAAATAAGATAATATAGGATCTTATAATGAAAATGCCATAAAGCATAATTAAAAAAAAAAGTAAAGTACCAGAAACTATCCCATATTGTCTCCATGTTGCTAGTTGTGATATATCAATTACTCACTTTGTAATTTAGATCATATTCCTCAATAAATTTTGCAATAGCCGGTCTTTATAGCTTACTTTTTAATTAAAATCGCAAATTAGGTATATATTCATAAAATATTTTCTCAATCATTAGATTTTTTTTCAAACATAATAAAAAAAATTGATATGGCCAAAGACTTTCAATGTTCATTTTCTTTGACTTTAAGAACAAAGTGATATTAGTAAGCAAAATGGAACTTTAGAGAAACATTAGCTTGCATTCTACCAATTTGCAACTCTATATGCAACTTCATCACTACTAAGTCAACTTAAGATTACATACTTGAAGATCTATTTATATAACACCAATTAGGGATGACAATTTTTTTCGAATTCGACGGGGACCTGAATTTCTTTTTTCTGACGAGATCGGATTTGGGGATTTAAAAATGAAAACGGAGATGGGGATGGGGATGGAAATTAAAAAAAATCGGTTGAGTTCGGAGACGGGTATGGATATAGTACTCCCCGTCCTGGTAAATTCTTGACCCCGAATACTTATACTCATATATTTTTGTTATATGTAAATGTAGATCATTACTTGGAATATGTTTTGTGGGGTTAACATTCGCTCTTTGTTGTTTTATATTATAAACTTATATTTAGTACTTGTATCTTTTTCTTAGATTAATATTCTCTTTTTGTTATAACGTGGGTTACTAAAGGATTGTATTCCCACTTTATTTTTAGTCCCACATTGGTTAGATATTAGTATTACACCTTTATTGGGTTGTATAAATAAGGCGTTCGCCTCCCACTATAAGATTACACTAATAAGAAATCTTCTCTCATATTTTCATCTTTCTTCTTCTACGTTTATTCTAACACATTATCAGTACGAAGTTCTAACGGGAGGAAATAAGCGAGAGCATCTTAGTGAAGCCACCATTTGCGGATTCTCTACTTCGGTAATAGGTATGGACAATGATGATGGCATATGCTTGATAGATAGTTCAACAACTCACACTATATTGAAAACTATAAAGTTTTTCACAACATACTCTCTGAAAACCCAAGAGTAGGCTCAAGAAGAGGTTATGAATAACAAATCCATACTCTCTGAAAACCCAGATGAGGTTATTGTCTTAGAAAAGACACAAGTCCAAGAGTAGGCTCAGGTACCTGAAAGAAAAGAGATCTCTATGTTTTATACATATACAAGAGAGGTATGGGATCGCAAAGATATAACAATAGATGAGATATTCTCATTCTCAGTTTCTACTGAAATATCTAAGGGCATTGATGACACTGAACCACGTAGCATCGATGAATGTCGACAAAGAAAAGATTAGCCAAAATGGAAGGATGATATTCAAGCAGAATTGGATTCCCTTAATAAACGTAGAGTGTTCGGACATATAGTATAAACACCAAAAGACGTCATACCGGTAGGTTACAAGTGGGTGTTTGTAAGAAAAAAAAATGAAAAGAATAAAATTGCTCGATTTAAGGTACGATTAGTAGCACAAGGATTTTCTCGGAGACCCAGGGTTGATTACAAAGAGACGTATTCTCCTGTAATGGATGCAACAACGTTCCGTTATTTGATAAGTCTGACAGTTGAGAAAAAACTGGACATGAGACTTATGGACGTTGTAACAGCCTATCTATATGGTGATTTAGATAGCGATATCTATATGAAAATCCCAGATGGATTTAACCTACCCATCTCAAAAGTTAAGAACATGCATTCCATAAAACTAAGGCGTCCATTGTACGGTTTGAAACAATCCAAAAAGATGTGGTACAACTGTCTTAGTGAATATATAAAAAGAAAGCGATATGAGAATAATCCTATATGCCCATGTGTCTTCATAAAAAAACTAAGGAGGGTTTCGCTATAGTTTTAGTATATGTCGATGACATAAACTTGATTGGGATAAGACATGAAATCAATGAGACTGCAAACTATCTGAAAAATGATTTCGAGATGAAAGATCTCGGAGACACGAAAGATTATCTCGAATTACAAATTGAGTATTGCACTAATAGAATTTTAGTGCATCAATCCAAATACACAAAAAATATATTGAAATAATTCAATATGGATAAAGCTCATCCCCTAAGTACTCCAATGGTTGTTCAATCATTAGATAACAATAAAGATCCATATCGTCCTGAGGACGATAATAAAATGATGCTAGGACCCGAAGTATCGTACCTTAGTGCCATTGGGGCATTAATATATCTATCACAATATACAAGGCTAGATATATCATTCTCTGTCAATCTGTTGGCTGGATATAGCCCGGCTCCAACTTGCAGACATTGGAATGGCATTAGACATGTGATAAGATATCTTCGGGGAACTACCGACATGGGATTATTTTATACTTGTAGTTTATCTGACATCGCGAATCTAGTTGGCTTTGCAGATTCAGGCTATTTATCTGATCCCCATAAAGGTCGTTAATAAATTGGATATGTGTTTCTTAATAGCAATGCAGTTATTTCTTGGCGTTCAATAAAACAGACAGTGGTTGCTACCTCCTCAAATCACTCATAAATATTGTCTCTCCATAAAGCAAGTAGAGAATATATTTAGCTGAGATCTTTGATCCAACACATTCGTTGCTCCTGTCACCTTTTTCCTACCACAGATACTCCAACTGTTATTTATGAGGATAATGCAGCATGTATTGCACAAATTTAAGGTGGATTCATTAAAGGAGACAGGACCTAGCACATCTCATCGAAGTTTTTCTATACTCATGAGCTTCAGAAAACCTTTGATATTGACGTCCAACAAGTTCGCTCAAGTGATAATCTTGTAGACTTGTTCACCAAATAGTTGCCAAAGTCAACTTTTCAGAAACTAGTTCATGGAATTGGAATGCGAAGTCTTCATTAGCTAACTTTTCAAGATCAATATCATCAGGGGGAGTGATTGTTTTCTGGGAGAGATATATTTTATATGGACTATAACGCGTTGTACTCTTTTTTCTTAGTTATAAATTTTTTATTAGTTTTTCTTGATAAGGTTTTAATGAGACAACATTAAGCGTGTCCAACACATATCTAAGCCATTCTAAAGATTGTACTCTTTTCTTTCGCATAGAATTTTTTCTAATAGATTTTTTTGGCAAAGTTTTAACAAGGCAATAGGCTTAGAGATGGTGGTCATCCAAAGGGGGAGTGTTATAATGTGGATTACTAAAGGGTTGGATTCCTACTTTGTTTTTAGTCCCATATTGGTTAGAGATTAATATTACACCTTCATTGGGTTGTATAAATGAGACATTTGCCTCTCACTATGAGATTATACGAATAAGAGATCTTCTCTCCTATTTTCTTCTTCCTTCTTCTACGTTTATTCTAACACTTTTTATTATATTGTATCATTTTCTCTATCTAGTAGTATATTTGTTTTAAGTATATTTTTTGGGAATTGTACAATTTTTTAAGTTTACAATGTACAAAAAAATTGTTAATAAGGCAAGGGATGAGGGTAGAAAAATTCGACAAAGAAAGTATTAACGGGACAGGGATTGAGAGTGCATTTTTTTAATGGGGACGGGAATGGGGATAAAATTTTGGACCCAAATCAAAATGGGGATAGGGAAAGAGATGGGGATTCGAATACCATTCATAAACGGAAATGGCAGGTATGGTCCACATTTCCAACCCGTCTCATTGCCATCTCTAACACCAATTACAGACTATGAGATATTCCAAAAATCTAGTCATACATAGATCAATAACATTATTGAGTATGGTTTCCTTCCTTTGTGTAGAATGTTGGACGCTAATTACAAGCTGTTACTCAGAAAAAGACTCAAAGATGTGGAGGAGAGAAAAAAATTATATCGATCTAAAACCAAAATAGGGGTAAAAAAAATCTGTCAAAAGTCCGACGAAAATTCAGTTGGGTTGGTTTGGTTGAGTCAGAGAAAGAAGTGAACATTATGTCAATTTAAAACCAAAATAGGGTAACAATTTTATCACATCCAATGATAGAGATATTGGAAATATTTCCCAATGATTGTGAACCTTCTAAACAGTATATCCCTTCTAAACAGTGTGTATGTTCACATTTTTTTGTCTTTTTGTCATTTATAAAATGTATAGTCCGATCGATGTTTAAGGAATTAATTCATACAATCTAGTACTCAGTTCGAGAAAGAGTCTACTTTGATTGCTTCGTTCAGTTCCTGCGATACGAAATGCTACTACCAGAGGAAATATTTTGTTGTATTGTGGGAGACTAAGTCGTCATTAAACCTAAGCACCTATGCGGGACGAATATTGGCTTAAGGATATTGAACCAAGTTCAAGTCTCGATATCTGTCATATTTATTTTTACTAGTAAATACATGTGCATTGTATATAAAAAATATTTATATTATTATAAAACAATTTAAATGTTTAAAAATATTTTAATTATAATTTATTATGGAAGAAAAGATTGGGTTTTCGATGATGAAAAGAAAGTTGGTTTTAGGGGTTTTTCTAATCTCCCGTTAGTGAGTTTATAATTAGATTGGTTGATTATTAACCAACCAATTTAAATATTGAATGTAAATATTGAATATAAATAGATTTTAATATTTTTTAATATTTGATTGAGTATTGACATACAGTTTAGACGGTTCACTTTTGAGCCGTTTTGAAGTCTCAGTAGAAGATATGTTCCATTTCCTAGAATACATGTTAAATGACAGGAGATTGTTCCAGGCTTGGGATTTTGGAACTGAGTATATGGTAACAAAAGTAATATATTGTAGAAGGATTGATTGCGATATTTTTGGATAAGAATTTCAAGATGAATAGTAGAGTACCAAGATGTGGAGGATGGAAGTTTCCCACTTCTTTGTCCAGTACAGGATGGAAGTTCACCTTTGGTTTGTGTTACATCCATCATGATAGAATCATCTGCATTTCTTCATTTCTTGTTGTGAAAGAACGAAAATGGTCTCGAATTTACGTTATAAGTGACTTAGTTTGGGTGTATGTGTGTTGCATCCAATTGACAGTGTTCTTGTCGTTCATCACAATAAAACGGCATTAGTGTTTTTATTATGATTATCTTAATTATAAGGACTTCTAACTCAAAGGATAAGAGGAAAATATGTAAATCATGTAACAAATATCGTTTTAACTGGTATTATGGCCAGTTTTATCATAACAAAAATCCCAATAGTTGGGAGAGTTGAATCAACATTTTTTGTACCAAGTCCACCAATTATATCGGATTAAACATTGAAGGAAAAGTTGTCTCAGGTTTTATATGCAAGTGCGGTAGATTCATTGATATATGCTATGGTATACACTTTACGGCTTTCCAGTGAAGTCTTATTGGATTTGACATAAACCGTCTCAACAAATTGATCACGCACATAATAGGTTAGGACGATTTTTTGGTCATTTCAAGCTATCCTCCAAGGAGTGTCCAAAATATAAGGAATAGAAGGAAAATATGTCTCGAGATCTGTATGCGAGTGCGGTGGATCCATTGATGTATGTCATGGTATGCACTCATTTCGACCAATTGCATGTATACTGTCAGTTTGGAGAGCCAGTTCATGTCAAATCCAGGAAGGCATCATTGGGAGGCCATAAAGTAGATACTTCAGTATCTTAAGGGCTCGAAGGATTTCAGTTTTTATTTCACAAATCAGAACACGAATAGAATCGATTGCTGTATAGGATAAAACCAAATACAATCTATGTATTCATGCTTGCAAATACTCCAATTAATTGAAAGTTGACACTTTACGATATTATGGCACTTTTCTATGGAGTCAAAATAAATGTACATCTAAGAAGGCTCTATGGTTTAGGGCCTAGTTAGTGGGTTTGAGTTCGAGATGGTGTTAGTTATTGTGTTTTACAAAAAATAGAGTGTGATTTATCTCACCGAGAATTCAATAATACCACAGTCGGACAAAACACATAGACTTGTGGTATAATAAGATATGGGAATGATGCAATAAAGAGATCGATGTTCTAAAATTTGACACTAAAGTGGAACTTGATAGACATGCTAACTAAGTTCACTATAATGGAGAATTTAAGTCCTATTTAAATTATATTCAAGTATTTATGTTGGAGGAATGTTCGCGGACTCGGTACATGAGTCATGGCAGTTTTACATCTGGGATAAAGATCGTGTTAGTGCGAGTTTCTCCGGTAGGTATCAAGACAATGTCGATAGTCATATTTGATGGAAACAGGGTCCATCCCCATGATGAATAAACATTGATTTGATCCATAAAAATCCGTCACCCATGGTTGGGTTCGGCCAAGTACTTAGCCATTTTTCTGGGTGCAGTTTTTGTGACAAGATTCAGTTTTAGGAGGTTGTTTTGGATATGTTACAGTCATTATTTTGCTCGGTCTTCAATACAAAATTTTTTGAGAAATTTTTTCTCTTTCATCCAGGCTTTGAACCAGGTCATTTGAGGTGTATTAAAGAAATTATGACCATCTGAAGTAGCCTATTTATTCATATTCTGCAATCATTCAGCTTGCATGCAATATTGATGATGGATGAACGAATCTTGGAAGAAGGAATGGGTTGCCCTTTGGATTTCTCCATGAAATGAATGTGATCTACCCAAGAGGCATATCCTTCCTATAAATAGAGGGAAGATGGTGAAGATTGAACACAACAAGTAGCAAGAAAAATAACACACAACTTGTAATCCTCACACTTGTAATTTATCTCAAGTGAGTTTGTGAGAGAAAGTGATCCTCAAATTATGGTGTATCTACTTGAGAGAAGGCCCTTGTAATCTTTTATTTGATTAAAGTAAAAACGGTAAAGAAGGGACGGGCGAAGGACATAAGCTCAAATTGAGATGAATCTTGATAAATCTTGTGTATGATATCTCTTTTAATTTTTTTTCTCTTACATTTTTATTTTATTCACATCTTATCACAAAGATGGAAAGGTCTTATTTTTTCCAATAGTGGTATCAGAGTACAAGTTGCTAATCTTCTTGTGTTGAGATGGAGACTCCCATTGGTGGCATTCGAATGATCAGCTTGAATGGCCGCAACTGGATGATATGAAAGGCAAAGATGATGGACCTTCTTTATTGCAAGGACCTCTATGCATTGGTTGAAGGTGGATATTCCAAGCCGGAGACCATGACGGCAAAAGATTAGAAGAAGCTCGACCAGATGACTATCGACACCATTCGATAATTGGTGGATGACACTTTGTTCCACCATGTGTCAAATAATATTTTGACGAACAGCTTGTGAAAAAAACTTGAAGATCTCAACGAAAGAAAGACCGCCGGCAACAAAGCTTTCTTGATTTGAAAGCTTGTCAATCTCAAGTTCAAGGAATGTGATTCCATATCCGAATATTTGAATGAAATTCAAAGTATTGTTAATCAGCTTACAGCTATGAAGATGGTGTTGGATGAAGAGCTTCAAGCTCTTATTTTGCTTAGCTCGTTACCAGATAGTTGGAGACTCTGGTGGTGTCTTTTAGTAACTCCGTACCTGTTGGAGTTGTATCCATAAACTAAGTTACAAGCAGCCTTATGAATGAAGAAATCTAGAGAAAGTCCTCTGGATCCTCCCATTCTTATGCCCTTATCACTGAGAATAGGGAGAGAAGAAAAGATGATAGCCACAGAACCGAGACAAGTCGAGAAGAAAATCAAAGGCCAGGAAGGACATTAGTTGCTATCACTACAGGAAGAGTGGACACATAAAACGAGAATAATGCAAGCTCAATCGAGAACAAAAGGAAGGAAGGACCAATACGAAGCAAGAAAAGAATGAAAGTGCAAGTGTTGCCAATGACAATAAAATTATTCTTTTCTTGGCAAGTGAAGAAGACTGTGCAAATCTCACTTGCCAAGACTCAGAATGGATGATTTATTCTGGTGCCTCCTACCATGCTACTACTCAGAAGGACTACTTTACTTTGCTTCGTAAAGGTAACCTTGGAATGATAAAAATAGGTAACAAAGACTCTTCTCAAATTCTTGGCATTAAAAATATTTGTATTACCACTAACCTTGGAACAAAGATAATTCTAAAAGATGTTAGATTTGTGCCCGATCTTCATCTCAATCTTCTCTCCACTGGCAAGTTTGATGAAGAAGGATACACAAGAAACTTTGATAAAGGATGCTGGAAGCTTACCAAAGGATCACTTGTACTGGTGAGAGGAAAGAAGTGTTGTACTCTCTACAAGACTTAGTTCCACTTAGAGAATAATGAACTTGGAACAATGGAAGGTACCTCTATGGATTTATGGCACAAGCGGCTTGGCCACATGAGAGAGAAAGGACTACAAACTCTCGCAAGACGATAACTACTTTCATCCATGAAAGGTACAACATTATCCCACCGTGATCATTACTTGATTGGAAAATAACATTATGTAGCTTTTGTTAAAAATTATAACAAAAATAAAACCAATATATTGGACTTAGTCTATTCAGATGTGTGCGGACTCATAAATGTAAAAACCTTTAAAGGGGCCTCATACTTCGTTACCTTCATAGATGATGCATCTATAAAGGTATTGGTGTATGTCATAAGAGTCAAAGATCAAGTCTTTGATATTTTCAAAGACGTTCATACCAAAGTTGAAAGAGAAACCGGGATGCTCTTGAAGTATATTCACACGGATAATGATGATGAGTATATTTCAAGGATGTTTGAAGACTATTGCTCTAAATATGGTATTAGACACCAAAAGGCTATCCCACACACACCACAACACAATGGAGTTGCTGAAAGAATAAACCACATAATTGTAGAAAGTATAAGGAGTATACTATACTTAGCTAAATTACCAAAAATATTTTGGGGAGAAGCAGTATGAATAGCCTGCTACTTGATAAACTTGTCCCCCATTAGTTTCTTTGGATGAAGATATTCCTAAAAGGGTTTAGAGTGGAAAGGATATCTCTTATTCCCACTTGTGGGTGTTCGGGTGCAAAGCATTTGTGCATGTACCTAAGGAGAAATGAGTAAAACTTGATGATAAAAATACTACATGCATCTTCCTAGGATATGAAAATGATGAATTTGGATATAGGTTGTGGAATCCTATAAACAAGAAAATTATGAGAAGTAGGATTGTTGCATTTTTTGAAGATAAAATACTTCATGATTTTGAAAAATAAGAAGAGCCACAAAACACACACATCATCCCAGATCCAATTTCCACACCGGTTGTTTTTCCTTCTCCTATGTCAAAAAATAATAATTTTCAAGATGTGCAGAAAGAAGAAAAAATTACAGGATCCCCAGGTTCTGATCAAGGGAAGCATGAACATGCAGAGCCACCACATATGGATCAGCCACAAGCACCTCAGTTGAGACGGTCGGAGAGAACGAAAACCCTCAACTAGATATCTTGCTTCAAAGTATACTATGGTGACAAATGCAGGTGAGCCAAAAAGTTTTCATAAAGCACAAGTTTATGAAGATCGTGCCAAGTGAAAGAAATCTATGCAAGAGGAGATAAATTTTCTTGCATAAGAACTACACGTATGACTTGGTGGAGCTGCCGAAGAAGAAAAAAGTCTTGAAGAACAAACGGATGTTCAAAATCAAGAATGAAGGAAATCGATATACGCCATCACTGGATCCGAGATGCTTTGAAGAATCGTCTTATGCACATTAAGAAGATTAATACAAGCCAAAATTTGTCTGACATGATGACGAAGTCTCTACCAAAAGAGAAGCATAACTTTTGCCGTAGGAAGGCAGGTATGACTACTGTTTGAAAACTTTCTCCTCATGAGTATGGAGGAGGAAATTAATAGAAACGGGTACCATCTCCATGATGAATAAACATGGATTTGATCCATGAAAATCGGTCACCCATGGTTGGGTTCTTCCAAGTACTTAGCCATTTTTCTGCGTACAATTTTTGTAACAAGATTCAGTTTTGGGAGTTTCTTTTGGATATGTTGCAGTCATTATTTGGCTCTGTCTTCAATACGAAAGTTGTTGAGAAAAGTTCTCCTTCATCCAGGCTTTAAACAAGGTCATTTGGAGGTGTATTGAAAAAGTTATGACTATCTTAAGTAGCCTATCTATTCATATTTTGTATTCATTCAGCTTGTATGCAACATTGATGATGGATGAACGAATCTTGGGAGAAGGAAGGGGCTGCCCTTTCACTACAAAAATATAGCGTATACTAAAATGCATTTTTTTGTCGCTATTTAATTTTAGAGACAGATTAGTGATTTAAATATTCTGTCAGAATAACTAACTTCGCTACAAAAATTCGGTTGCTAATCCGTCGCTATATCGACAGATTAGCGACGGATTGAGCGACATTAAACCAGCAATGGATCAGCGATGTACAAGTTACATCGCTAAAATTTCTGACTACTTACCGACGGATTAGCGACAGATTATGTGAGCCAAAATTTAACAAAATTTCCACAAGGTTTTGTACATTCAGGGCTCACAGAGTTCGTCGCTAATCCATTGCAAATTCGTCACTCTTAGTGATGGATTAGCGACGGATTTTAGCGACAGATTCTGATACATGCTTGGAATATTTGTGTGTATCAAACAATTTAGCGACGGAATTTTTTGTCACTGGGTAGTCGCTGGCCTGAGATTTTTTGTCCAAAATTCGTCGCTCACCTGAGATTTTTTACATATTACGTCGCATGTTCGTCCCTAAAGGTAATATTTTTCCCAAAAATTAATTTCTGCTGAGCATATACCTGTTATACATTCTCCAATTTTCACACAAATAAATTTTACACGAGAAAATTCCACTCAAACTAATAAAACCCACATAAATATGTATAAATGTTATATATAAGTCAAAATAATAAAGTAGAGTAATCCAAACATGTACAAATAACTGTTATACAATCCCATGTACAAATAACTGTTATACATTCCCATAAAGTCAAATAAATACAATCACGTCAAAAAATACAACCAACAAAAAAAAAATTATAAACTCAAAAAATACATCAAGTCGACGGTGGAGGCGGAGGCGGCGGCGGCTGTCAGCTAGCCATGTACCGCGCCACAACCATAGCGATAATATCATATAGATCATCAGGAGCAACGACAGACGGAGTAGTGATAGGACCCATTGAAGGAGCTGGAGGACCCATTGATGCCGTCAGAAAAGCTGGAGCAATCGGAGTAGTTGGAGGACCCAATGTAGTAGCCGTCAGAGGAGCCGCCGTAGTAGCCGTCAGAGGAGCAGGTGCTGCAGCATCACGACTGTCTATCAACTTTTGGAGCAGCCCATATAGCTCATACATAGTCGTCATGAGAAGCTCCAGAGATATTGCAACAGAAGGAAGGCCGGAGCCGGGCATTAATGGAACTGGAGTAGCCGTCGGAGGAGCTCTGAAAAAAACCAACGGCATCGATGCCAACGATCTGGTACCGTACACGTTGCCGCCTTTCCCTCTCCCGATAGCTTGTACCCATCGATCGTTTCTCTATGTCCGCATACAGTTCTCAGCGCCCCCCCTTTAACGTCTCATACGTCTTCTATATTTATTTATATAAATAGGTTTAGAGTTAAGAATTTTAGAGTTATATGTGCTATATTTGATTTTTGTTAGAGTATCATATTAGATACTAGATATCATAGTATATATATAATTTGAGTTAGATTTGCTATATTTGATTTTCATGATATCTTAAAATAGGATATTAACCAAGGTTCAAAGTATCAAAATCGAAATCGGTATTGGACTATTCCTCTGAGATTTAAAGTAAATTGAATAAAATTATAATTTTAAGTATTTACAGTGTTGTTTCTTAAAATAGGATACTAACAAAGGTGCATAATTTTAAGTATTTACAGTGTCATTTCTTAGTATTTTTGAAATTGAATGACCGAGCGTTGACCTAGTTTGGACCGGCCGCATCAAATACCAACTCATACGCTAGGTTTCGCGGTCGATATTCAAAGTTATCTCCTAGAGTGAACTCTTTACCTCCATATTGAAGGAGGATTGATGATATTGCGAAAACAAAGGTTCTCCTTGAGCCATCCACTCCTTGTAGATCGGTACGAAACCCTTCTTGTAGATATGCTCGCTCACAAGATCTACCTCTTTGAATGGTATATTACGTAATTTGACACAAGGACACTTGATGAGCCTCCCATCAATAAAATAAGGTTGACTACGGGCGTATTTGAGAAATTTCTCAACGCCCGCCATAAAATTATCTGTCAAACCAATCATACTCTCATGTCGCCGATTGTACATCCATTATCAGTCAACTAAGTATCGACTCATTGATTCTGCATGTACCATATATATTAATTCAAACATTATGGATTAATTAGATTCAAGATGAGTTAAGATATTTCCTAAAGGATTAGTTATTTTTATGTTTCTAGTGAAATAGAATTAATCTGTTATTTTTATGTTTCTAATTATGTGTTTCTAATAAAATAGAATTAATCTGTGAAATAGAATTCAAACAATATGGCATCCAATTTTACGTTTCTAGTGAAATAGAATTAATCTATTATTTTTAAATAAGTCAATTTTGTTTCTATTTTTCACAAAGAAAACTAACTAATTTGGTCTCCATTATGATTTCTACATGGAGAATTGTGCTCATTTTGGAAGAATTACGAGATTGATGCACCAAGTATGTGTCATAAGACCAATTTGGTCTAATTAGACTTAGATCAGGATTGTGAGACTAGCTACGTGTCCACAATTGGATACGAGTAGGCCGTATCACGATACGGTGTGATACTTTACAATACGGGGCTCATTTTGGGTGATTCATGTTAATTCTCTTCAATTCCTATTGTAACTAGTTATAATAGTTATTATTATATGTAATTAAGATGTATATATGTTTATTATGGAAAATGGTGAGTTTTGACTCTTTATTTGGATGTGTGTCATAGAATATCTTGTATATGCATACTAGGTGTTTGATTCAATGCTTTAGTGTGTATCCTAATATGTTATAGCATAGGTGTATCACATGAGCTTTTAGTTGGATACTTGTGGGTGTGTCATGATACCTTAAGTGTTTAATTAAATACCTACTAGTGTTAGTGTGGGTAAGTCTATGAATATATGGTATTGCATGTAATATTCAATTATGTTTTATCCATATAAGATCTATATGTATATGAGTATATATATATATATACATATATATATATATATATATATATATATATATATATATATATATATATATATATATATATATATATATATATATATATATATATATATATATATATATATAAGGATAAGATGTGTTTATTGTGTCAAGTTATTACATCATTGTGTGTATGTGTGATTTGTGAGGGAGCAAGGAGTGTCGGGTTGGTCTGATACAGTGAGCAGCAGCAACATGCATTAGCTGTTGTTGTTGATATTATTGATGTTATTGATGTTGTCGAGGTTGTGACACACTATGTGAGCATGTTGGTTGGATGTGCACTGATATGTGCATGAAGAGGGGTAAACTAAGGAGGCAGCAGTGCACCTAGTGCCCTACTCTGTAAGCAAGAGCTCTTGGCAGTGGGTATTTACAGTAGGGAAAAGTGATACCATATATCAGTTGGGGTGTAAGCCCCATCATTTTGGGTTAGGGTTAATTTTATAATTTGTAATTATTTTTATTATTATTTTTAATTAGATAGATTTAAAGAATTAATTTCTAAAATCATTTTTAATATATATGAAATTTTGCCATGGGTTTGATATTTTGAACAATGCACAACCTTTTTTTTTCCAAAAAAATTTATAATATTAATCTTGATTGAGTCTAATATATTTGGAACATGGATGTTGCATTTATTTGATCTCCCCATGCTCCAAAAATATTGAAAAATATCTACAATGATTAACATTGCAAAACGACCCTTATTTGGCTAGTTGAACCCAACCGAGCCCAAATACCCTACTCGAGCTCTCAAACCAATTCTCATGAGACATGTACACTACTCCAAACTCATCCCCCAATATTTATATATATATATTTTTTCACATTTAAACCCCCGCACATGCACAACAACCTAATAACGCAACAAACGACTTAAATAAAGTACCATTAGTGAACCTTCTTGTTCACTTGCACTCAAACTAAACCAATACCCACAAAACTAGACCTAAGTGCACCCAAAGCCTTAATAAGGGCTAAACCAAATCCCTTAGGTCTGAACCAAAAATTAAAGCCCATCAAAATCCTACCATGGGCCCAACAAATATCTATATAAGGCATCCTCCTCACAAAGCCTAACCCTAACATCTACTTCCCTCTTTGTGGCCTCCCATATATCCTCCCTCCTCTCTTCTACGATCACTTCAACCTCTCTTTCTCCTTATTCACTTTCTTTCCACTCCTTCCCAACCTCCACTTTACCCCCACTCCCCCACAAGCTGACAAGCCCTAGAGCAAGAGATTAGCCACCCCTAGAGGCCGACTAGTTACAGCTGGTTGCAGCTATTGTCTGCCCCCTCACAGCCCTCAAAATCACCTTTAAACTGAATATTTACCTCATATGTGAATCCCCCAAGAACTCCCTCAAGTTTCGTGGAGGTTGGAGTCCGTTTGGTGCTCCGAAGGGTCCGTATCGCGAGGAAGGACCACGCCGTAATCACATACGGGTAAGTCTTCCAACTTATATTCTTTTTCCTATTCTCCATGAACCAAAGATTATGTAACTCATGATAATATTATATGATGAGTAGGAATAACTCCATGCATGAGAAACTCGTATTTCTATGTAGAAACTATTCCAAGAAAATCGAACAATCATGACACGGACCCGACGTACCAATGGTACACAAGGTTCAATGAGTATTGTCATGATAAATATATATAAAATAATTCCAAAAATTATATTTTATCAATTCATAATATAAATATTACAATTATATAATTAATCATGTTTTATCCAATGGAAAGATTGGATGTAAAGACTACTTGGTCAAGTCGCAAGAATAGCTAGATAACATAGTTGAAATGGTTGCATGAATTATGTGATATAATTATTTATATATATTATAATTATTAAATTTTATAAAATTAAATAATATAATTTTATATTAAAAATACTTTATTACTCAAGTTGGTAATGTTGTATGTACAAACTAGCATCAAGTTGCCAGAATACATAATCGACGCGCAACATGACTTTGTTATGCGATTACTTGTGGTAATCGTTATTAATTTTTAAAACTGATTAATAGGTGTTTATTTGCTGAAAATTAATTATTTTAAATTTTTTTTTTATTTTAATGTTAAATCTAAATCCTATAAATAAAACCCTATAATTAAGGGCCACTAGCCTAGGTTTTCGGGTAATTTTGTGGCATTATTTTGCTAGTAAATAGAGGATAATTTGGATGGAATAAAGAGATGAATAATTTTTGAGATTAAATCATATTATAATATAATATAAAATAATTTTTATAAATATAAACCCTACTAATGGACTGGCAATGTCCCGAACAAGTTTCGGACAAAACTAGTCAACCTAAAGTAGCCATAATCTCGAAATATGTTATTTTGTCAAATCTGAAAATTAATTATTAAAATGAATATAAATTATATTTAAATCAATATTATATGATTTATTATTATTTATGTTCATATCCTTTAATTAGGGACTTAAACTTAAAATTTGGAAGTCAAAAACCAAGAAACTAGGTTTCGATACCCCGTAAAAGTAAAGTAAGATGTTAGAAATAATATTGGACTTGATTGTACATGGCAAATAATAAAATTATATAATTAAGTTATAATTACAAGAATTCATGATTGGACCCTTAAGCGTATTAATTGATTGATAGGTCAATTGAATCCTGAAGGAGTAAACGCGATATCATCTTTACCACCACTGACTGCAGAACCAGACAAGTGTACCTTGCCAAGATATTTACAGTTCTAAATTATTTATTTAATATTATTTATGCATTAGATATTATATTTGTTTGACTTGGTTGATATACTTGTTAAGCCTAGGGCCGTCATACGATACTTTGTGTCCGACCAAGATTCGGGTATCAATAGTGTAGGGAGCACTACACAGTGCTCTATTATGAGTGTTGTGATGGTGAATATCAGTGGGTATAAGAGATATGTGTGTGTGCGTGTATCGAGTTAGATGTACTTGGGGTCATATGGGTAGGTAACACTCTTTAATATATCAAGTGGTATCAGTGGCCTGTGAATGAATTTTAGAAAATGTTAGCCAGTGATGCTCATGTTCAAGTAATACCAGGTTATCACATGATGAGTGGTAAGCAAGTATATGTGTACATGTATGTGCTAGAGACTGATAAAAAATTTTTACCAGTAGCAGCAACCGAGCCTATGAGGGTGTATTGCATTTAGCTCCAGTATAGTTTATTAACTATGTTAACTAAGTGTTGTATTTTTAGGCACATTTATGTGCCAATGAGGTACAGTCATGTGGAGTATTGGAGTAAGGGTAATGAGGTTGTCACTCCCCATTCCCGATATACGTATTTGGAACGTATTTTATTTTAGCATGGTTGCATGTGCATGGAGACTAGACTTATTTTTTGGTTTAACCTGGTTCATGGTTTATTTTGTGGGATGGTGCAAGTCATAAGAACCCTTGGTTCAACCCTCAATCCTACCAAATATAATCCAACATTTCTCTCTCTCTCTCTCCCCACTTCTTTATTTCTCACCCTCTCTTTAGTTTTCTCTCCCATTTTCATAGGCAAATATACCTTGTATGAGAAATGAAGAAACCCTCTATATTATTGTCTCATATGCTTATTATGTGTTTTAAGCACTTTTAGTTCTTGGAGTTTTCTATTTTGGTGGATTGATTAGTGTTGATCTACATTTCTAAACTTAGGTTTTTTATGGGTTTCATAAGTTTTTTTTGGTTTGGATCTATTAAACTTATGTCTTTGAAAACTAGTTTTTGTTACATGATAGAGCTTTCAATTTAGAGCATTTTGGCTTTTGGTTCACCCAATTTGGACTTAAAATGAGAATTTTATGGACAAAACAATATTTTAGTTTTTGGAGCTTTTTCGCCATGGACGAACCTGTTGATGGAGAAGAAGAAGTTCCCATGCGGCCAGTGAGAATATGTGGCTGAGAGTGTCATTCAGCCCGAGAGGGTTATGCGACCTAAACTCTTGCCGTATACTGACATCATGCATCTATCTTGTTGGAAGCATAACTGTTGTTTTACTCAAGTGTCCTTGAACACCTTGTGCTTTCACTCGCTGAACGAATGAGAACTTTACTTAGTCTAAGAGAACTCCATGCGCAGAGGACCTCATGCGGCACCGACACCCCATGCGGCCTGGAGAGCATGCAGCTCCTATTTTCTTGGACGCATGGCTCTGAACCGTTGGCACTTATTTCTATGATTTTGTCCTTTCTTCCTGACACACTTTATGGCTTGTCACAACAGTCACATCAGTCACTTTATGTCACATCACTGACACTCTATTTATTGTCTGTTAGTTCATCACTTGTCCCAAGGAGTAGACCTTAATCCTGGGCATGTGACCAAGTAGTTCATGCAGCCTGACTTTATGCGTCCTGACTTCATATGCGGCGATGATTGTCATGCGACCTGACTTTCCAGGCGGCCTAGAGACCCATGCAGCCCTGCTTGTTGATTTAATATTTCTTGATTCATGTGACCCAATGTATAAATGGTAATTGGACTCGAATACTGTATACATACTGATACCACTATTACCTAATAATTATTTAAGATTTAATATGCACCGAGGTGTGACACATCGTGTCACGTGTTAATTGATTATATTTAGGTTGTGCATCGAGAAGCCTCTAAATCCCTGAATGTGTAATATATATATATTGTTTCTCCAGCACGGACATAATAAACAAATCAACTACCAAAGCGTGGCTAGGATATTGATTGTATTTAGTATTTAGCATGCATGTTCCCTGTATGACATCTTAATATGCATAATAAGCGAGTCAACTACCAAAGCAAGTCAACTATCAAATATACATACACGCTCGGGTGAATCCATATTTGACTTCCATGGATTCGTATTTAGCGTGCATGTTCCCTGTACGCTATCTTAAAGAAAATTCTCATGTGACCATGCCTTGATATTTTAAACACAACTTAAGGCTAATTAGGTAACTAAAAGTGGTAGTAACATAGAAGGATAAGGTATCCCAAGATTATGCCAACGAACATTCCCACAGAGATTCATTCTAAGTGCATTGTGGGCTGGCCACCACAGATACTGTATATCATCTGCCTTAGTGGAGTGCAGTATCTAACTTATTATTATGCTGAGCCACTGTTTCAATATAGGAACACTAATACCATGATTTTAGTGCAGTGGACCTACGGAAGACTGATGCATCCTACAAGTGCCTGTTTAATTTATTTGGTTCAGCACTAGTGTAATCTGAGGATACTTATTATGCATTATTCTGAGATAACCTCAGACTCCATAAAATAGCAATATGTATAAATGATTGACCGATATAGAAAATGGACTTGGTTGTGATTGTATTATTCAGCCAGTAGCCTAGGAAAATGGACTATCATAGTGTGATGGTTCAACCATTATCCTTGTTTGGTTGTAGGGTTGAGCCTTAGTGCTAGGATATGCTATGGACCTAAGTTACAACACTGAACCTATGTATTATTATATATTTTCCTTGGGTTTTTGTTTCTTCATTTCGTGCTTCCTTTGTGGTATCTGCTATTTGGGATCTAACCTCACTGGTTTTGCATGGCCAAGTTTTAAGTCAGCACCCGAGGATCCAGCACATACCAGGAACATGGTTGCAGGGGATAGCGAATGGATTTTCTCCTTCCCAGCTCGTCATTGCATATTAACTTCTTTTTGGCGTTTAGCCACCAGCACTTGTTAGTCGGCTTGTCTGGATATTAGTTTTCTTAAATGATTATATTAAATCAGACTGTAGCTGATCACTGTCATGTACTTTTATTACTCCTTCGGCTTCTTATTTTGCTCAGCTGGTCTCTAGAACATTTTAAGAAAGCATTTGGAATGCCTTATTATTTTATCATATATGCTCTATGCTTACTATTTTTTGTTTGAATGATTGAGACATAGAAGTTCTTGACCCTAGGAGACTTAATCATAGCATTTACCCCTTGTCTTATACAACCATGATCACCGTACGACGTATAGCACCTTGTGCGGGGTAGCTGGCCATGTCCGACTCCGTATTCCGGTACTGGAGTGTGACAAGATTTTAGTGGTGGCCCATACAAGACTGTTCTTCAGACTTGTGGGGTGTCATGGTCATAGGAGTCCCAATCAAAACATGATCCTTCTTGAAATTCTGAATTCGTCCTCTTCGATACTCAGCTTGAATTCTTACAGATTGATTGCTTCCTTGTTCCTTCTCTTCCTATGCTTATTATTTCTTGTGCTCTTCTTTAGGGCTTCTTCTTCCCCCGATGCTACAGCAACAAGAGAGCCAGAATTGCCAGTGGAACAAAATCCTGTAGAACCCCAGCCAAGGATCCGAGTTGAGCCCAAGATGAATGGGACATAGCAGTAGGCTCCAGGTGTTCCCATTTCTCCCGCAGTGCAGGCAGTACTGGATACCCCGGCTTTGCTAGAGACTATCCGTAGATTGTTGGCTACCCAACAATACCATATGGTGGTGCAACAACAACAATAACAGCAACACCAGTAACAACAGCTTCAGCAGTAGAAACATAATGTCATGTTGAACCAAGGATTGCAGACAGCCCTGAAACGAGTCAAAAGAATAGATTTTGTGGCATCTGTTAGATTTTGTAGACTAAACCCAAGATATTTCGATGGAACGGAGGATACAATCATGGTAGACGATTGGCTCCAAGATATTGAGACTATTCTGATAGCAACTAAAGTTTCGGTCGAGGAACAAGTTGACCTAGTTTGCCTAAAACTCCAAGATCTGGCAAGAGATTGGTGGGCTACGATGAAGGTAGGACTGAGGCATCTTATTTTATGAAAGGATTTCAGGACCTAGTTCAGGGCAAAGTACTTTAGGATTGTGACTCAGTGTGAGTTGCAGCAAAGGTTCATTAACCTCAAGCAGGCTGGAAGGACAGTTGACGACTATACGGCAGAATTTTATCGACTTAGCAGATTTGCTCCAACCATGGTGGCAACGGAGTTGGAGAGAGCAATAAAGTTCCAGCAGGGACTTTACTTGGAGATATTGTATATGGTAGAGGTTCACGACTATCAGACCTTTGAAGCATTATTGATAGTATCCAAGAGGGTGGAGCTTACTTCTCAAAGGATGGCATCAAGAAGAGTGGATCGGAAGAGGCCTCGTGGACAGAACAATAAGGGAGGACCAGTACCGCGAACGTCAGCACCATCACCTGGCTTTCATATCCATGATTCAATGCCGCGAAGGATGGCAGTTTCAACAGTGATAGTACCAACTCGGCAGCAGCCGAGGCAGTAACAGCAGCAACAACGACGAAGAGCGCCGACAGGTTGTACCTACTATGACAAAGGAGGTCATACCTGAAATATTTGTAGGAGAGCTAACAAATTATGTTTGAGATATGGGATCCCTGATCATAAGGTTTCCACGTGCCCATTGATGCAGAGGTCAGGAGGGCCAGTACAACAGTTTTTGGTATTACCAGCTCCGAGGGCAGTACAAAAAGGAGGACCAGCAGTAACAGTACGGCCTTTAGCTCAGCGTCCGTTGCCGATGCAGGCCCAGATTAATAGGCAGCAACAGCAGAATCAGCAAGGGCCACAACAATAACATCAAAAAAGACAGCAGCAGGGAGCTCAACCAGGCCAAGGGCAGGCACTCATCTTGTCCTTGGAGGAAGCTAGGGCGACGTGGTGGCAGGTAACATTTTTGTTACAACCTTTTCCGCCATAGCATTAATTGATTTTGGAGCTTCGCACTTATTTATATCTGCATAATATGTAAAATATATTTAATTAAAGTTTGAGGTATTGCCAGCGAGGCTGAATATACTTGTAACGCCCCACAACCACACGGTACGTTACGCCGAGTCAGACTGAATGAGGCAATAGCTGGCTATATTTTGATTTGTTGTATTTGGGAACAAGTATTGATTTGAGTTGGTTTTATGTGCATATCGCTAGCGGAGTTCGATGGAAAACAGGTGTTCGTTCAGAGCAGTACTGGGATAGCTGGATTGGAGCGATAATGTCGTCCTCCTTAGTCCGATCGGTCGGATAATTTGGAGAGCACGGCCTGCTCATACGGTCATACCAGTTGAGTAGATCGTACTTTGCATCGGACCACGGGTTCAAGGGATCGGCCATATCGGCAGGGCAGGATGCTTAACGAAATGAGAATTGGTGAGTGGGCTCTGTCCCTTCTCCTCTACTCCTTCATGCCTAATAATATGGAACACACGTAAAGGCTTGAACACTTGGACTGGAACTCAAAAATTACTACACTGTGGCGTGCATAGAGTGTATGTTGTTTGCTTGGATAGATTTGTGGCTTGAGTTGGTTTTTGCGTTGGTTAGTTGGAGCTAGAGTTGGATTATATTTGGGCAGTTGGAGAAACAGTTGGAATATCTTGGTTGGAATATCGGGAATTCGGGCGAGCGAGCATGCATCCATGCACGAGTATCACTTGGACGCTTTGTTATGCAAAGTGTGCAGTTGTGGTTCAAAACCAAACAACTACATCGGCGAGGGCATTGTGCCACTGTTGGGGCATTGTGCCATGGGATTGTTCTGAGCGAGGGGTGTTGTACCCAATTAGAATACTGTGTCGAGAAGCGGTATAGTGCTTATGGGAATAATTTGAGATTTGTGCCTTGGGTTATATGTTGGAAGAATGGTTATGGATAATTGGTTGGATATTTGGTTGGATGAGTCTAGGATCGTTTGGTGGGACGAGAATGTTCGATCCTCTCGTCATACCTACTTGGTGTCTGCATTGGTCACGGACAACCTGTGTTGCATAGGGTTTCGTCTTCTCGAACGGGATAGGATCCAGAGGACTGGGACCGTTCGGCCATGGAGGAGACAATGGTAACGTGCCTTAGGTGCGGTGCCGGTAGTTTGATACGACCAAGCGGGCTAGCTACCCGGTCTGGATCGGGTAGAACTGCAATTGATCAGTCTGATCAGTCCTTTATGGCTTGGCCAGTGACTTCATATAGATAAGAGTTGGTTTGCTTTACTTTGGTTTGGTTTGTGCTTCTCGCGTAGGCGGCGGCCACCTTGCCTCGGCAAGAGTGTACATATCGAGATTGGATTATAAGGCTTGGATTGAGGATGGATATTAAGGCTTGGATGATGGTTCGATAGGTTCTCGTGTTGCTTGGGTTTGAATAGGACGGTTGCTTGCTAGTTTCCTTTTGAGTTGGCTATATATTTGCTTATCTATTGGCTTAAGTTGAATGCTTGCATGCTTAACTTATTTTATAATTTTTCTTAACATGTCATACCTATGCCATGAAATGAATCTAGGATTCAACTAAAAAGATCACCATATAACTGTTTGTATTCACTATTCTACTTAGTGTCGGCTTAGACGAGTGGGTTACCCCGCTCACCAGTACGGCTATGTACTGACCCACGTTTGTGGGCATTATTTTAGGTATGCAGGTGTAGTGGCGCTGCTTGGATATACGGGACATAATGTATGAACGGTAAGTACCTTTGTGGGCTAGAGAAAGAGCAAGAGTATTGCATTAGCCTTTGTGGCATTCCCCTTTGTGGCATTTCATTTGGATCTTATCGAGAGCTTCGCTGTGTATACTCTGATGTGTGCTTGGTACACAATACTTGACTTTCATTGCAACTTGGTCGTTTTGATGATAACTTTGGTATTTGACAATATCGTCTTGTGCGAGCGCAACTCCAGGCTCGTACGGCTTCATGTCCCGAAAAGAACGATTGTCCTGCGGGAGTGCCACAACATGGTGATTCACGTTCAGCGGGGACGATTGAGCTTGCGGTAAATTGGGGCATGAAAATACTTACTGGCAATAGGATCGTAGAAGTTAGTAGTGTGTGCTTAGCATGTCCAGTCGTAGTATATGGGAATTTATTACCTACAAAGTTGATTGAGTTCCCAATCGGTAACTTTGACATTATCTTAGGCATGGACTGGTTGAAAAACAGTCATACAACGATAGACTATCGTGAGGGTAGAGTGTTATTTAGAATTCCTGCTCTTGAAGAGTTTGTCATTAGCAAAATAGCAAAAGACCATCATAAGAAAGGAGTCGCAATAGTAGAAAGGAAAGCAAACCCGACCCGCTGCCCAAGATAGTTAAAGAGTTCATGGATGTCTTTCCCAACGATCTTCCCGGATTACCCCCAGTTAGAGCAATAGAGTTCTGTATAGAGTTGATGCCAGGAGTAGAACCTGTATCCCAGAAGGTGTACCCTATGTCACTATCAGAACTTTATCAGTTATATCGACACGTGGAAGAACTAAAGGAGAAGATGTTTATTCGGACCAGTGCATAACTATGGGGAGCACCAGCAGTATTAGTGGAGAAAAAGGATGGATTTACATGGTTGTGTATGGATTACAGGCGGCTTAATGCAGTAACAGTAAAGAACAAGTATCCATTACCAAGGATTGATAATTTGTTTGACCAGTTAAGTGGAGCAAGAGTCTTCTCCAAGATGGATTTACGGTCAGGATATCATCAGATGCGAGTCCGGGAGAAGGATATACCAAAGACAGCATTTAGGTCACGATATGGGCATTATAAATTTTTAGTTATGTCATTCGGACTTACTAATGCTCCAGCGGTGTTTATGGACCTAATGAACCATATTTTTATGCCTTACTTAGACCAATTTGTGGTAGTATTCATCGATGACATACTGGTATATTCTCGTAATGAGGAGGAGCATGAAGAATATCTCAGGATAGTACAACAAACTTTGAGGGATCATCAGTTATATGGGAAGCTTAGTAAGTGTGAGTTTCGGCTGGATTGCATATCCTTTCTTGGACATATTATTTCTGGAGTAGGAGTGTCATTTGATCCCAAGAAGGTAGAGGCAGGAGAGAACTGGCCAATTCCAAAGACACTAGTAGAAGTGCGTAGTTTTCTAGGCTTAGCAGGATACTACAAGAGATTTATGTCAGATTTTGCTAAAATCTTGCACCAATGACTCGGTTAACGCACAACATCTGGTCAAAGTCTATCTTGTCTTTCTGACCCAATTTGTGTGGTCAGCGGAATGTCAGATAATCTTTGAAGAGTTGAAGAAGAAGTTAATCTCTGCACCAATCCTTACCCTTCCAGCGGGCTCTAGAGGATTCATATTGTACTATGATGCATCTGGCAAGGGACTGTGATATGTTTTGATGCAACAAGGAAGAGTGATAGCTTATGCTTCTCGGCAGCTCAAAGATCACAAGAAGAACTATTCAACTCACGATTTGGAACTAGTAGCAGTAGTATTTGCACTTAAGCTATGGAGGCACTACTTATATGGAGATCGACTAAAAATATTCACAGATCATTAGAGTTTAAAGTATGTGTTCTCGCAGAAGGACCTGAACATGAGGCAGAGAAGGTTGCTAGAGTTGTTGAAAGACTATGACATGAAACTTCAGTACCATCCAAGCAAGGCTAATGTAGTAGTTAATGCACTTAGCAGAAGAGGTAGAGAATTTATGTTGACTACTCAGAGACACATTCTAGAAGACTTACAAGAGACGGGTTTCGAGATAGTACTTCCACAGAGTGCAGAAGTTCAGGCTAGCCTACAGATTCAGTAACTTTGGTAGATAAAATCAAGATAGCTCAGGCAAAGGACCTGAAGATTCAAAATCTATGAAAAAAATATGAGTCAGGTCTTCGGAAGGAGTTGATAATATATACGGATGGAACGCTAAGGTTTGGGAATCGACTATATATACCAAGCGGAGATATTCGGCAAGAAGTTATGACTGAAGCACATAGTTTCCAGTATTTCATTCATCCGGGAGGCATGAAGATGTACCAAGATATCAAGCAACACTTTTGGTGGAACGGAATAAAGAGAAAAATAGCATGATTCATATCGCGATGTCTGATATGTTAGCAAGTGAAGGAAGAATAACAGAGAATGGCAGAATTATTGCAGCCGCTTCCTATTCCAGAGTGGAAGTGAGAACACATCACGATGGACTTTGTGACTGGTTTACCTAGATCACTGACTGGTCGAGATGTAGTTTGGGTAATAGTAAATCGTCTCAAAAAAGTAGCTTACTTTCTTCCTTTTCGAGTAGGACAGTCTACAGAACATTTAGCTAAAATATATATGAGACAGATAGTGAGACAAAATGGTATCCCAGTAAGTATCGTGTCAGATCGAGACACTCGGTTCACTTCATATTTTTTGAAAAGTTTGCATCAGATTTTGGGCACCAAGTTAAGATTCAGTACAGCTTACCACCCCCAAACAGACGAACAATCAGATAGAACCATTCAGACCTTAGAGGATATGCTATGAGCATGTACCTTAGATCTTGGTGGATCTTGTGAGAATCATCTTCACTTGGTAGAATTCTCGTATAACAATAGTTATCAGGCTAGTATTTAGATGGCACCATTCGAGGCACTAGATGGCAGGAAGTGTAGGTCACCATTGGCTTGGGACGACATTGGTGAGCGAAAGATGTTAAGCCCTGAAATGATCACATAGATAGTAGAGGTTGTCAAAAAGATCAGAAAGTGACTTCGGGTTGCACAAGATAGGCATCGTCATTGGGTAGATCAGTATCGTTGACCTTTAGAGTTTTTTGTCGGCGACCACGTATTTTTGTAGATTTCTCCCACCCGTGGATTTATTAGATTGAGGTTCGCGGGAAGCTTAGTCCGAGATACATAAGTCCGTTCGATATTCTCGAGCGGGTACGCAATGTTGCTTATCGCCTTGCCCTTTCGCCCTCGCTACGTGAGGTACACGATGTATTCCATGTGTCTCAGTTGCGTAGGTATGTTTCGAATCCGAGTAATATACTCAATCACTCTGAATTAGTCGTTGGAACTGACTTATCTTACGAGGAGCAACCCGTATCCATATTGGACCAAAGGGAGAAGGTACTCAAGAATCAGACTATTTCTCTTGTACGGGTTGCTTGGGGCCATCACTCTCTGGAAGAATCGGCGTGGGAGCGCGAGGATAATATTTGATCTCGGTACCCGCACCTGTTCGATTCGGAAGGTATATTCTACCTTATGCCTTTGTATCTAGTTTCTGTGATCTGGTGATCACCTATATATTGTGATGATATTGCTTGCATGTATAGTTGTTAGTAGATTTGTATCGTGCTTGTCCTGACTTCTCTAGCTATTGCTTGGATTCAAATTTTGAGAACATAATTTTTTTAAGGTGGATAGAGATGTCACTCCTTGTTCCCGATATATGTATTCAGAACATATTTTATTTTAGCATGGTTGCATGTGCATGGAGACTAGACCCATTCTTTGGTTTAACCTTGTTCATGGTTTATTTTGTAGGTTGGTGCAAGTTATGAGAACCCTCAATCCTACCATATATAACCCAATATTTCTCTCTCTTTCTCTCTTCACTTCTTTATTTCTCACCCTCTCTTTAGTTTTATCTCTCCATTTCTATAGACAAGTACACATTGCATGAGAAATAGAGAAACCCTTCATATTATTGTTTTATTTTGCTTATTATGTGTTTCTAAACACTTTTAGTTCTTGGAGTTTTCTGTTTTGATGGATGGATTCGTGTAGATCTATATTTCTAAACTTAGGTTTTTCATGGATTTTATGAGTTTTTCTTAGTTTTGATCTATTAAACATGTTTTTTTGAAAACTAATTTTTGCTACATGATAGAACTTTCAATTTAGAGCATTTTGGCTTTTGATTCATCCGATTTGGGCTTAAAATGGGGATTTTATGGACAAAACAAGATTTTAGTTTTTGGAGCTTTTCTGCCATGGCCGAACCTGTTGTTGGAGAAGAAGAAGTTCCCATACGGTCAGTGAGCATATGCGGCTGAGAGTGCCATGCGGCCCGAGAGGATAATGCGGCCTAAACTGTTGTCGCATACTAACAACATGCGTCCATCTTGTCAAGTATCCTTGAACACATTGTGCTTTCACTCGCTGAACGAATGAGAAATTCGCTTAGTCCAAGAGAACTCCATGCAGCAGAGGACCTCATGCAGCACCGACACCCCATGCGGCCTGGAGAGCATGCGACCCCTATTTTCTTGGACGTATGGCTCTGAAACATTGGCACTTATTTCTATGATTTTGTCTTTTCTTCCTGACACACTTTATGGCTTGTCACATCTGTCACATCAATCACTTTATGTCACATTACTCACACTTTATTTATTGCCCGTCACTTCATCACTTGTCCCAAGGAGTAGATCTTAACCCTAGGCATGCGACCAAGTGGTTCATGTGGCCTGACTTTATGCGGCCTGACTTTCCATTCGGCCTGACTTTATATGCTGCCAGGATTGTCATGCGGTCTAACTTTCCATGCAGTCTTGAAACCTATGTGGCCCTATTTGTTGATTTAATGTTTCTTGATTCATGTGACCCAATATATAATAGGTAATTAGACTCGAATACTATATCCGTGCTGATACCACTATTGCTTGATAATTGTTCATGATTTAATGTGCGTAGAGGTACGACGCATCGTGTCACGTGTTAATTATATTTGGATTGTGCATCAAAAATGCCTCCAAATCCCTAAATGCGTGATATTATATAGTTATATATATTGTTTCTCCAGCACGGGCATAATAAGCAAGTCAACTACCAAAGCGTGGTTTGGATATTGATTGTTTGAATGTTGCATACACACTCGGGTGAATTCAGATTTGACTTCCATGGATTCGTATCTAGCGTGCCCGTACCCTGTACGATATCTTAAAGAAAATTCTCATGTGACCACGCCTTGAGATTTTAAACACAACTTAGAGCTAATTAGGTAACTAAAAAAGGTAGTAACATAGGAGGGAACGGTATCCCGAGATCATGCTAACGAACCTTCCCACAGATATTCATTATAAGTGCGCTGTGGGCTGCCACCACAGATACTGTGTATCATCTTCCTTAGTGGAGTGCAGTATCTGACTTATTATTATGTCGAGCCACTATTTTAATATAGGAATATTGGAACTGCTAATACCATATTTTTAGCGCAGTGGCCCTACGGGGGACTGGTGCATCCTGCAAGTACATGTTTTATTTATTTGGTTCGGTTAGCTCATGTTCGGCACTGACATGATATGAGGATAATTATTATGCATTATTCTGAGATAACCTCAGACTCCACAAAATAGCAAGTCGTACAAATGATTGGCCGATATAGGAAATGGACTTGGTTGTGATTGTATTATTCAGTTAGTATCCTAGGGAAATGGACTATCTTAGTGTGATGGTTCAACCCTTGTCCTTATTTGGTCGTAGGGTTGAGCCTTAGCACTAGGATATGCCATGGACCTAAGTTACGACACTGAACCTACGTATTATTTATTTATTTTTTGGTTTTTCTTTCTCTATTTCGTGCTTCCTTTACGGTACTTGCTATTTGGGGTCTAACCCCACTGGTTTTGCATGACCAGATTTTGAGTTAGCACCCGAGGATCCAGCATAAGTTTTTTCAACTCATAGCATGTACCAGAAACATGGTCGCAGGGGATAGCGAGTGGATTTTCTTCTTCCCTGCTCATCCTTGCACATTTACTTCTTTTTGGCGTTTAACTATCGGCACCTGTTAGCCGGCTCGTCTGGACATTAGTTTTCTTACATTATTGTATTAAATCAGACTACATCTGATCACTATCATGTACTTTTGTTACTCCTCTAGCTTCTTATTTTGCACAGCTGGTCTCCAGAATATTTTGAGAAATCGTTTGGGTCACCTTATTTCTTTATCATATATGCTCTATGCTTTTTTTTTTTCTTGTTTGAATGATTGAGACATAGAAGTCCTTGACCATAAGAGACTTGATCGTAGCATGCACCCCCTTATCTTATACAGTCGTGATCATCGTACGACGTATAACACCTCGTACGGGATAGCTGGCCATGTCCGTCTCTGTATTCCGGTACTGGGGGCATGACAGAGGTAATTCCAGAGTAGGTAGATATTCATTAGATAAAGGTACCAGTGTTAATACCAAAGAGTGGACAGTAGGGTAATATGGGATATATTAGTGTAGGATATGGGTATGAGGTTAGGGTAAATTGAGAGTATTTAAATACTAAGTATTATATAAGTTAAGGTATTGAGTAATAACTCATCAAACTTTCTTTTAATTGTGTAAAAGACACAAATTTTGGCAAATTTATAAATTTAGCCCCAATACACACTAATTTAGGGCATAAATTATATTTTTTTAATTCTTTTTCCCCCAGGTTTAGGTTTATGTACTATTAATTAGGATTTTATGGCCTATAATAGGGCGTTCGTGTCCAATGTATCGATGTGTTTGTACGTGTCCATGTCCAACATATCGTGTCTGTATCCAGCGTATCAAAAATACCAAACCATTTATTTTCTCTTCGTGTCTGTGTCTAGCGTATCATGTCTGTACGTATGTCCAGACCCCACAATCCAAATGCAATAATTAACCAAATCAAAATAAGGGTTAGGGTTACCTTAGCCGGAGGAAAAAGCGATCTAACGGAGGCGGAGGGGGTCGGGTGGAGGAGGAGGGCTTGGGGATCAGATGCCGGAGGAGTAGGAGTAGAAGGAGGAGGAGGAGGAGGAGGAGGAGGAGAGGGGGTCTGGGGTCGATGGAGGAGGAGGAGGAGAGGACGAGTGAGTAGGAGGGGTTGCTGGAGAGGGGAAGTGAGGGGGAGGGGCTGCCGGAGAGGGGGAGGTCGCCGGAGTGAGAAGGGGGGGAGGGTCACCAGAGAGAGAGAGATTGAGAAAGGGGTAAAATAAAATGCGATTGGGAATTTTAAGTTTTTGCAGCGACGGATATTTCCGTCGCTAATCATCGCTGAAATAACAACGACGAATTTTTGACGAAAAATAATATATTTTGTTTACATAAATAACTTAGTCGTTTTTTCATCGAATTTTCGTCGCTGAGATCTGTCGCTATTTAATAATATTTTTGGAGTATTTGGACTTCTCCATGCAAAGAATGTGATATACCCAAGAGGCATATCATTCCTATAAATAGATGGAAGATGGTGAAGATTGAACACAACAAGTAGCAAGAAGAATAACACACAATTTTTCGCCATTGTATGAACGTATCTTATTTTGGCCTAACAAATTCAAGAGTTCGCACAGGGATTTGATCGTTAAAGGAACTTTTCTAGCACGAGGGTCAAAGGAACTTGAAGCAGTGCTCTGATACCAATATGGCATGCCCCGATTTCGTGGAATCGATAGTCATCCCTCGGACGTGACGCCGTGCAGGCCTAGGTTGCGCACCGCACAAGGCTAAGGTATTTTGCATAGCGAGCACATATTCAGAGTACGCAGATAAATTGAAACACAAATTAAAACATGGAAAATTTCTCTTTTATTGATAATGAACATCTATTACAAACTCTTGAACGAGTCAGAAGATTGCCGCACGGGCTTACAAAGATGACACAAAATGAGATAGCAGTCCTGTACATTACATCACTTTACTAAACTTCAAAATATTTCAGACCTCCTAGCGGGACGACGGCCTTTCCTCTGAGATGCATTGGGTTTAAGTTGCTAGCTCCTTTTCTTCAAAATGCTTCAAAAGATGGCACGATCAGAATGCGCCGACAGCTGGACTGGATTGGGAAGACATCTTCAGCTCGTCGCTCGGATCTCCTTCGTGCGGGGAGCTTGTTTCAACGAGGGTCAGTACATCGAAATGTACTAGTGAAGGCGAGCTAACCCAACTATACTAATCAACATGTTGTTTAGATGAAGCATGCATATTATTTGTGTTATTTCTATCTTGCCTTATTTTATTTTACAAGCAGGCAATATATATGTAAACTACTAAAATGAACTTGCCACCGTTCAGTGACATTTACCTATCCGTCTGAACCACCTACACAATACTTACCATGTCCTTCCTTGCCACGAAGACACAAGTTAGTTTGCACAGGTTTAAATATACGAGGGGATCACTGGCGTATGCCATAAAGGACGAGTTATAGTCTCGAGATAATAATGATATGCAATGCAGGTGGCGAGTCCCGCTACATAGCACTCAGTCCATGACAAACGACTATACTAATTTTTTCGTCTGGATCGGAGCGGTCCCAGTGCCCCGGTGACCATCCGCGAAAACCAAAAAGCCTTGTGCACAAGTTGTCCGTGATCAACAACGTCCATTAAGTTTTTTAATCGATTCATGCAAATTTTAGGACATACGAGCATAATACTAGTTCCATAACATAAACAGTTTTTGCATAGTCTCCCTAATCAGTTTATTGTATAGCATGGCATGTTCTATACATAGCATAATTTATAGAAGAAGTATGCATTCTAACTAAAATTGATGCATATGATGAACATTTTGAACGAACTAGCATGACTAAGATAACCGTTCACAAGTTGCATGACACGCATAATAATCCAAGTCTATTCCTTTTTATCTTGACATCTTTTAGTTATTACTTGATATCGTTTGATCGGGGCAAGCAAGAATACAAGATTTTAGATGTGAAAACTTGGAAGAAGGTTCAACTAAATCAAATATAAGCCACTCACTTAGTTGGTTGGAGAGAGGAAGGAAAGAGGTGCTTCAGGACTCCGCTCGCGCGTCGCCTACTACTCGTTCACCTGCATTGCCACAAACAGCTGATCAATACCTCTTCCACTCTTTCCAATCTCAGAATTGAAGTGCAGTTCAACGAACAAAAATAATAAAATCCATCAAAATCGTTCAAGAAAATGCAAGCAAATCCGAAAACCAACTCAAAGCACGAAAGCAACAAAGCGACAGCGAAAACTGAGGCAAGAAAACTTGTAGCGGAGAGGTCCCTCCTGACTCTGCCGCTAAGTCGATCCTGGGGGCACGGTCCGCTGAATATGGGAATCGATTCCGAAGAAGCAAATCCATAACGAGAATGGATTCTTGTTTCAATCTATCCTGATCGAACAATACCGTCTTGTATTTCTTAGCCGCGCTCCCCGAATAGGGGGAACGGGGCACCACAGAGGTCGCCGGAGAGGGGGGCGGGGGGTAGGGTCGTCGGAGAGAGAGAGAGAGAGAGAGATTGAGAAAGGGGAAAAATGAAAAGCGGCTAAAAATTTTAAGTTTTCGCAGCGATGGATATTTTCGTCACTAATCATCGCTGAAATAACAATGACGAATTTTTGACGACAAATAATATATTTTGTTTACATAAATAACTTATTCGTTTTTTCGTCGAATTTTCGTCGCTGATTCAGCGACGGATTATTTTCTGTCGTTGAGATCCGTCGCTATTTAACAATATTTTTGGAGTGTTTGGACTTCTCCATGCAACGAATGTGATGTACCCAAGAGACATAGTATTCCTATAAATAGATGGGAGATGGTGAAGATTGAACACAACAAGTAGCAAGAAGAACAACACACAACTTGTAATCCTCACACTTGTAATCCACCTCAAGTGAGTTTGTGAGAGAAAGTGATCATCAAGTTAAGTTGTATCAACTTGAGAGAAGGCCCTTGTAATCTTTCATTTGATTATAGTGAAAAATGCGAAGAAGGGGCGGACGAGGACGTATAGGCTCAAATTGAGTTGAACCTCAGTAAATCTTTTGTATGATATCTTTCTTAATTTTTTTTTCTCTTCCATTTTTTTTTATTCTTATCTTATCACAAAGACGGAAAAGATCTTGTTTTTTCCAACAGTATTCAGTCTTGAGAAGGACTGAAGTGATGGTTATTCTCTATGCTCTTGTCAAAAATCGTGAAGGAGAGGAGAAAGACCAAAAGTTGGGAGTAAAGGAGCACGAAGTATCGGAACTATCACATAAGGTAGCTAAAGGAACATCTCGCCATGGAGATTGTTGGATCGTGTTCATAAGGAGAGCTACGAGCATCGTTTGAGGAATAGAAGATTTCATGAGAAGTCAAAATTGGCCAAAACATAACATGTATCAGTGTAGCAGCTGCATATCGTCCTTTAAAGGGTCAAAATCATCCAACAAGTTTTCAGCCAATTTTTGTACTCACTAAGGTATACTGGAGGCATACCGTTAGGTCGAGGCTGCTCTGATTTTGACAAATGGTTCAAATAATTATGTTTGGTTCCGACAGTCCAAATTGTTCCTAACTTAGGTCAAGTTAAGAGAGGACATTTAATGTTCTCAACCAGCCTAGGGTTAAGGTTGGATGGTTGTTTGAGGTTAATATCAATTGCTAAGAGCTAAAGAGAGATTTTCTAGGGTTTACTAGAAGGCCATTAAAGGAAGGAGAGAGCTGATAAAGTAAGGATTCTCTTTGCAGTTGCAACTATTTGTAAGGTTTATCTTGATTGATTAAATAAAGTATTTTGCCATGTGGAGTTGAACGATCTTGACCGAGCACTCTTGTGTGTTCTTGGTTTTAATATTTTTTTGATTAATTTGTACTTTGTTATTTTCTAGTCATCGAATTGGCGTGCTCGCTTTCACATGCACAACATACTTGATCTCAGCTAGCAGGTATGGTATCGTGGTTTTTTTTCGTTCGATGGCTGATGCTTTTATTTTTGCTACAGCCTCTCTGAATCTAAATCAGCTGAATTGAATCCCAATATGATTCAAGATGAACTCAACAAAATTATATATCTACATATACTCTCCACTTGATAATTAACTTGTGTGTCAAATAATAAAATAATTAAAAAAAGAAACTCTATGGATGAGTACTCTAGTGTTTTAAAAATTGGACCGGACCGACCGGTTCAACTGTTTGACCCATGAATACGTAGTTTTTACGAGCCGGGTCGATATTGACCCACTGTTCTTTTAAAATTTTGGTTGTAAATAAATATTTTTTGTAAAAAATAGTATTCGAAAGGAATTGAGCTTGGACCACGTAAGTTAATCCAATGGTTGAACCGGTTTCATCCGAACCAGTGCCTTATCGGAATCGATATCCGATCCGGTTTTAAAACACTGGAGTACTCAGCCAACACAGCATTGCTCCAGTGGGAGCGCAGCAGACATCCGACTTGGTCGGAGGAAGTTCGAGTCTCGGGACCGTTAAGAGTGTAGATAGGTGTGTGAATATTATAAAAATAAAATAAAATAAATAGTGTCCATTGGCATTCTCCCTACTTTCTTAATTCTAAGTTTCTTTGTATTAGGGCTTAGTTTGGTCGATCTCGTGTGTAAACCAGAAGGCTGAAGCGACCATCATATTTCAGGTCCATTCTCCTACTTTCTTTCTTCTCCAACCGCAGTCTCTGTAAGTTTTAATGACCATAACATTTTTTTTAACAGAAAATTACGTATACAGCATAGAAATTTTCCAAAATTATCTGTTCTGTATAGAAGTTTAAAAATTGCATATAAAGCAGAGAAATGTCTTATTTAATGACATTTTTGAAAAATTGCACAAAAATGTCCGTTTTAAGGACGTTTCTGTACTAATTACCTAATTAACACATAATAAAAAGTATGAATTTAAATTATCAAAAAGAAACTGAAAAGGGAGGCGGGATTCGCGATTTTTGCGTATCAAGTTTGAAAATTTTCAAACTTCTATTCCCGCTAATATTTTTATTTCATATAATCCTTTAATTTTTAGCTAAAACGTTAATTAAAATTTTTTTTTTTTGCGAAAAACGTCCTTAAGGACGTTTTAATGTTTTATATGTAATTTTCAAACTTCAATGCTGCACAGATAAATTTGGAAAATGTATACGTAATTTTCTGTTTTTTTAATCGCACTGGGATGAAGTTAATTATTTGTTTATTATTTTTCTTCAATTTGATTATTTATTTCCAGACTTTCCACTTGCTTAATCTTAATTTGAAATTGGTAACGATTAGGAGTTCAACATGAATTACTAAACGACTAGCATCTGTAAATATTCGAGATGAGGTTTAGAAAAGCATACTTACAAATAGGCTCATGTCAACCAAAAAAGAACAATTTCGTAGATGACTATTTGGAAACGAGTTACGACGGTTTAACCCAGCCTGGTTGGGGCAAAATTTTCTTAGGCTGTGTTTTGTAACGGTGTTTTTATCGATTTTGAAAAGATTTGAGCCGACCGTTTATAAAGTATTTTAAAAAATTCTGTTTGGTAATTATTTTGAGGCACTAGTTTTGATCGACTAAAAAATATCCAAAACCAATATACTGTAATTTTGGTTGTTTGTATAAATACCATAAATCAATAAATTTTAAAAAAAAAATTATTTATATTCTTATCAAAAATAATAGTTATAACTATTACCTAAAATAGTCTTATATCCTATTTACTCTTTGGCGCCTCTACTTTTCTCATCTTTGATTTGCACGTATGTGATACTCCTTCCTAAAATATGCAAATTTTTAATCACATAATATCAAATTGAGATGAGGTTCGAAGAGCATACTTACAAAGAGGCTCATTTCATGTTTGTGATGAGACTGAGAATTCAAGCAACCGAGGCTATTTCTTGAATTTTTCAGTTCCTTGTTGATCATAATGAGGAAGTTACAAAGATGCTTTACTTTCTAAACATAACTCAGAATAAGAGCATCATTAGTAAGGCTCATCCTCGATCTCAATTTCTAGATTCAGAATTTTGAAGTTCATTTGGTTGAATAGTACGTAAGTTTCTTCTCTAGTTTCAATTTTTAGATTTTCGGTCTCATTCCACCCATATGACCTATTTTAGATTCTATATCGTAGACCTCATTTTTTAGAATAGTAAGTCTTAATTTAGAGCCTAACTTTCTAGATTCTAGATTTTACATTAGTTTTTTTTCACATCAATTTTTGACCACATAATATTTGAAATCCGAGCTCACTTTATCATTTTCTACTATTCTCATACAATTCCAACACATTCTACGTTTATCTTTCTTTTTTTCTAAATCTTGGACGTCAAGTTGCATTCTAGAGTTTCAACTACTAATGATGCTCTGAGTAATAGGTTAAAGGTCAAGGTTATGATGGAACTAATAATATGAGTGGACAATTTAATGGTCTCATTTCAGTTATTTTGAGAGAATGAGTGTGCTTATTATGTTCACTGTTCTGCTCAATTCGCTATTGTTGCTTTGGCCAGAAAACACAGATCAACCGGAGCTTTCTTCACATTAGTATCGAATGTGGTAAATATTGTTGGAGCTTCGTCTAAGCGTGATGGCATTCTTCGGGATAAGCAAGCTCATAAAGTTATTGAATCACTCAACACCGGTGAACTTTCTATTAGCCCAATGTTTAAGTTTAGCTTTTAAATATGGTTAATCGATTAAGTTTAGCATTATGATAATCATACAATCACTTTGGTAACTTTTACTTAAACTCAGCATTGTCCAAATATGCATTAATATTGCAATTTTTGATTTTGTATATTTCTTGTTCATCGAACATGTACTTGCATAAAGTAATAAACAAGATCATATATGAACATATGCAACAAAGAAATGATGATGAGCCAAAAGACGACGTTATACTAGAAAAAAATTCTGAATCGTCCACGACTTATCTGGAGCCTCGCACTCTGGAGTCTCCTAGGACCCAGTATTTTCAGTTTTCTGAAAAAACTCATTCAACCCCTGGACCAGAAACTCAACATTCAAATTTATGAACGTTGGGGGGACCGAACTCGGTCCCCCTACTAGCCTATAAATAGCTATGAGTTTCATTCATTTTCAATCAATCCATTTACTTTCATATTATCTATTCCTGAGGTACAAACATTTCTATTTCCATGATAACTCGCATAGCCTTCTAGTTCCAAGTGCGATCTCGATTAGAAGTCTGCTACAGTTGTAAAAACTTGCTTTACTAGTTCGTTTTCATACAAGTTTGAAGTCAGCAAGCTCTTCAGATCAAAGCTTGTGTTTGTTAGAAGTTAGCGAGTCCTTGGGATCAAAGTTCGTGTTTTAAGAAATCTGCAAGCCTTCAGATCATAGGTTGTGTTGTACACTATTTCACAAATAGTAGATTAACTCCGAGCAAGAGTTATAGGACCTGAACTAGTTATTCACAAGAAAAATCAGGATAAAATCTCAGTTTTAGCGTATTGTGCCTTCTTACTCGACATTTTTCATATACTTGCTATAGTTTTTCACATCTGGTTGCATAGTTTACAAGTTGGTTATCAGCCTTAAGTTTTAGTTGGTAATTTTTATCACCAACTCTATTCACCCTCCCTCTAAAGTTGCCTTCACTTTCAAGTGAAAAATGCTTAAATCAAAAAATTGAGATTAAGCTAGAGTACTCTTTTAAACTTTATTGTTATGTTCTTAGTTATAATCAACGTATTTGATGAAATCGCTTATGATAAATTGGACACTAAGCACAAGCATTAAGCATTTATCATGTTAAAATTGGTGTAGTCATTTGACTCTGTATTCAGCTTATTTCTGATTAGGAATATACTTGGAATTACAATTGCATTGTCACAGGCCTTACAAAGTGATGATCAAGATATTGTGAAATATGTAAACAACAATTGCAAAAGATGAGCGATGGATGGGATTCTTTACTTAGATGAAGTTTCTATTTTTTTTGCGAAACAAAAATGTTGTTGTTCCTGACATGGATGCTATATTTACAGATCAAGGAAAATCACAAGAAAAAGCCATATATATATATATATATATATATATATATATATATATATATATATATATATATATATGGTGTTGACTTTTTCTATGTTGTGATAGACTTGCAACTGCATGAGCTAAAAAACCGATTCAATGAGGCCATCATTGAGTTGCTACTTTGTTTGGGGTGCTCATGTCCGAATGATTCATTTTATGATTTCCACAAGCAAAAGTTAACATCTTCCTCAACTTTATCTGAATGATTTTTCTACTTCAGATCTTGAGGCACTTAAATATCAACTTGAGGTTTATATGGATGATATACGCTCTAAGGGGTGGGGGAAAAAAATCCGAGAGGAGGGAGAGCAGTCAATGAAATGAGCTCTCGTCTAGTCTCTGAGGTATATACTCCCATATCGGTCGGCTAGTTGATTGACGTGACTTCATGAGTTATCCACAGCATGAGTAATCCATGAAACACTAACGAGGTCAGAAGCAGAGCTAGACATAGAGACGATCGGACTGTAACCCAGCCAAAAATTTTGGAATTTTTTTATTTTTATTTTTTTTAAATGTTTCTCTTGTTATGTTTTATTATCTTGTTTGGATATGAATGTGAACTATGCAACATTTAAGTGATAAATAAATTTTCAAAAAATTAATATTTGACAGTTTGATACTTGTGAAGCTATACCTGATGCTCAGCCGTCCTAATTTTGATGCTAATTCTGCCCCTAAACGATGCCAATAAAAAAGTCCATATTTTTGCCACTTGCAATAATTGATTGGGTGTGCAGATTTTGCCAGATGCAGCAGTTAAACCATCAACAATTAATAAGGAGAACTCCTTCAGCAGTGAATCATGAAACATCCATAATGTGCATATTTTGCCAGATGCAACAGTTAAAACCATCAACAATTAATAATGAGAAGCCTTCAGAAGTGAATCATGAAACATCTATAATACATAACATTCCGATAGACGTGGACTTTTTACATGGATAATTAGGCAGTCTCCAATTAATTTATGGAGGAAACAATCTATGAAGGACTTGCCAGTAGTATAAAATCCTTACTGCCAAGTGAAAGGCAAACTATGAGAGTTCCCACGAGAGGAGGACCCTTCAAGCCCAACATGAAACAAACCATCGGAATTAAAATCGACATCCGTGCCATCAGAAGCGAGCATGTTACCAATTTGCTCTTCCTCCATGCTGGAACAAGAAATTGCGGTGATCGGAAAGCTATAAGCTTGAGAACCGGAGTACTGTCCGATACCACCAACATAACGATGGTGCATGCCAGGAACTAGAGGCTGGCCTACTGGGATCCTATCGCCGGAGGAGGCTGCTAGGTCGACACCTGAGACGTGTACCGCCGATGATGACAGAAGAGAGAGAGCACAATCGGAGTCGAACAGCTTGCTGCTGCTGCTGCTGCTGCCCGATGGGGGGGCGACTTTGGAATTAGCGGCAGTGGTGGTCTTGAGCAGAGGAAGGGAGGATATGCCTTCGACGTCCTCCTGCAAGAAAGGGAACCGTTTCGCTTCTTTGTAGCTGCCACGGGAGGAGACGGGGAAGTGGCTGTCGATGACATGGAGAGGAAAGCAGCTGGCGTGGAGAGGAGGATCTTCCTCGTTCTTGATGAGCGCCGGCCAGCTGGACTTGGGTGTACTTGCCGGAAATACTTGACCATAAGAAGTGAACATGTGACCTGCTAAAATATTAAGAAAAACAAGTTATTGTAGATTCTGTCAGGGGCTTAAGTCAAAATGGATTGTAAAACTTGTGGTGGTGATTTCAGAATCACAATTACAGCAATTTTAGACAAAAACATGGTGATTCCATAACCAGTGTGATTGTAATGTGATTTTTGACAATTATTAGAAAATCACATGCAATCTTATGTATATGATACTGCTCTTCGAGTTTTTATTTCATATGATAGTTTTAGATTGAGAATAAGCATTTAGTGTTAAAATTCGTTAATTTTATCTCTCATGAACTCACTAACTAATATGATTTCCAATGTGATTTCCGGTGGGGGTTATGTTAAATTGAAACAACATAAAATAACACCAAGATCCATATTTGACCAATGAGTGAAGATAGATTCATGTCGGTATGTATCCACGCACAACTTAGGATCCATCAATAAAATTTGTGAGCAAGTCAAGATGTCCGAAGAATAGAAGGCAGCAAACTAGTCGGTCGACGAGCGATAAAGCAGAACATCTTACCATCTCAAAAGAAATGATGACAAGTAGCCATTTACCCAAAAAAAAAAATCTTTCTACAAAAAGAATAAACATTTATTATCTTATTCAATTTTGAAAAAAATTATGAACATTTAAAAAAAACAATAGAAAATACCTAAAAATGAACAAAATTTTCATCTTCAAGAGAAGATCAAATCAAAGTTGATGAAATTTTTTCAAGAGACAAACTTGATCAAGATAAATTGAAATCTCAAAAATAACACCAAATACAAAAAAAAAAAAAAAAAAACTTTCTAAACGAGAACAAACAAACATTCATAATCTTATTCAATTTCGCAAAAGAATATAAACAATTAAAAAACAAAACAATAAAAAAAAAATCTAAAAATGAACAATTCCATCTTCAAAAGAAGATCATATAAAGTAGATGAAATCTTTTTCTTCAAACAAATTTGATCAAAATAACTTGAAGATCTCAAAAGTAACAGCTATTTATCCAAAAAAAAAAAATTATATTTCCTTCTACAAGAAAAGAGAACAAATATTCATTGTCAATATTTAAAACATAAAACAATGGAAAATATCTCAAAATGAACAAAATTACATCTTCAAGAGAATATCATATCAAAGTAGATAATAAACTTGAGTGACAAACTTGATCAAAATAAATTAAAGATCTCAAAAGTAACCAAGAAAACTATATTCGATAATAACGAATCAATTGTTTGCAACACCAATTGTAGGTATGGAGATAGAAAAAGCAAAACATAGACGAGGTCATGGTTAGGCAACGAATGAGGCGGGTACGTGAAAGTAAGGTTGTGACTGTCCGCAGGAGCCTAGGTCATCATCATTGACGTTAGCGTCAGAATCCTTGACCATGATGAAGGTTGGAACAGCTGCCGCTAAGGGTCAGAGATCCTTGACGTATTACACTAGACAAGGAGATCAAGGAAAGAATAAAAGAAAGAGGAAAGAGACTTGAGGAAAGTGGGCTCGGGATTTGACAAATAGAAAGAGAAATTTTGGTATTTTAGAATAGCACATTCCTGAGGCGAGGTTATAATGAGAAAAAATAAATGTAAGAGAATTCCATGTGATCTAAAACTCCCATCAAAAAAAAGGGAAAGAAAGACTTGAGGAAAGTGGAAACGGCAGATAGGAAAAGAAATTTTGGTATTTTAGAATCGCACATTTCTGAGTTGCGGTTATAATGAGTAAAAAAAATAAAGGGGAATTTCATGTGATTTAAAACTCCCATATCACCAATAGATTTTGAATTTCAATTGACTAATGATTGGTTGTAAAACCACATCTTTAAATCATATTGGACTAACACTAGATTTTTAAATCACTGTATGTGATTCTTACATCCCTATTGACTAATGCTGCCTTAAAGAGGTTTGTGTAGGAGTGTGTGGGTATCTATGTTTAGTCTCACATTGCTTAAGAATGAGAGTTTGATACTAACTCTCTCTCTCTCTTCTCTCTCTCTCTCTCTCTCTCTCATATATATATATATATATATATATATATACACACACACACACACAATGCAATGAGTGAAACTTATCCCATTATTCTACAATGTAGTGTATGATTTCTACACTTTGAATACTTGAATTCTTTCCAAATAAGACGGACATACAAACAAAAGAAAAGAATTTTAGTGCACATTAGTAGATTGTTGCATTTTGTTATGGAAAGTCAATTTTTCAGAAGAAAACAATGTTAAAACAGACTTCCGATACTTGAATTCTTTCAAAATAAGAAAGACATACAAACAGAAGAAAAGAAGTTTAGTACACATTAGTAGATTGTTGCATTTTGTTATAGAAAGTCAATTTTTCAGAAGAAAACAATGCTAGAACAGACTTCCAATACTTGAATTCTTTCAAAATAAGACGGACATACAAACGAAACAAAAGAATTTTGGTGCACATTAGTAGATTGTTGCATTTTGTTATAGAAAGTCAATTTTTGAGAAGAAAACAACGTTAAAACAGACTAGGAGGCCCAAATAAAGGTCCCCGTGGTGGAAAGAAGCATACTGGCTCCTAAATAAGAAAAGGACTATGATAGAATACTTGAACCTTGGTGATTTGTGAAGCTTCCAGAGATTAGGGAGTCCGGCTGTGGCTTTCTACGGCGTTTGTTGTGTCCATCGAGACGTTTCCTACAGCTTCGTTTCACCTCATCAAATTCCACTAGCGAATGAAATCTGTGGGAATAGAAATTGCTGTTAAACATTTTGAAAAGTGATCTTAAACTATGAGGAACTTTAGAAGAGAATATTCAGATTTCAGAGAAATAATAACAAACCATGTTTCACTTGTTTCATTGTGGAAGATAAAGAAGTATTTCTTTGTATATAAATAAGGTCAATATAATGGGAAAAACTATGATACACTCTAATCAGTATATTTGAAATCATGGATAATGTTCCCTCCTTCAAGATGCAATATACATTGCCAATAAAAGACAATTTGAGAAAAGAAAGAATACAGAACACTATATTAATGTGTTGGAAACACATGAGACCCAAAACAAAGTTGACCCATGAGGTAAGATCCATGAGGTACGATATTAGAATTTGACTTAAAAGAGAAATCTCTCGTTATGTCCAAGACTAATTCCAATTATCTATACCACATTCTCCCACTTTCTAGTCAATGTGGGAATAAGCTTTCTATACAGCTCCTTTTTTATGTCATCACCAAACTTGAGCACACAACCGGATGCAAGACATAACCCGATAATTTCCAATTTAGCTCGTATCTGGATGACCTTTCCAACATATTGTCATCTTGATCCATTCGAACAACCGAGCTAAACTGCGACAAGTTCACTAAACCGCACAACTGCTTGGTGCGAACCGTACAACTTGTTCCACCTTGGGCTCGGCATTTAGACCAATCTTTGAAGCCAAACTATACCCACTACTAGATACGAACCATAAGACGTCTTCAAACCGAAGCATCCCTAACGCTCAACCTAGGAGACAACTTGAAGGAGTCAAGTTGATTCTGATTGTATGTATCATAAAGGTGTCACAATAAATCTGTCTCGAAGCAACTAGAGTGCTCAATTCAATCAAACTTGTAACCTTGAGCTATGATACCAAGTTGTTACAGAACGTAATGTGATCCAAACCGGAGTTGATCCACGAGTTAATATTGGACTTGGCCCATATGATTTTAAAATGAAATCATGTGTTAAGCCTTTAGACCAATATATATATATATATATATATATATATATATATATATACCTCATTCTTCTACTTTCTATCTGATTTGGGATTGTAATCAACTCCCTTGCTAACCTTGGGCACTTAACCGGATGCGACATACAACCTAACAATCTCTACCCTAGCTCATATCCAATTGAGTCTGAGCTTCCAGGAGATCCAATGTATTTTCATCTCAATCCATTTGAAGGCAGAGTAAAACGCACACGTGCGCACCTCTATTGCGTGCCAACCACACATCTTGCTAACAATCTCTACCCTAGCTCGTATCCAATTGAGTCCGAGCTTCCAAGAGATCCAATGTATTTTCATCTCGATCCATTTGAAGGTAGAGTAAAACGCACACGTGCTCACCTCTATTGCGTGCCAACCACACATCTTGCAGTCTACCTTGGGCCCGTAGGCTAACCCACCTTTGAAGTCAAATGCATATAGTCCCTCCAACCTTAGGTTGCCCTGCACCCAAACCTAAGGTTCTTCCGCATACGATAGGTCGGCACTCAGCTCGAGTTGATCGAAATTCACTACGTGATTTAGGTCATGCACATATCTTCTTAGTTGAAAAACGTGGAAGACATCGTATACTTCAGCCAAAGTCGGAGATAGTACAAGTCGATAAGCCACTGGCGCCACCCTCTTCAGGATCTCGAAGGGTCCAACAAATCTCGGGCTCAGCTTTACCTTGACGCCGAACCGTATCACGCCTCGCATGGGTGTTACCTTTAGGAACACATGATCACCCTCCATGAATTACAAGGATCGTCGATGATCATCCCCGTAACTCTTCTGACAGACAGCTGGTGGGATGAATTGGGTGATAAAAGCTTGTTTGAATGTCTCCCAAGAAATTTTGGCTTCTTGGTTAGCACCGCAAAGCACATGTCTCTTGGATTCCCACCAGTCTTCTGACTTAACATGTACTGGTGAGTGGGCTACTTCTGCTCACCAGTACATGTTAAGTACTGACCCACATCTCTGTGGGCAACCTAGGTGATCGGGGAACCGCGGGAGCTCAAGGAAGATGAAGTTTTTGATGCAATCTTTTCAAAGTATTCAAGAGTTCAAGTTGTTTCCTAATTCAAGTTGTAATAAAGGGACATAAGTATGGAATGGAACATTATTTCACGTCAGCCTATCAGTTGTTTTACTTTTAGCAAGCTATGTAAGCCGTTCAGGCATTTTTATTTCAGTACTGAGAAGATTGTACTTCGTTACAATGAAAGCAATAAAAAGAGCTATTTTCTTCCTATACTGTGTATTCAATATTCTGCTGCTGTGTTGCTGAATTATTTTCAAAAGATTTGACACAAGTGCACATTCTTGTCTAGTACAAGTGCAACCCCAGATTTGTACGGCATCACGTCCAGTGATGACGATCGGTTTTGAAGAACCGAAGCGAGGACGATCGGTTCTGTGGAACCGGGACGTGACAAGTTATGTAGTGTCCCGCTCCTAGCGGTTCACTACGTGATGCTTGTGGCTCGATTGACTCAGTCGGAATTGAGTGTTGGAAAAACCTTTCGGCATATTCAATCACGGACGAATGCAATAAACATTTCCATTTAATGGATCTGCTTCTATTGGAATGAAGTCCAAGAGTTTTCGTTGGATTTCTGGTTGGATTTTCGCTGCTTGGTTTTGATGAATGTGTTTTCGTGATGGTTTTCGATGATTGATTGTCTTGTCCATTTTCATCGATTCTTGAATTCATTTTAAAGAAGTTTGAGTAAGGTTCACATTGTTATAAGGCAAACTCATACTATTTAACATACCGTGAGCTTGAGAGAGGATATATATATATATATATATATATATATATATATATATATATATATATATATATATATATCATGTTAACCCTTTAGTATGGTAAAGGTTGTTTTCTCTCTATCCAACATAATAACATATAGTATTTGTATGTCATATCAGTTTTCTATTTTGGCTCATTCTAATTCTTGTTTTTCGTGTCCTATGGGGCCTATGTCTGTCTGGTTTAACTTAGGAAGCAATGTAATTGAACCATTTTGGACTATCGGATGCTACATGGTGATTCTATACAATATTCTTGACGTGTGCATACTCTCGACTCGAGATTTGGGTATCATTCAACGGTTTGTGTGTCCTGTGACACGTGGACTCTTCTTAAGCACGGATCACACAAGTATACCTTGTTGAATGTACTTCAGCTTATATTATGATACTTATTAATCAATCCCTGGCTTTCGAGTTAGATTCGGGTGCGATCAACTAAGGAGATTGGAATCGATGGTTATCCTAGCTTGTTTATTATATACACTTGTTGGGGTACTATGTTACCTCGTGGTATCTCTTGATACAGACTTGGCCTCCAGGACACATGGTCACATTGCATTCAGGTTTGGGGACGCTCTTCCGTGCTCGACCAGTCGTCGGGACGTTTGGGATGTGTACCAAATCTAGACTTCTGAGAAAGATTCTTCCTTCCATGATTACTTGTGGATTTATGGATCCCGTGATTGATGGAACGATGTTAGAATTCGCTTGGACGTGTCGTAGATGTGACCCATACAATGTCATTGGATAGAGATGATAGTTACTATGCGTCTGAGCTTCTTTGCACGCCTCTTTCATAGTTGCTCACATGCGATACATTGTGTTCGTTACCCTACCCTGGTCGATAGTGCCTCTATGGAGCTACTCGTTGGCCATATTTCCTCTAGTTTGACAGCTCTTGCGTGCAACCGTTGTCCTCAATTGCATTTAACTTAGCCGGTTAGTCTTAGTTGCACCCCCCGATCTTGAGGAGTTCATTTATATTACTGCTTTACTTTCTAAATGTTTATATGCATCTTGCTGTCCCTCGGAGGACATGCTTCCTTTCAGTCTTAGGTGAGCAAATCTTCTCCGATGAGCATGGACTACTTAAAGAGCTATTCCAGCTGAGGACTCAAAGGCCTACCATTAAGAGTATCGTGAGCTGGGGTAGGACTGCTTGTTGGATTTCGGGTATTGTTATCTAGTTTATCGACACTTGGACCCGATTAACCTTCTATACCATGTATATTCTTTAAGTACATGTATTTACGGGAATGTTTTTGTCCAGATTTAGCTTTAGATGTATACATATGGATCTATTTCATTTCCCCTTTTTTATTCAAATATATTATATTGAGTCTTGTACTTCTCTATTGTGATTATAATCTTGCTTTTCTATGCATGAGATTAGTTAACCTACCTGAGATATAGTATTAATGGACTGGTTTGGTATTCACAATCTTATATCGAAAGTACGCTTCCTTGATACCAATAGGATTGGATCCCTCCGTAAGTCGTATTAGCTATCCAAGTCATATGTCAGTCCCACATATCTTGGGACGGGCATGACACGACCTACCTATTTGAGCTCAAAACTCCTGTAGGATTTCCTTTAGGAATATAACTTTAGAAGCTTGGTCGGAGTAGGAATCTTTACATTATTGTATTATCTAGAACTAAATAACATTTAGATATATAAAGAAATAAGCACCTAATAGTACCTTAGTCCAACTTGTCAAATAGAAGACATTAATTTAACATTCTCCACTTTAACTTGTCATCCAAGTAATCTTCTCAATATGCGTTGGATCGGGTCTGCAGTTGTACGTCCTTGATACAAGTTACAAATCATCGCCTGGGGTTAAGGAAAGTCTTCAATACTGTAGTTGTAAATCCATGGTACTTGTCACAACCCCTCGTCTGGAGTTGAATAAAGTCTTCAATATTGTAGTTGTACCTTACCTTGGTCCCTATCTAACGTCTCACTTGGGGTTAAGTAATTCTTCAATAGCGTAGTTGTACGTCTATAGTACATGTCACAACCCCTCACCTAGGGTTGAGTAAAGTCTTCAATACTATAGTTTTACCACCATAGTACACGTCACAACCACTCGTCTGGGGTAAATAAAGTCTTCAATATTGTAGTTGTACCTTCATGATACCCGTTACAATCACTCACCTAAGATTGAGTAAAGTTTTCAATATTGTAGTTTTACTTCCATGGTACCTGTTATAACCCCTCACATAGGGTTGAGTAAGTCTTCGTAGTGTAGAACTTTAAATACAAGACATCCCAATAATCTCTACCTTGGCTTGTATTTTGTATAGCCTTCTTGGACATAAACTTGATGTCTTGAAACTTGTAGCTGTACCTCGACAATATCTATCTCAACTCCTGTCTTGGGATTGAGTAAATTCTTCAAAAGTGTAGAACTTTAACAAAGTCCAAGAAACACTTGAACTTCTCTATAAGGATTGACTACGCCAACAGATCTTCAAGTTCTTTTACTTTTACTTTTCCTTGCAACACCTTACAGATTCCTTCATTTACTAACAGCCCTTTCACCCTTTACCAAAACGAGTTCTCTTTGTGGTTTAACTTCTCCAACTTGAATCTGAAACTTGTAGTCTTTGTTGACATGTCTTTCGATCAACGAGACGCTCTAATACCAATTTGTTGATCAAAAGTGTGAAATTGAAACAAACGACAAAAGAGGACGACAAAAATCATATTCTAAAATATAATGTGGTTTGGCAAACACCTACTTCACCAAAAACTGAAAACTTATTAACTTAATAAAGTTACAAGGCATAACTTAAAAAGATCCGAATCAACCTCGCGGTGTATGCGGCTACGGCTAGCCGGAAGGAATCCTTTCCTCCTTTGCTTGTTGCTCCTTTATTTGCTTTTACTTTTATGTACAAACTTCTGAATAGTACACAAATACAATGGCCGGCTCCCCATGTATTTATAGTTGAGGTGGGTTCCGTTTTTAAAAGGGACTCCTAGTGTTCCAACCTACCTATTTGTGCTCAAAACTCATGAAGGATTAACTTTAGAAGCTTGGTCAGATTAGGAATCCATACATCAATATATCATTTAGAACTAAATCTCTCTCTTTACTAATATAAGGTGACTTGGAAACGGCTCAATTTTGAGCCGTCTAAGCCATTTGTCAATACTCCAATAAATATTTTAAAAATTAACAGAAAATTTACTGTACAGAAAATATTTTTAAATAAATTAACTAAAATGAAACTATTTTTGAAAATTTTGAAGTCACGAAAGCTTTCTCCATCTGGGATGGCGAAAATATGATTTTTATTTTTTTTATATTTGTCAAAATTTCGCCAACTGGGATAGCAAAAATTTGGCTACCAAGTTGGCGAAAATCTGACAGTGGTTTCCTTTTTGGTTTTTTGGTTTTTTTTTTTTATGTTTTTTTGTTGTTGATTTTTTTGGATAATTGGGTTTGATATTTTTTTGTTCTAGTTTGATTTTTTTTTTTTTGGAAAAAAGAGTGTTTTTGTTTAGTTTTATTTAGGTTTAGTTCTTTTTTTTAAAATGTTGTAGCAATAAAATTTTTCAATAAATTAGAAAAAAAATGAAATTTAACATTGAAAATAAAATATGCTATCTGTTAGAGTTATTTTATTTTGTTATTTATCATATGAGGGTATAATAGTAATTATGGGTGTATTGCATATCAATATAAATAGACATGAGATGCAACCTAGGGTTTAAGGCCCTTGCAATCTCCTTTCTCATATTCTCTCTTCTCCTACTTCCCCTTCTCCTCTCCATCTCCAAACTTCACTTGATATCAAAGTATATATTTGTAAGTATTGTACATTCCATCCACGACAGGGCTGATCGAACTGTTTTTCGTCTACTTTTCATGATTCGTCGTTCGTCGTTCGTTGTTCGTGGTCGTTCGTGGTTCGTTTATGAGATCTAGGGTTTCTACAGATCTTCGTTGGTTATTCGTCGTCAGTTGAGATTCATTGTGAGATCTAGGGTTTCAAAGATCTCGTCTTTCTGTTGCATCTGCAAGTATGGTGGGGACCGAATCTTCTAGCGAGATTAATAGTGGTGGTGGTAGCGGAGGTGGTTCTCCTTTTACTGTTATTCATAATGATGAATTGGAAAAGTCAATTACAGCGGTGAAACTCAATGGTGCGAACTACCTTGCCTGGTCCAAGTCTATCAAAGTGGTGTTAAGGGCGAAGAAGAAGTTGAAGTTTTTGACGGAAGAATCCCTGCCTGAAACTTCCGCTGAGTATGAAGATTGGATGAGTGCAGATGCATACGTTATGTCGTGGTTGTGGCATAGTATGGAACCACATATTGCTGCTAATGTTCAGTGGTGTGAATCAAGCAAACAGATTTGGGCATCTCTAGAAGAATCATATTCGCAGAAGCGAAACGTTGCCCGTATCTATGAGTTGTACGAGTTATTGTTCAATACAAAGCAAAATGGGAAGCCTGTGAATGAATATCTGGCTTCAAAGAAGGCTTTGTGGGAGGAACTGCTTCAATATCATCATGTTACTACTGATTTGAAGGAAGCTCGCAGACAAAAGGAAGAGTTTCATGTTTCACTTATCCTAGCCGGCTTGGATCCTGCGCTCGAACCTTATAAAGCTCAAATCCTTGCTGGAGAGCAGTTACCTACGGTGGCAGATATTTTCTCCCGTCTCAATCGTTCCTTTTTGGGACAGAGTTATGTGGTGCCGAGTACTGACTCTTCTGCCCTAGTTTCTAGTGTTGTTGGTCGTGGTGGTGGACGTGGTAGTGGACGTGGCGGTAGAAATGGTGGTCGTAGTTTTGGTCGAGGAGGCCGTGGTGGTAGAGACAATGGTCGTGGTGGTGGCCGCGGTGGTGGTGGTGGCCGTGGTCAACCACGGAAGTGTAACTATTGTGGAATGCTCGGTCATCTAGAAGACTACTGTTGGGACAAGTGGGGCAAACCAGAATATGCACATCAAGTGCATGCTGAAAATATGCAGTCCCAGGTCACCACTTCTGCTCCCAGAGATGATACTTCGGGTTTCAATCAGACTTCAACGTCCGATACCTCATCTCCATTTCAACAGATCCTCCAGAAGTTGAACGCGCTTGCTAGTACCACCTCCCAACCTACTACAACCATGGCACATATAGGTAATCCTGCTTTTGTGGCAACCCAGTCACCATCCACCTCTTGGGTCATCGACTCAGGAGCAAGCTCTCACATGTTTGGTATAACATCTATCTTTCATAATCATAGTTCCATGAAACATAATATTATCTTGGCTGATGGGTCTACTCGTCCTGTGCTTGGGAAATGTGTCATTCACCCTACTCAATCACTATCATTATTTGATTCATTATATGTGCCTAATTTTTCATTTAATTTGTTATCTGTGAGCCAGTTAACCAAATCTCTTCAATGTTCTGTGACATTTTCTCCAAATTCGTGTGTTTTTCAGGACCTCAGGACGAAGAAGATGATTGGTTCGGGGCATGAAAAAGATGGACTGTACTACTTGGATCTACCTGGAAAAGCCTTCACTTTTGTTTCTACTTCTCCGTTGCAGTGGCATTATCGTTTGGGACATCCGTCTTTGGCTAAGTTGCGTCAAGTTATTCCTAGTTTGTCATGTTTCTAGTCTTGAATGTGAGGCTTGTCAGTTAGGCAAGCATCACCGTAGTTCCTTTACTCGTCGTAGTGAGAGTCGTCAATTAGAGTCTTTTGATCTTGTTCATTCTGATATTTGGGGTCCGTCTAGAGTCAAAAGTCCGAACGGATTTCAGTATTTTGTTATTTTTATTGATGATTATTCCAGAATGACTTGGTGTTATTTAATGAAAGAAAGATCTGAGTTTCCAAATGTGTTATCTGTCTTTTATAATGAAGTCTATGTTCAGTTTAATAAACGTATCAAAATTCTGCGTTCTGATAATGCTTTGGGGTATACTCAATCTTCTGTGAACAGTTTCTGTGTTGATCGTGGTATGATTCATCAAACCAGTTGTGTCCACACCTCTCAACAAAATGGTATAGCCGAACGCAAACATCGACACATTTTAGATGTAGCTCGAACTCTCATGTTCAATATGCATGTCCCTAAACAGTATTGGGCAGATATCGTTCTTACTGCATGTTATCTTATTAATCGCATGCCATCTTCTGTATTAAATAACAAAGTTCCATTTACCATATTACATACAGATGTCGTACCCTTTTCCTTATCTCCTCGAGTGTTTGGGTGTGTCGCTTTTATTCATAACTTGGAACCTAATCGAGATAAGTTGGCTCCTAGATCTCTGAAGTGTGTCTTTCTTGGTTATCCCCGTACTCAAAAAGGTTATCGTTGTTACAGTCCACAGTCACGCAAATATTATGTCAGTGCGGATGTTACGTTCTTTGAGTCTACCCCTTTATTTCCTTCAGGAGACCGTTGTATTCCTTTTACAACAGATTTGATATCTTCCATACTACTTCCGGTCATTCCTGGATCAATTTCTGTCTCCATTCTCCATTTACAGGTTTATCAGAGATCCAAGGACAGGCCAGTGGTTCTGCAAAATTCAGTCTTCAACCAATCATCTTTCGTGCCTGAGGTTTCTACTCCCATCACCACAGATCCAGATGATCTTCCTATTGCTCTCAGAAAAAGACAACGCCTTTGTACCACAAAGAATAAACATCACATTTCTAACTATGTTTCATTACACCGTGCTTCATCATCTTTTCATGCATTTGTTGTTTCATTGTCTTCTACTTTTATTTCCAAAACTTACAAACAGGCTATGTCATCTTCTGGTTGGAAAAGTGCAATGGATGAGGAGATGTATGCTTTACATCAAAATCAGACTTGGGAGCTTACATCACTTCCTGTTGGAAAACAAACAGTGGGTTGTAGATGGGTGTACACTGTTAAGTATCACCCTGATGGTTCTGTTGAGCGCCTCAAGGCACAGTTGGTTGCCAAAGGGTATACTCAGACATATGGCGTGGATTATATGGAGACTTTCTCCAGTGGCTCGGCTGAATTCAGTTCGGATTCTTATTTCTGTGACGGTTAATCACCAATGGCCTATATATCAGCTGGACATAAAGAATGCTTTCTTGCATGGTGACTTACATGAGGAGGTTTATATGGATCAACCACCGGGATATGTTGTAGCAGGAAATAAAAGACTCGTATGTCGATTGAAGAAAGCATTATATGGACTGAAACAGTCACCTCGTGCTTGGTTTGACAAGTTCAATTCAGTTCTCATTCAGTATGGCTTTCGGCGTACCACATCAGATCATTCAGTATTTTGCCATTCTTCCTCAGCAGGTATTATCGTGTTGATTGTTTATGTTGATGATATCATTATATCTGGGAGTGATCATGTTGGAATTGTGGACTTGAAGGCCTACCTTAGTCGTCAGTTTCATACTAAGGATTTGGGTCTTCTTCGATATTTTCTTGGAATCGAGGTTGCTCGATCTAAGAAAGGTGTGTATCTGTCACAACGCAAGTATGTTCTAGACTTGCTCTCCGAGACTGGGATGTTGGAGTGTCGGCTAGTTGAGACTCCTATGGATTATCATAACAAGCTTGATGCTGACAAGGGAGAGTTATTTGAGGATGTTGGATATTATAGACGTTTGGTTGGCAAACTTATATATCTTACTGTTACTCGACCAGACATCACATATGCAGTTGGAGTAGTTAGTCAGTTTATGCATGCCCCTCGGCAACCACATTGGGAGGCTATCTCTCACATTCTTCGATACTTGAAGGGTGTACCTGGAAAGGGTTTGTTGTACAAACCTTCCCAGTTGCTTACGGTGACTGGATTCAGTGATGCTGATTGGGCAGGCAGTCGCAGTAATAGGAGGTCTACTTCTGGCTATTGTACGTTTGTGGGTGGCAATCTTGTCACGTGGCGTAGTAAGAAGCAGAATGTTGTGGCTCGTTCTAGTGCAGAGGCCGAGTACCGTGCGATGGCTCATATAGCTTCTGAGATGATGTGGGTGCAGTCTCTTCTTCATGAAATGAGAATCATGATTCCTATTCCGATGGAGATGTATTGTGATAATCAGTTGACAATGTTTATCGCAAGTAATCCGGTGTTTCATGAGCGCACGAAGCATATCGAGGTGGATTGTCATTTTGTTCGTGATTTGTTGCTGAAGAAACAGATTGTCACTCCTTATGTTCGGTCAGAGGATCAATTAGGTGATATCCTCACCAAACCACTTGCTCATGGTCCATTTTCTGATTTATGTAGCAAGCTGGGCATGTCTGATCTATATGCTCCTGCTTGAGGGAGGGTGTTAGAGTTATTTTATTTTGTTATTTATCATATGAGGGTATAATAGTAATTGTGGGTGTATTGCATATCAATATAAATAGACATGAGATGCAACCTAGGGTTTAAGGCCCTTGCAATCTCCTTTCTCATATTCTCTCTTCTCCTACTTCCCCTTCTCCTCTCCATCTCCAAACTTCACTCTATCATTGAACATTCAAAAATTAAAAAAAAATCTGCCATAAGAAAATTACGTCTGCCGTCAAGCAGACTTCGAGCGGCCATAACTATTTGTTTGGAAATCATTTTTCGTCAAACAATAGATCGATTTGTATGTTTTCGACGAGTAACACAATTCGTGTAAAAAAAATCTCATCCGAAGCAAGACGCATATGTTACAGACAAAAGTATAAAATTTAAAACTTTAAAGTATCAACTTTTGACTGAGAGATCGAAACAAGGCCCAGCTTGTGTCAAAATGACCGTATCAAAAAGTACGGTGGGATAAACCGTTTCATAGTTTGACGGACTTCAAAAAAATTTAAAATCGCAAAAAATAATGTTTCAACCTCCAAATTTTACTTTCGGTAATTTTATTTTCGGATTTTTTTATTATCTATACTAATTTGTTATTATCTATACTAATATGAATAATAACAAAATCTATTGATTAATATTATTATCAATATTATTTTTTTCATATCACTAAAAGATAATTTATTATTAATTGTACACAAAATTTATTTAAAATAATTAATTATATAGATAACAAATAATTAGTTTGTTATTTGTTAAATTGTGATATCTATTTTAATTATGATTTCTCATAAATATATGTTTTAAATTTTGAATATGTGTTTAGTTAGAAAATAAAAAATTAGTATAGATAATAAAAAACAGTTATCATTCATATTAGTATATTTTGATAACAAATTATATTTTGATTTAATCAAACGGTTATCATTCATATTAATATAGATAATAACAAATTAGTATAAATAATTAAAATTTAACTAATAATAGATTTTGATTTAATCAAAACAGTTGCTATTTAACAAATTAGTATAGATAATATTTATATTTTCAAAATTATATTAGTATACATAATAACAAATTAGTATAGATAATAATCAAACGGTTGTTATTTCTAAAATTATATTTTGAATGATAATATACGTAGTATCTAACATTTGAAAAAATATTTTAGTTAATTTTAAATTGTTTTTAGAAAATCTATTGGTTATTTTTTTATAAAACCAACACACACAGAACCAAACCCAACTATCCCAAAAACCCAACACAAACAAAACCTAAAAAAAAACCAAACCAAAACAAAACAAAACAAAAAAAAAAAACATTGTCAGATTTTTATCAACTAGGTTGGCGAAAATTTGGTTTTGCCAAATTTTCGCCAACCCGGTTGCCGAAAATTTGGCAAATATAAAAAAAATTAAATTTTTCATATTTTCGCCATCTGGAATAGCGAAAGCTTTCGTGATTTCAAATTTTTTCAAAATTGTTTCATTTTAGTTTGTTTGTTTAAAAATATTTTATGTACAGCAAATTTCCTGAAAAATTAACTAATTATTTAACTACCTAATACGATTTACTTATAACTAAGCAACTATAACTAAAGTGATTAAGGTGAGGTATTTTTCTTGGTTGCCTGAGTTCAATTCCTAGGGACGTCAGTATTTATATTTAGTTTTTTTTAACAACTTTTAGGCACGTGCAATGCACGTGCACATTACTAGTAGATATATAAAGTAACCAGCACCTAATAGGACCTAAGTCCAACTTGTCAAATACAAGACATTAACTTACAGGAGTCTTCCCAAGTTGCAAGTTCTAGGGCTTTTTTGAGTGCTCTTGAAGAATCTCTCTCGTATATTGGGGCCTAGAATTTTGTGTGAATCTTGTGAAGTCCTTGCAACCTTGGAAACAGTGTTCTAAAAATCGGGCTAGGCGGCGCCTAGGCGCTAGGCGGCCGCCCGCCGCACCGAATTCGGCCAACTCGGCCTCCTAGGCGCCTGTTCGGGCCTAGGCGGCCAAGGCGGGCCAGTTCGGCCAATTCGGCCATGTTCGGTCAAGGCAAAATTTTAAAAATTCAAATTTTGAAATTTTGAATTTTGAAAATTCAGATTTGAAATTGCAAAAAATATTCCAAAAAAGTTCAAATTCCCAAAAAAAATTCAATTTTCAAAAAAATTTAAAAGAAATGCAATAAAAATTCAAAATATCAGGAAAAAAGTCTAAATATTAAAAAAATTTCAAAAATTTTAAAAAAATTTAAAACAAAAATTCAAATTTTCAATTTTTTTTTTTTTTTCTGTTCGGCCGCCTAGGCGGCCCTTTGGCGCACCGATTCCGCCTAACGCAATTTATAACATTGCTTGGAAAGTATGCGTATCTCTCTCTCTCTCCAGGATGTTTTCCCGTTTGGAAGTTTTCAGACTATATTCTTGATCTCTCTCTAGGTTGTTTTCCTGTTTGGGTTTGGAAAGACTATATTCTTGTGTCTCTATGCTTGGTGTTGATCTTTGTTTCTCGTTTTTTATTGGTTTATTGTCGTGCTAGTGATTTGATCGATATCGTTATTCTTCGGGGCCTGGGGGACAATAATTCTGCATTTTGTCTCCAATACTACCTATGCAATCATCTTTACATGCATACTGTGGTATCCTTTCCGAACATTATTACAAAAAACAATCAACACAATACTATTGTTAAGGGTCGGGATTACTTCAAGAAAGTAATGATCATTATCCTCACCTACCAAACCTATTCGGATTAAAATGGGGTTGGACAATGACACAACAAAGAATAAGAAATCGCCACAAACAAAATTTAATGAAGCTGCCAACCTGATGCCAATCAGGTGACAAGGAAGCAACAAGCAAGAGGAGAACTTGCCATTAGACCTAAAAGGCTAATAGGACACTAAAGAAACCTGCACCTTTTGCTTATCTAATTTTAGTATGTGGAAAGGATCAATTAGATCAACAAGGTGATACTAAGAAAGAATGATACTTAAAGATAAATACTTACCCTATTCATTTTAAACCACAATGACTAGATGATGAAGACCAAATCGTATTACTACAAGGTTAGATGATAATCATGATTTTCACTAAACTAAGTGTCCAACCAAATGTATATATAGGCATCAAACTAAACTCATCCAAACCCAAACCAAAAGCAAATCCCCTCCGAAATGACACCCTAACCGACACAGGGAACTTTTTCGTTGGGTTAGAGTGACAGAGAAAAAGGAAAGATAAAATTGAATAAGAAGCAGAAGCGTCAAAAACTTGCATAAAAAAATCTTAGACATGTTAATGTAATGCGTTGGTAAAGTAATCAAAAAATTATGTCAAGGGGTTTACTGATGACCACTTAAATTTCACAGGGATTCTTGTAAAGACATAAATGGAGTTGAACATAAAGCTTATATAGCTTATTAAAATCCGTAGAGAAGATCAGAAATAGATAGACTAATCCTCCAAAGCAGATACATGTGAATTCCCATCAAATATTGAGATTTGGGAGATAATGAAGATTAAAGATTACATAGAAGCTTCACAGGAGAATTAAAGCAGCATAAAGATAAAAGAAAGGTAGAAAGGCCTAGGGACATAAGAAAGGACAAACTGAGGTTTAAGCGCAGCCCATTAAAGAGTAGTAGGAAAAAATGAAACATTGTGACATGAAATGGAGGGAAAACCCCTTGACTCTTGAAATCCATTAATTTGTCAGGTCAATTGTGACATCAACAGGTTTCGTGATGAGAATAATGAAACTAAACAGTGTTGGTGTGGGATGAGGATTATCTATTATTATTCAACATAAACCATGAACCTTAGGCTAAAATAGAAGGATACCTTCTCCCTCTCTTCTTACATGATAAGAGGTACAGGATAAATACGTAGTATAAGAAGAACAAAATTATATAAAAACCATGAATCTCAAGGACTTTAATAACGTAAACCGAGGTACTATAATCACTTGGAGTGTGCCACTAGCAAGATAATCTTGAAAAGTTATGACGGGGGGAAATTGATGGATTTTAGGGAGGAAATGTTAGGGGCTTCATGCAATTACCTGAATTTGTAATCTAAATTTTAGAAAAAAGAAGTACACAACTTAAGACGGATAAATAAGGCAGATATAACAAACCTTCTAGGTAACCACATTAAGCATCCTATAATAGTAAATGAGTAAGAAGCAAGCACAATTCAAATTCTATGGACTCCAAAGCATCAAGGAAACAATACAAACAAGAACAGAAACATGAATAAAAGATTTTACCAATCTATGACAATATTACCTGCTGCACTGCTGGCAGAAGCGCTGTTCTCGCCCGCCGACCATCACTATTGCAGTCTTGGAGTGGGCCTCACACACCTTGTGCCGTCTATGATACTCCCTACAATTACTGAGATCCGAAACACACCCGTCAACCAAGCAGGAGGCGGTCTGGCAGCCATTGCTCGGAGGCTGCGGCCTCTTCGACGAGCCGGACAACGACGAATCCGACGCCATTGCCGCAGACGACAACATGGGCTGCCTGTTCAGATCAACCAACTGATCGATGAGCACTTGTCTCCGGACTCAATTTCTGCAAAATCCCAATAATTTCACCTTTAAATCCCAAGTCCATGAAAGCAACCCCCCTACAGTTTTTTTATGGCCTCTTCTTTTCCCTATCACTCTTTATTTTTTGTCCCTTCTCCACCTATCACTCTCTTAATATACCACCAGCAGCTCTCTCAATCAAAACTTAATACTACTTTCTCCTTTCTCTCTTTTGTAAAAATTACCACCACCATTATATTGCAAACAGTTAAATACAAGAAAACATATATATATATATATATATATATATATATATATATATATATATATATATATATATATATATATTATAGTTTAAAGACGACCATAAACCACTACACCTCCAAAACCTATCACCAAAATTACAACCAGAATATGTGATTGCTACCCATTGTGAAAGAAGTACAAGAAGATGGTCAAATTGGAGACATTGCATTTAAGAAAACAATGAAAACTCAACAAACCCATGTTGCATTTTATTTGATCAGATGCTCCTACAGAAGAACTAAACAACCCATGTCATAAAAGTTGCACATTCTGACAAGTGAGTGCTAAAGAACCTCAGGAAAAAAGAAAAAACTAGAGGGGAACTATGGGTGGTTAAAGAAATGAAAGGCAATCTGAGATAATAATAAAAAAAAATACGAATGCAGACTCTAACAATACCTGAAACTATAGTTGTTCCGTGACCAAAAATTAATTATAAACGCAGGTCAACATCTAGAAGAGTCAAATACGAGTCATGGTAGCATTTGAGAAAATATGAGAAACACAAACAGCTTCTCAGATTGCAACACAAACATCAAACCTTTAGGGAATATTGGTACTCAACAAAACAGAAACATAACATGAAGAAGAAGAAGAAGAAGAACCCATGTTCATAAATGTTGCATTCTTGATAAGACTGCACAAGTGATCAAATTGCAGAAAGAGTGTTCAGAACCTTATGGGAAAACATAAGGGAACAAATGAATGGGTGGTGAAGAAAGAGAGAGAGAGAGAGGCAACAGTACTTACAAACAATTGCTAAGAGTAATGGGCTTTTCCAACCATTCATTTTCCTTCACATGGATTCCATTAGAGATCAATGAATGTGAAGAGGAAAAGAATGGTCACCCCTCTCAGAATTATTGAATGGAGAGAGAGAGAGAGAGAGAGAGAGAGAGATGGCTTTGGGGATTGGAGGGAGAAGTCCTTTGGAGTGACATGATGGGCAATTGTTTGGTAATTCTTTTTGAGGGCTGGGTGCAATAAAATATTGAGTAGGTGCCCAAACAAAAAAGCAAAAGAGGAGATGGGTGGAAAGGGAACAGTTGCTTTCAACACTTTTTCTTTTTACACCTTTCCTTTCACTCCTTTTTTTTTTGTTTTCTTGTCAAGGGAAGACTAAAAAAAGGGTGACTGCGAGGGGAAGAAGGGTGAAGGTGTAACTCTTTCAACTCTTTGTAGGATTTTATGACTTTACAATTGCTGACAGGGATTCAAGGTGTATAATGGACTCGACAACTCAAAATTCGGCATAGTCAATGTCAGTCTGGGCTGGTTTCGATCTGGTCAATGGACCAGTCCGGTTTGGTCCACCAAAATAACGGATTCTGGCTGGGTCCTAACTTTTGGTCCGAAAGTCCGGTCCAACCCAGCTGAAGAACCGGTCCGAACCGGTTAAACTCGTTGAGCCCGCTTGACCCATTGAGCCCGCTTGAGTCTCCCGACCCTGTTCAGGTCCGATCCAACCCAAAAAAATTATATAAAAAAATTGAACGTTATGGTATTTTTTACCAAAATACCCATGTTTTAGTAGTGGTTTTATGACCATTTTAGAAATATTTTGGTCATTTTGCTGAAAATGATCAAAATATTCTTATAACTATATTTTTGGAGTGTTATGGATAATTTTGCACCCAATTTTTTTTATAAATAGGACATAAATTACCTAAATTACCCACAACAATTTGTTTTCCTCTCTTATAATATTTACAAACAATATAGTGTGAAGAGGCTATTTAATATCATGAAAAATGATCAACCACAACAGTAATAGCAAGATCAACAATCTCAACCCAAACGCCAACAATAGTTTGAATCAAAAATTTGGCAACATTTTAGCGGAGTTTACAATGAGCGCTATACGGAAAGAAGATACTCGAATAGAGTTCTTGTTGAATGCTTGCATTGTAGGAAACGACTCAAATGTGACCATAATTCTGGTACAAGAAAACTACGTAGACATCTGAAAACGTGTATGGATATCTAGTAATCTTATATTTTTTTTCAAAAATGTATCATTTTTAATATATTTTATTATTGTTAGATAAGTCATGCAACCTATGTTTGAGTTTCAGCTTTCAGTCTCTCTACAAAATTTATTCGCAGTATTACAAATAAATTTTGAAGAGAGGTTGAAAAGCTGAAACACAAATATAGGTTGCATGCTTATGTAACAAAAATAATATATATATTAAAAATTATCTTATTTCAGATGTTCTCATGTCTTAGTAATATTAGTATGAGTCATTAATAAAATTATGTCTCAATTAAGTGTTTGTTTATTTATATTAGGATAAGGATTGTTTACAATTAATATTTTGGTTATGGAAAGGATCTCATTAATTAAATCAAATATTTATTCTATTATCTTTCTGTTATCTCATTAATTAAATCAAATTCTATCATCTATTTATTAATTTTATATATTAACTAGTATATAATTTTCTATTTAAATTTACTAACAAATGACTTATATATCAACTTATACATATAATCTACAAAAAATTATTTTTTATTTAAATTTATTAACTTACTATATATATATAACTTCTATATACAAATGTTAAAAAAAATTAAAAAATTAACGGGCCGGACCGCTTCGTCTCCCCTGGTTAAGCCCGGCCCGAACCCGGTCAAAACCGGTAAGCATGGGCCATGGGCCAGCCCGGCCTTGCCCATTACACACCATGAACATGGATGAAGGTTCTTACTGTTGGAGTTGGTGGGGTTCTCAATCTATGTGGAAAATATTTCAGAGTTGGATTGAATATTGTCACGCCCCGCTCCTAAAATACTGGGTAAATACGATGACTGACATGGCCAACCGCACCTTGCAGAATACCGAAGTAAGCCGCAATGTATTATGGTTGTCTAGAAGGCAAATGAGTGAACTCTAGCATGCTGTAAGGTCAGTCCCAAGGCCAAAAAATTATAGTATCTCAATCCATCAACACAAATAAAAGAGTATATCATACATGAAAGTAAAGAGGCATCCCAAATTACATATCACATATGATCATGAAGCTAGTGAATACAAAATGCTGCACTAGCAGTATAATAATACATGATCAAATACACCAACCATGATCTAATATATACATCAAGTTGACCGTACTCTCAAAAATATAAGGAGCTAACACTGCCCTAGATAAACACCATAAAATGAAGAAATTAAGACGAGGGGTTAGAGATGGAAACCCACCCGCGAGCTTCGGCCGCAGTTCTACGAGTGTAAACTATCTTGCTGGAAGTACGGTGGATCCTGGTTCTCTTCGGGGTAACCTGGCCATGCAAAGCCAGTGGGGTTAGAACCCCAAGCAACAAGTACCACAAAGGAGCTCAAGGTGATAGACCAAACACATCACAACATAAGTAGAAAGAGACATAAAAGAAATAAATGCTGATCGAGACTTGTACGGTACCAATGTACTTGTCTCAAGAATAATACTGGAAGAACTTATAACGAGTGCAAAAATGAAAGTAAGATGAGGAGCGGTAAGAGAGCATAGGAACTACTCTAGATCGGAACCATAACCCTTAAACTAAACAAGGACCGGGGTTGCAGACCTTCACCCGAGCAGAACTTAGCACCCTAACCACGTGCCGGAAGAAAATAAAACTAGAAGAGCAAGCTATAATGAAAGTAACATCATTCATCATACGGCCAAACAGCTCTACGGCTTGCTATGATTAACTAGCTAGGGTTGTCACAGGTATTAATTACTAAATGCATGTTTTAAGAATATTGCTACCACCGACACTACAGTAAACCCGGATGGCCAAGGGTATGATTGTCTAGTAAACTTAAATGCACATTCAACCATATAATAACATAACCTGTTACTTGTCATAAACAAAAATTGAACTTATAAGCATAAACTTAAACTTGTGATCATAAACTTGCTTTATAAACTTGCCTTGTAACATAAACTTATCTTGTAAGTGCCGTAGCACGCATAAACTTGGTCAGTCATGGAGCCCTTGCCTAGCAAGGTTGTTCCATGCTGCATGGGGCCCTTAGAGATCGGGGTAGACTGTAGCACAATATTCTTCCCTCCCAATGATCTAGGTAAATATTATCTTGTTTAATCATTACTAAATTATTTCAAGTTCTCGAGTCGTGGAAACTTGAGAACTCCCTAGAATGACGAGTCACGAGTATGAGCTTTCCACGAGTTATCGTATTCGCGAGACACGATACATTGGGCAATACTCACAATCGATTGTCCGATGTCAAATATAATGGATTTCATACACAAATATTTCTACGGTGTCATGAAGTTTATGAACTTGTACATAAACTTGTCTCATGAATCTTACATGCAAAACTTGTCTGGTAACATAAACTTGTATCAACAAAAGGAAGCACAGAACAATAATCACTAAAGATATTATTATATGGACATAATTAAAAGAAACATAAGATGTGTACAAGAATTCATGGCCGCGTACGTCCACTGGCCGCATGGACTCACTGGCCGCATGCACTCACTAGCCGCATGCACCCAATTGCCGCATGAACTCACTTGCTGTCACGCCCCAGTCCCAAAATACCGAGGGACCGGACGCGTGATAATGGCCAGCAGTACGCACCGATGGACAACCCAATTTAATGGATCCATCAAGGCATACTTAAGCTGTAAAATCAAGTCTACGATAATCATGGCACAACTAATCTCATCCACACAAGATATAAAATATGATCCACAGAATAAATAAGGAATGTAAATCATCAGCTAGTCTCACAAAGTGCTTCGGGGAACAACCCGATAAATAATCTAATACAATGGTTCAACAGACCAGAAATAAATAATAAATACTGAGCATGAAACATGGATGCTCAGGAGAAGTCTTCGGCTAACACCTCATCCTCGGATGGCGGTACAGCTCCTGGATCAGCTTCTGCTCCGGTCCCGTATACCTCGGGATAGATCTCATCCTCAAATCCTGGGGACATAATCCGGATCCAGGTCCTCAGGGGACATAGCAAGGTACAAGAAAGCTCATGCCAAAATAAATACAGTGCAGAAAATAATGAAATAAATAGGGCAAATGAGTAACCATCTAAGTGAAAATGCAAGTGAAAGCAGCACGAGTACTCAGGCTGAGCCACTACAAGCTCTGTGTCAGGGAGCCGGTAGTGGTAATAACACGTAATGTGCCTAGCTCTGCTACGAGAGTCTACGGCCTCACAGTAGTAGTAGATATATATAGAAAACAGCCTGTAGCCTGTGTGTCTCTCCCCACCCCATGTAACCACGCATATCATGACCATAACGTCTCATGTCCATGTCAAGCGGGATGATCACTAATGCAACAAGTCATATGTATCTATGAGTATAGTATCTCTGTCAAGTCCTGTATCCTATACAGAATCACCACGAATATCTCGAGAATATCCTGTCTCATAAACACTGTCAAGTGTCCTGGGTCGTATGGTACTTGATAAGACAAGTACGAGAATATAAAGGGTCACGAATGTCCATCTCTAAATGACAGTACCCAACACTGCGTACAGTGTTGGCACCCGACTAATAATCAGACACTAAGTACGTCACACGGTCCTAGGTTGAGCATGCACAACAATATAAATAAGCAAAGAAAATATATAACAATACTGCAGAGATTGGCAAGGTACACTTGCCTGATGTTTGAATATCAACAGTCGTCCCGGTATCAGTGGATCCTGTAGTTACTCCTCCAAAAGCTGTAATAAACATCACCAACAGTCTCAGAAGATTTCAAATAGCTAGAAATGCCTGTCCTTACGTCCACTTTGGACACAGGGACAAAAATAACATTTTTGGGCCAAAGCGGGGTCCACATGTGGGCCACTTTGCACCGAAAAGCGGGTCAGGGTCCAAAGGTCTCCAAATTTGTCAAACTCAGTGTCTACAAGTCAGGAACGATGATACGAACCCAACGGAACTTCCAGAATTGGATTCCGATGAGCCGATCATAAAATCGCCTGTCAAGTAGAGCTTGTGGGGCCCACGATACGCGATTTTGTCGACGTTCTCAGAATCAGACCAAACTTGGGTCACAGGATCAGCGTATTGCTACGAGTCCGATGGCGCAAGTTTTGTCTCGATCCGACGTGTATACACAAAGTTACAGCATGTTCCAGAAAGGACGGATACAGGGCATTGTCGGCGGATACGCGTTGATTCCGGGGTGCACACACATCCGAATCGACTTCTGCGAAATCTCACACAACCGTATCAACGTCGCAAACGTTTGGTATAGACCGCGTACGACCAAGTCGTCCCGTTTGGCGGGACGCACTCAGTTCCAGGATGAAACAGGGCATTATTTTTCCTGTTTTTGGATCGCGGTGTACGATCACCACAGGACGCGATACACCGAACGGGTTGCACAGGCACCGAGAGGGTTATACAGTCTACGCGTAGCAACTAACGGAAACTAAATCGGAGTTGCGAGGCGAGAGAAAATGATACCTGAACAGGGCTCCGTGAACGCTGAATTCTACGTGTCCGAGAGTCAACTCCGTGTCCTGGTCGAGGATTCCCATGTCCTCCGAGAGTCCGAGCTAGGGTTCTGACTCCGGGCAGCGGGGACTTCGCCGGAGGGGTCGGTCTCGGGGTCAGCGAGGTCGGCTAGGCGGCGACTGTGTACTGCCGACCGGAGCAGTTCACGCGGGCTGCGACTCGGAGTCGGGACGTCTGGATGAAGCGGGGCTGCTCGAGGCAGGGTCGCCGAGTGGCGGACGCGGCGACGCTTGCGCGGAGGGGGAAGGCGTCGAACACAGCGGAGTCGGGGTCGGCGACGCTCGAGATGGAAGGGCGGCGCCGAAGTTGAGGTGATGAGGGGATGATGAGGCGTCGGGTCTGTTGCGAGGTCGACGGGCTGGCGGCGGAGTCGAGCGCAGGGGACAGCGGTGAGCGAAGGTGGCTGAGAGAGAGAGATATGGAGAGAGAGATGGGTTGGCGGCGGCTACACGAACGCCGAGGCACGGTTTTTATACTGTGCTACAGTATAACCGACGGGTCTAGGGTTTGAAAACGGGTCGGGTTCTCAGCGGGTGGTTCAAGTTTGGTTTGGTTCAGCTAGGCTTGGTTAGGTTCAGTATAAATCTTATTTCTATAATATTTTAATATCAATAAACTGCATTTTAAAAAAATCCTTAACCCTTAATTACCTTGGTTCTTTTCCAGAAACTACCAAAAAATCCGGGAATATTATATTAAAATTTATTCTGAAAGTCAGGGTGTTTACAATCTTCCCTCCTTAAAATGATTGCGTCCTAGCAATCAAAGAATAAGCTACTAAAGAAAGAATTTTGGAAATACAAGGTTGCCTAGTTTACAACTGCCTCCTCGAACAAGTGGGGGTAACACTGGCGCATACTATCTTCTCGTTCCCAGGTTGATTCGCCAGGAGAATGGTGTTTCCATGCTACTCGAACCAGTCTGATTGTCTGTCCCCGCAATGTCTTCTCACTGACGTCGAGGATGCCAACTGGTTGTTCTTCGTATCTCAAGCTTGGGCCCACTGCAATCTCTGAATGATCGACTACGTGACTTGGGTCGGTCATGTACCTTCGCAGCTGTGAGACATGGAATACGTCATGCACTCCCTCTAAGGATGGTGGTAATGCAAGACGATAAGCCACCTCACCAACGCGCTCTAGAATGTCAAATGGCCCAATATACCTTGGGCTCAACTTGCCTCTGCTCCCGAATCTGATAGTACCACGAGTGGGCAAAATTCTCAAGAACACGTGCTCTCCTTCTTTAAACTCTAGGGGACGTCTGTGCGTATCTGCCCAATGCTTCTGTCTGTCCTGAGCTGCTCGTAGATAATTCTGAATCTGTTTCACCTTTTCCACTGTCTGCGTTACCAATTCTGGACCCAGTATTTGACGTTCACCAACGTCACTCCAACATATAGGCGATCTGCACTTCCTTCCGTATAATGCCTCGAATGGTGCCATATGAATGCTGGCCTGATAACTGTTGTTGTAGGAGAACTCCACCAAGTGCAAATGATCTTCCCAAGATCCTCCAAAGTCTAGCATACATGATCGTAACATATCCTCTAAGATCTGAATGGTGCGCTCTGATTGGCCATCGGTCTGTGGGTGGTAAGCGGTGCTGAATTTGAGTCTGGTGCCCAGACCCTCTTGCATGCTTCTCCAGAAATGAGATATAAATCTCGAATCTCGATCCGATACAATACTAACCGGCACTCCATGTAATTTGACGATTTATCGCATATACATGTCGGCTAGTACCTCTGTGGATTGTCCAACTCTAAATGGCAAGAAGTGTGCCAATTTAGTGAGTCTATCCACGATAACCCATACTGCGTCTCTTCCGCTGGGGCTCCTCAGAAATCATGTGATAAAATCCATCGTGATATGTTCCCACTTCCATTCTGGTATAGGAAGCGGCTGTAACATACCTGCAGTCCTCTGATGCTCGGCCTTTACTTGCTGGCAGACTAAGCATTTGGCCACAAATCTTGCAATCTCCCTTTTCATTCCATGCCACCAATAATACTGCCTCAAGTCTCAGTACATTTTGGTTCCTCCTGGGTGAACAGAGTATATAGAGCTATATGCTTCAGTCATTAACTCCTGTCTTAATTCTCTATTTGGAACATACAGGCGATTTCCAAACCTCAATGTCCCGTCTTCGTGTATGCGAAGTCCTGTCTGCATGCCTGTTTCCGTCTTCTCCTTCAGTCTTCTAAATCTAGCATCGGTGGGCAATGCCTCTTTAATCTTCTCCATGAGTGATGACTTAACTTCAAGATTAGCCATCAAACCCTTCTGTCCTGGTAGAACAACCTCTATCTGAAGCTCCTGTAGATCTCTCAATAACTTGGGCTGCATCGTCAAGAAGTAAGCCGTAGGCTTTCTGCTGAGTGCGTCTGCTACAACATTCGCCTTTCCCGGATGGTACTACAGATCTATGTCAAAATCTACCATCAGTTCAAGCCAACGTCTCTGCCTCATGTTAAGCTCCTTCTGAGTATATACATACTTCAGACTTTTGTGATCTGTAAAGATGTCTACTTTCTCCCCATAAAGGTAGTGCCTCCAAATCTTCAATGCAAAGATAACTACTGCTAACTCCAGATCGTGTGTTGGGTAGTTCTTCTCGTGGACCTTCAATTATCTTGATGCATAAGCAATAACTTTGCCATGTTGCATTGAAACACATCCCAGTCCACTACCTGATGTATCACTGTAAACAACAAAATCTCCTGACCCTGAAGGAAGAGTCAAGACAGGTGCTGTTGTTAATCTTCTCTTCAATTCTTCGAAGGCCTTCTGGCAGTCTTCTGTCCATATAAACTCCTGGTCTTTGCGTGTCAGCTTCGTCATCGGTTCTGCAATCCTTGAGAAATTTTCTACGAATCTTCGGTAATATCCCGCGAGTCCGAGAAAACTTCTCACTTCTGCAACTGATGTGGGTGTAGGCCAAGTCTCTATTGTCACAACTTTCTCTGGATCCACTGAAAGTCCTTCTCCTGAGATGATGTGTCCCAAGAAAGGCACTTTGTCCATACATAACTCACACTTACTGAGTTTGGCGTATAACTTCTCCTGTCTCAAGGTCTCTAACACGATTCTGAGATGCTCCTCGTGCTCTTTATGGCTCTTGGAATATATGAGTATGTCGTCGATGAACACAACCACAAACTTATCTAAGAACTGATGGAAGACTTTGTTCATTAGACTCATAAACACTGCTGGCGTGTTGGTTAAACCAAACGGCATCACCAAGAACTCATAATGTCCATACTTGGTCCTGAAAGCTGTCTTCGATATGTCTTCCTTCCTTACTTTGATCTGATGATAGCCGGATCGAAGGTCAATCTTCGAGAATACCCTTGCGCCACTCAACTGATCGAATAGATCATCAATGCATGGTAAGGGATACCTGTTCTTGATGGTCACAGCATTCAGTGCCCTGTAGTCAATGCATAACCGTACTGTTCCATCCTTCTTTGGCACAAATAATATAGGTGCTCCCCAAGGTGAAACACTGGGCCGAATGAAACCCTTCTCCAGAAGATCATCAACCTGTTCCTTCAACTCCACTAACTCCTTAGGTGCTAGCCGATATACTGATGAAGTGATAGGCTCTACTTCTGGATTTATGTCTATTGTGAATTCAATTTTCCGATCAGGTGGTAAACCTGGAAGATCATCAGGAAATATATCCACAAATTCAGATATGACTCTTGGGTAACCTGTCTCCCCTTCTACAGATAGTACCCTAAGAGTAGGCTGAACTCCTTGCTCTACTGCTCCTCGAAGAAACTCAAATTCTCGATGTCCAGGCGGTCTAAATATAACCTTTCCAAGCCGACAATCAAGAGTCGCATGATACTGACTTAACCAGTCCATACCAAGTACAACATCATAGTCAGGCATAGAAAAGATCATAAATTGGGCTCGCATCTCTCTTCCACAAACTACTATAGAACATGCTCTACAGACGTCACTAACCGGAATAATTCCACCTCCCGTAAGAATTCTCTTCATCTTCGGAAGGGGCGCGGTAGCTACTCTATGGGTGGCTACAAAGTTAGCTGCTATAAATGAATACGATGCTCCAGAATCAAATAATGCTACAGCTGGTAATAAAGCTACTAAAATAGTACCTGCGATGACTTCGCCTGCAGTAGCTTTCTGCTCAACAGCTAATATGAATGCCTGGCCTCTTCCCTGAGCTGGACCTCTCTGCTGCTGTTGCTGCTGCTGAAATAGGGCTGCCTGTGGTGCCAGTGGTGGTCTCTGCTGGTAGCCCCCTGTAGCTGGTGGTTTAACTCCACCAGCTCTTGTCTGCTGTGCTCCTACTGCTGTATAAGCTGGTCGTGGTGCAGGCAAGGCTAGTCTCGGTGCTCCCTCTCTATGTTTAGTGCAGTCTCTGGATAGATGCTGGTCTGATCCGCAAAGCAGGTATAGTCCCAACTTATGCCTGCACTCTCTCTCAATGTGTTCTACCTTGCCGCAGTGGTGACAGGTAGGAAGAGATATGGCCCTGTGTGCTGCTCTCTCCGGTATACTCCTCTGAAATCGTTTTGCAGAATCTCCAGGTGCTGTCTTGGATAGTGCTGATGTGTTTGGCCTCTTCATATTTGACTCCCTTCTAGTGACGCGCTCTATGCGTCGTGCTGCTGCGAGTACGTCGGTATAAGATGTAGGTGCGACTGAGTCAATCAATCTCTGGAGCTCGAACTTCAGTCCATCAAAGAACTTCTCAGCTTTCTCTTCCTCTGTCAAGATCAATGTTGGAGCGAAACGACTTAGGCGTATAAATTCCGCGTTGTATTCCTCCACTGTCATACTGCCTTGGATGAGGCGGTTGAACTTGTCTCTAAGCTCTGACCGTGCAACTGCTGGAATGTACATCTCTTGGAAGAGTCTGGAGAACTCTTCCCATGTGACTCGGTCCTGTCCGAGCCTTCTCTCTTCTGCTAACCACCAGTGATGTGCATTTTCAGCTAACTGCATTCTGACTGCAGTCATCCACTTCTCTCTCAGAAGTTCAGCGGCTTCCAACTGATGCTGAATGTTAGTGAGCCATTCATGAACTTCTGTTGGCCCTTCTTTACCAGAAAATGAACGAGGCTTGAGATAACAAAAATCGGTGATAGATCCCGTCGCTGTTCACCTCGTTGGTGGATTTGCCTGCTCCAATGCGGATACCAGACTGGTTCTCAGATACTCGGTCTCCTGCCGATGGGCCTCTTGCTGAATCTGTTACTGGTCTTGCATCATGGCATACATCATCTGGAACATCTGTTGCCCGTCCATGGCTTGTCCGGGCGGAAAAATTGGCATCTGGGGAGTGAACTGTGGTGGAGGTGGGATGTCATCTCTCCGGAACCTTGGATTAGGCTGACCGGTTTGATCGCTCTGCGATGCTTGTCCTCCATTCCCTGGGGTCACTCCGTCTATATAAGTAACCACAGCGTCGTGTGGTGTATCCAAAGGAATCTCGTCTCCGTTCCTGGGATCCATTACTCTGCAACCATAAGATAAACTGTAAGAACGCTCAGGGGAATCAAACAAGATGCAAATCAAGTAACAATTTCGAGTTCGATATAAAGTTCAACAATGGGTTAAATAATGGATGAGATCCTATAACTTATCCTATCCTTAGGGCAGGCTGGTTCGGTCCCTAAGTTGAAACCGAACAGTTTTGTCATAGACCTGCATGGGCCACCACAAAAACCATGTCACGCCCCAGTCCCAAAATACCGAGGGGCCGGACGCGTGATAATGGCCAGCAGTACGCACCGATGGACAACCCAATTTAATGGATCCATCAGGGCATACTTAAGCTGTAAAATCAAGTCTACGACAATCATGGCACAACTAATCTCATCCACACAAGACATAAAATATGATCCACAGAATAAATAAGGAATGTAAATCATCAACTAGTCTCACAAAGTGCTTCGGGGAACAACCCGATAAATAATCTGATACAATAGTTCAACAGACCAGAAATAAATAATAAATACTGAGCATAAAACGTGGATGCTCAAGAGAAGTCTTCGGATAACACCTCGTCCTCGGATGGCGGTACAGCTCCTGGATCAGCTTATGCTCCGGTCCCGTATACCTCGGGATAGATCTCGTCCTCAAATCCTGGGGACATAATCCGGATCCAGGTCCCAGGGGACATAGCAAGGTACAAGAAAGCTCATGCCAAAATAAATGCAGTACAGAAAATAATGAAATAAATAGGGCAAATGAGTAACCATCTAAGTGAAAATGCAAGTGAGAGCAGCACGAGTACTCAGGCTGAGCCACTACAAGCTCTGTGTCGGGGAGCCGGTAGTGGTAATAATACGTAATGTGCCTAGCTCTGCTACGAGAGTCTACGGCCTCACAATAGTAGTAGATATATATAGAAAATAGCCTGTAGCATGTGTGTCTCTCCCCACCCTATGTAACCACGCATATCATGACCATAACGTCTCATGTCCATGTCAAGCGGGATCATCACTAATGCAAAAAGTCATATGTATCTATGAATATAGTATCTCTGTCAAGTCCTGTATCCTATACAGAATCACCACGAATATCTCAGGAATATCCTGTCTCATGAACACTGTCAAGTGTCCTGGGTCGTATGGTACTTGATAAGATAAGTACGAGAATATAAAGGGTCACGAATGTCCATCTCTAAATGAAAGTACCCAACACTGCGTACAATATTGGCACCCGACTAATAATCGGACGCTAAGTACGTCACACGGTCCTAGGTTGAGCATGCACATCAATATAAATAAGCAAGGAGAATATATAACAATACTGCAGAGATTGGCAAGGTACACTTGCCTGATGTTTGAATATCAACAGTCATCCCGGTATCAGTGGATCCTGTAGGTACTCCTCCAAAAGCTGTAATAAACATCACCAACAGTCTCAGAAGATGTCAAATAGCTAGAAATGCCTGTCCTTACGTCCACTTTGGACACAGGAGCAAAAATGTCATTTTCGGACCAAAGCGGGGTCCACATGTGGGCCACTTTGCACCGAAAAGCGGGTCAGGGTCCAAATGTCTCCAAATTCATCAAACTCAGTGTCTACAAGTCAGGAACGATGATACGAACCCAACGGAACTTGCAGAATTGGATTCCGATGAGCCGATCACAAAATCGCCCGTCAAGTGGAGCCTGTGGGACCCACGATACGCGATTTTGTCGACGTTCTCAGAATCGGACCAAACTTGGGTCACAGGACCAGCGTATTGCTACGAGTCTGATAGCGCAAGTTTCGTCTCGATCCGACGTTTATACACAAAGTTATAGCGTATTCCAAAAAGAACGGATACGGGGCGTTGTCGGCAGATACGCGTTGATTCCGGGGTGCACGCATATCCGAATCGACTTCTGCGAAATCCCACACGACCGTATCAACGTCGCGCACGTTTGTTATAGACCGCGTATGACCAAGTCGTCCCGTTTGGCGGGGCGCACTCAGTTCCGGGGTGAAACAGGGCATTATTTTTCCTATTTTTGGATCGCGGTGTGCGATCACCACAGGACGCGATGCACCGAGCGGGTTGCACGGGCACCGAGAGGGTTATACAGTCTACGCGTAGCAACTGACGAAAACTAAATCGGAGTTGCGAGGCGAGAGAAAACGATACCTGAACAGGGCTCCGTGAACGCTGAATTCCACGTGTCCGAGAGTCAACTCCGTGTCCTGGTCGAGGATTCCCGTGTCCTCCGAGAGTCCTAGCTAGGGTTCTGACTCAGGGCAGCGGGGACTTCGCCGGAGGGGTCGATCTCGGGGTCAACGAGGTCAGCTAGGCGGTGACTGTGTACTGCCGACCGGAGCAGTTCACGCGGGCTGCGACTCGGCATCGGGGCGTCTGGATGAAGCGGGGCTGCTCGAGGCAGGGTCGCCGAGTGGCGGACGCGGCGGCGCTTACGCGGAGGGGGAAGGCGTCGAACACAGCGGAGTCGGGGTCAGCGGCGCTCGAGATGGAAGGGCGACGCCGGAGTTGAGGTGATGAGGGGATGATGAGGCGTCGGGTCTGATGCGAGGTCGACGGGCTGGCGGCGGAGTCGAGCGCAGGGGACAGCGGTGAGTGGAGGTGGCTGAGAGAGAGAGATATGGAGAGAGAGATGGGTTGGCGGCGGCTACACGAACGCCGAGGCACAATTTTTATACTGTGCTACAGTATAACCAGCGGGTCTAGGGTTTGAAAACGGGTTGGGTTCTCAGCGGGTGGTTCAAGTTTGGTTTGGTTTAGCTAGGCTTGGTTCGGTTTACACTACCAATAGTTTTTAAGGCTTAAAACGTTACTCCGGAGTCCAATAAATTCGCCGAAAAATACCACATGTCCGGTTTTCCATTTCTCACCATAAAATTTTATTTCCATAATATTTTAATATCAATAAACTGCATTTTAAAAAAATCCTTAACCCTTAATTACCTTGGTTCTTTTCCAGAAACTACCGAAAAATCCGGGAATATTATATTAAAATTTATTCTAAAAATCAGGGTGTTTACACTTGCTGCATGCTCAGGGTTAAAGTCTACTCCTAGGGGCAAGTTCTGAGTGATGGGTTAATAAATATAGCGTCAGTGAAGTGACATAAAGTGATTGATGTGACATGCTAAAAAGTGTGTCGGGGATAAAAGACAAGAATCATAAAAAGATGTGTAAGGGTGAAGCAGATTTATGCGTCAAGAGAGAAAAGGCGCATAGTGCCAATGTCGCATAAGTTCGCTTGCCGCATGCTCAGATGTCGCATCCACATAAATTCCTCTATTGGACTTAGGGAATTTTTTATTCATTCAGTGAGTGAATATACAAGGAGTTCAAGGACTTAGTTCCAGAACACTTGTGAAATTGAACAGTCATGCATCCAACAAGATGGACGCATGCTGTCAGTATGCGGTAAGGAATTCAGGCCGCATAACCCTCTCGAGCCGCATATCGCTCTCTATCGCATAGGTCGCTGGCCGCATGAAGACTTCGTCTTCTCCAACAGCGGGTTCAGCCATGGCCAAAATCTCCAAAAAATAAAAAATTATTTTCTTCATAAAAACTTTATTTTAACTCCAATTCAAGTAAAACAAAAGCCAAATTACACGAAATAAAATGCTTTATCATAAAAAATGACTAGTTTTAAAAAAAATTAAGTTTTAATATATCAAAACCAAGAAAAATTCATGGAACCCATGAAAAACCCTAGCTTAAAACTCAGATATACAAAAATCTATACATCAAAATCCAAAACTCCAAGAACTAAATATAATCAACAACTCAAGGAGAGCATTTTCCATAAAATATATTTAAAAAAGCATATATATATATATATATAATTTAAAAATTTATGACTTCACCATTGAGTAGGATGTACTTGCCTAAGAGTCCAACGACCTATTCCTAACTGGGTCCGGTACTAGGGTTCGGCTAGGGGAGGTGCACGGGGAGAGGGAGAATGGAGCAAGGAAGAAGAAAGTAAAAAATTAAAGAAGAGGAAAGGGAGAAGAGAGAGAGAAAAGCTCATATATATACTAATAGGAGAGAAAATGGTTTAGTTCATGGGTTCAGTCAAATAACCGAGCCAAGTGTCCATTCTACATGCAGATCTTAAACCGGATCTATAACAATGCCAATGAGTATTCTACTGATCTCGGGTAGTCTCTCTCAACAATAGGAATAATAACAATAAATAAAATAACAGGAACCAACATGAGAAAATACAGCAGGAATACATTATCAGAAAAAATTAAATTCTAAAAAATTCAAGAAATACCAAATCTGAAATCGGGTGTGACAAATATTCCTATATATAATAGGAATACCTCAATGGAGTTGGATATTCCTACATATAATAGGAATACCTCAATGGTTTGGATTGGATATTTTTACATATAATAGGAATACCTCAATAGTTCAGATTAGTTATAGATTTGAGGCTATATATATTAGGTATTTCCTAAACCTAAAATATATCTCTAAATATTGTAAAATGAGGCAAAAGTGCTTTATAACCATTGGAGAGAGAAAGAGGGGATTGACGGCTACATCGAAGAGAAAATTATTTCGGGCAATTCTTTTTCGTCATCTTCATTCTTCATGTACTTGTAATCGTGTTTTCTTCTTCAAGGAGTTATGATGATCTGTTTGGATCAGTGAAAAGTTTGTAAGAAGGTGTATTTTTTATTCCATTAGTGGAGGATTTTCAGGGTTGGACTCTGATCGTTCCGTGATTTTTTCACAAGAATTTTCTATGTCAAAAATTGTTATGTCTGAATTTGAATTTCTTTATGATTTTGGTAATTAGGTTTTGGTGCATTTTTATTGCTCGGTTCTCTCGCGGTCTCTTTGGTTTTGGGAACGGTTTTCGTGTTTCGTTTCCAATACATGGTATTAGAGCTATTGGTTGGTGTCAGGCTTGACAATCAAACCAAGAAGAATAAATAGACGCGAAGCCGGTGCGCATGGTAAACCTAAACGGTTTTAATTACTACTATTGGTGGAGCATGACGAAGGATTTGTTATTCGTCAAGAAACTGCACTTTCACATGTTTACTTCCAAGAAGCCCAAGGAGAAGTCTGAAGCAGACTGGAAATTTGAGCACATACAGGTGCGCGAGTACATCAAGAAGTTTGTTGACGAGAACGTGTACAATCTCATTGCCAATATAGAAGACGTTATGACACTTTGGGAGAAGCTCGAATCTTTGTACGCGAAGAAGATCGGGATAAATAGGTTGTTCATAATCCAAACGATGATGGATCTATGGTAAAAAGATGTTACTTTCATGCCCCAAAACCAGAATACTGGAGAGCAGGACTGACAATGCCAACTATGTATACTTAGAGCATACCGGTACTCTGCATATACGGTAAAGCTGTAAGACATGAGGGGTCACTACTATAAACCAACAGTCAAGCCTAGGTCCAACAAACCCTAGTGTCCCAATCACAAGAACAACATAAATAATAACAAGATGTAAGATCAGCTAAAATATAATATTATAGTATCCCAAATTATAATATACAGATGATCATGAAGCTAGTGAACACAAAATGAATAAACTAGCCAGAATCTAAGTCATACATGATTGACCATAGGATATGTCAATCATGCTATTACACGTAGACTAATTGATCAAACTAAAACATGAGCTAAACACGTGCTTGGTGGCTAAACGCCAACAAAAGTAGAATGTACATCAGAGTGCGAAAGTAAGAAAATCCACTCGAGTGGTCTGGTGCTCCTGGTGGTCACCATCCTCAGGAAGGTACGGAAGATCCTTCGGTGCTTCTAGTGGATCTGGCCATACAAAACCAGTGGGGTCAGACCCCAAATAGTAAGTACCACAAAGAAATCCAATCTAGGAACTTAAACCAACAACTCAAGAAATACAACTACTAAAAGTAAAGACTGAATGTAATGATCTTATGATAATAAAAGAAATATTGTAAACCTACAATGAGATATATCCTGAACTGATAAGCAAAATAGAATAACAAGTACAGAAAATAAAGGTATGATTATGTAAAGACTAGACTAACCATCATCAATCAATCACGATAAATCATATAAGTATGACTTGATACTTTAACTAATTAGGGTTATCACAATCCTAATTACTAACAATTATAATGCAACACGATACTAGGGTTCCTTCTGATCATATGCCACTATAGTCCGTCCGGGATATCCATACGCACAAACCAGCAACAGATAGTCCTCAAGATACTCTATAAGATATGCCACTGGATACTCCACAAGATACTCCACAAGATAACTATATGGATAACCGGGATTGCATGCAATCTAGAAAAATCTCTACCCATGTACTAAGTGAATCTCTAGTTAATAAACCCTAGTTTTTTCTTGTATGAATCTGGGTGTGGCATTCTGTAGAATTAATCCTAGACATGATGCAACAAAACAAGTTCTAATAGTAATATAAACAAGTTTTAATATACATTGCATAAGCGGACTCATGTAAGCCACGACAACAACCAAGCCATATGAAATAAAGTAAAGCCAGGTAAAGCCATGTGAAGCCAGGTAAAGCCATGTGCAACCATGTCAATCTAGGTGAAGCCAAGTAAAACCAAGTCAAGCCATGTCCGATGAAGCCATGTAAATTTATGCCAAGTCAAGTCCAGTCAATCATGTCATCACGTGTAGCTAGGCAAAGTTGGGTAAAATCGAGTAAAGCCAAGTCATCTGAAGCCATGTAAGTTCATGTCTAGTCAGGTCAAGTCATCGCGTGTCCAAGCAAAAGCCAGAAGAATCAAAATAAAATTACGAAAAATTAAGAATTCCTAAAGAAAGAGCACGATCGGTATACCGTTGGTACAGTCCAGTACACCGTCGGTATACCATTCCAGAGATAGGAAAAATATAGCAGTCTGGATTCCAACAAATCGGTATACCATCGGTATACTATATTATACCATCGGTATGCCGTTCCAAGTAGGCAAGAAAGGTTTTGGAAAACAAAATTCCATAAATCGGTATACCGTCGGTAGACTGTAGTATACCGTCGATATACCGGCCAAGACAAATATCATGAAGTTGGTTAACAATGTCAGCAAGGATCGGCATACCGTCGGTATACTATAGTATACCGTCGGTATGCCAATAAGGTTCACAGAAAATATCTAGAAATCTAGGTCGGTCAAAATTGGTATATCGTCGGTATACTGTAGTATACCGTCGGTATGCCGATTTTCAAGGTAGAACTAAGCCAAAGTCAAGTCGGATTTCCGAGACCCAAATCAAACCCCCGAAAGTTATCAGAACTAAATCTAACAAGGAGTCAAGTCTAACGGTAAGTCTCATATCACAATATGGACTCAATCTCACGGTCACAACTCCGGTACCGTATACGTTACCGAGTTACCAGAAATTAAAACCGAAACGGTCAAAAGGCTAGAAATCACTAGATGAACAATTATAGTAAAGCACGTCTAAGCTAAAAAGAAATAACCAAGGCTCCAGGAAAGTAAAATAATAGAAAGTAAAAGAAGTTCCTAGAATTGGCATGGTGTACTTGCCTAAAGCGAGCTTCCAGAATAAACCTTCTAGTCCACCACCGCGAATGGGTTCAAAAACCATACTCCAGATCTCAAGACCAAGCTCCAAGCTCGAGAGAAAAAGGGTGAAGAGAAGAGAGAGAAAGAGAAAAGAGAAATTAAAAGAAAATAAAAATCAAGGGCTATTATAGAGAAATTCTCGAAAATATCTCGAAAAGTAAAACAAATATCTGTCGGGAGGTATACCATCGGTATACTGGTCAGGTAGTAAAGTTATAATTTTGGGAATTTTTGATCTTTCTCGAGAACCAATATAATGCAATAAATAGCACAAAAATACGTATCTGCTTCAAATACAAATACTGTGAGACGAGTCTCACAGTTATGTCTATCAAAGATCACTTTAGTGAGTTCCAGGACGTAGTTGACCAGTTATTCTTGATGGAAGTAAAGTTCGATGATGAAGTTCAGAGACTTTGGTTGTTGTGTACTTTGGTAGATTCATGGAAGACCGTACGAATGTCCATGATTACTTCTGCTCCAAAAGTCGTGTTTAGTCTGGAGTTCACAAATAGCGGGGTATTGAATAAAGAGATGCAGAGGAAATCTCAGGGCTCTTCATCCTCATCTCATTCAGAGATGTTTGTTTTAGATAGCCGTAGAAGGGGTAAAACAAGGGGTCCGGGTGGTGGCAGAGACAAGAGCAGAGGTAAGTCTAAGGGTCGGTACGAGGACTCCGAGTGCTACCATTGTAGTAAGAATGACCACATCAAGCAAAATTATTTCGCTTAAAAGAGAGAGAAGGGCGACAAGGTAAATTAAGGTAAGAACACAACAGCAGCTGCTCGGCACATGGAAGTGATGTGATTATTTTAGGTAATAAGGTAGTCATTAACCTCGCATGCGCTAATAATTTTTGGCTAGTGGACTCGGGTGCTTTAGTGCACGTATCTCACAACATCTTACTATTTGCCACTTACACAACAGGTGACTGTGGAGTATTTAAGATGGGCAAAGGAGATGTGTCGAAGGTTGTTGCTATTGGAGATATGCATTTATGAACCAAGACATGCATAGTTCTTGTTTTTAAGGATGAATGTCCCTGATATCTATTTTAACTTGGTGTCGATTGGAAGTTTGGATGATGAGGGGTTCTTCAATATCTTTGGGAACAGTCAGTACTCAGTAGAAGCTTTCCAGAGGTTCGATAGTTATTGCTAGAGGAATCAAGAAATCTGGTCTCTACAATATAGAAGGGAGCGCAAATGGGACACATGAGGTGAAAGCAGTTAGTGATGAGTTTTTCGAGTTGTGGCATAGACGGCTTAGCCATATCAGCGAGAAGGAATGAGATACTTGTTGAACAAGAAGGTGATTCCAGGGCTCATGGCCACAAAGTTGGAGAGATGCACGTACTGTTTAGCAGAAAAGCAAATAGAGCATGTTTCCAAAGTTACCTAAGTTCAAGGATGTCGACGTTGCTCGAGTTGGTTCACTCGAATGTTTGTGGTTCGATGAAGGTAAAATCTATTAGTGGTGCTTCTTACTTTGTAACTTTTATTGATGACTGTTCCAGAAAAGTTTTGGTCTATGATTTAAAGACCAAGGATCAGGTGTTGTCCACTTTCAAAGAGTTTTATGCCTCTGTTGAAAGAGAGACGAGCAAGAAGTTGATATGTTTTTGGTCTGACTATGGCGACGAATACATTGGTCCCTTTGATGTGTCTTGCAGATAGCAAGGGATACAACACCAGAAGACTCCGCCAAAGATACCTCTTCTCATTGGTGTAGCGGAGCGCATAAATATGATACTAATAGAGAGGGTATGATGTTTGCCATCATAAGCAAACTTACAGGACAGTTATTGGGGTGAGGCTCTCAATACTGCTGCTTATATGTTATGAATTTATCTCCTAGTGCTCCTTTGCATGTTGATGTGCTTGACAAAGTATGGTACAATAAAGAGTCATCATACAATCACCTGTGAGTGTTTGGTTGTAAGGTCTTCGTGCATATACTGAAGGACGAGAGATCCAAATTTGAGCCGAAGATGAGGCAATACGTCTTTAGTTTGTCGGCTATGGTCGGGATGAGTTTGGCTATAGACTCTACGACTCGGTAGAAAGAAAGCTCTATAGAAGCAGGTACGTAGTATTCGTCAAGATTCAAACCATGACCAATACTCAGGTTTCGAGATACCTTCTGAAGATGAGAAATTATCAGAGTTAGAGTCATTTCGCTTTAAGCCATTTTTAGAGGACACTACAGAGAATCCATATATGGATGAGCCAGTACATGAAGTTGCTCCCAACCTTGATCATCATCCTATTAATGATGGTCAGGGGACCCTTAGGAGGATGAGCATGTCGGAGAGGTAGTTCCTGAAGGGGAGGAGGTTGTTCGTATACAGCCATCACTAGAGACTCCATTGAAGAGGACCATGAGAGTGTGAGTCTACCATCTACGAGATACTCACCAGATGAGTATGTGCTACTGACTAACGGGGGTATAATAGTTGGTTTCAAAATTTATTTTTATTATTATTTATTTAGAAATATAAGTTTTACGAGAAAATAGCTTTTCAAGAAAAAATTGCATTATTTTAATATAATTTTTCGGGTTCCCGAAAATTTTAATATAATATTATTATTTATTCTACAAAAATATTTTATCTTTTTTTATTTTGAAATGATAAGTTTTATGCCTTGTGATTGGTATCGATTAGGTCTTAAATTAGTGTAAAGGATTAAGTGTCATTAGGAGATGATTTGGATTAATTAAAAACATAAACACCAAAACCTAGAAATTATCTTAATGCCCTTAACCCTTGGCTTTCTTAAGAAGCCAAGGGGTGATCGACCATGTAGGGGGGGGGGGGGGTCCAATCCCCTTTTTTTCACTCTTTAAAACCTTAAATATATTGTAAAAGATAAGAAGGTTGATTATTATTATATATTTAAGAATTAATTTTATATATATACATGCAAGCTTTCTTCTTTACATAACCCCTTTTACTTCTTAGCTTCTAACTTTTCACCATACAACATCTCCTACCTCCTCCCAAACCATCTTTCCATCCTCCATAATTTCTAAACCCTATAGAATCAAGGCAAGTCATTCCTTTCTCTACACAAATCTTATTTTTATGTATTTGTTCATATTGTTCTTGGTTATTCTATTAATTCAAAAATCAAGTTTATATTATATATTAATTCTAAGATGAATATATGTGGTTTAAAACATGTTTCTAAAAGTTTTTTTGTTAAGGTGACACAACTGTAGGAGGCTTGGACATGAGATAGAACTAGGTTTAGACGTGCTTAATTCGTTCCTATAGTGCAGTATTTTTTTCGAGTCAGATTTTATCTATTAAATCCTATCAAAATTTAATTTTGTCTAAACAAAAATCATTGGAAATTCGATAAACTTTCTAACGATATATGATACGATAGTGTTTGAATTCATATGATAGAAGTTATGGTTCGTTAACAGAGGTATAGAATCCTGGAATCGAAATCTGGAACCTATGTGCACATTTTTGTGTACATCGGATTTGACCTATTAAACTTCTTCTAAACTAGGATATGTTTGAACAAAATTTTTGGAAATTCGATAAGATTTCCAACCATATATGATATGATAGCATTCGGTTTTATATAATAGGAGTTATTGGCCATAAACCATCGACATAAAATTCTACAAACGAAATCTAGAATATTTTACACCTTATTTCGTAGACCAGTTTTTACCTATTAAACTATCAAAATTCGATAATGTCTAAAAAGAAATAGAAGAGGATTCGATAATCTTTCTAACGATATATAATTTGATAGTATTTATATTCATATGATAGAAGTTATGCTCTGTACAACATATGGTATGCATGCTAGAATTTTTGTGCAATTTAGTTTTGTGCTTCTATGCATTTACTATCTATCCTATTAACTGCGTGTGTCAAGTGTAGAGTTGTTCTACCGAAGGGACTTTGACCCATGTCAATTCTATGGAGAGTTGGTCCAGGTCGATTATATTACTGTGTTTGGAGCTCGAAATACAAAGGAGACTCTGGCCGAAAGTCTAAGGATTTCGGAAGATAACATAATTTCGAAGCTTAAATGTCATGGTATCTTACCGAACCCTAAACCTAGATAACTATATATCGACTAGAGACATACTAATGATAATTCTAGGAATACGTAGAGGTTAACTATCTAAGTTCGGATTCGTACAGATATGGATTTATAAACGTGTAAACGATATGATTATCAAATCTCGTTTCCTTGGTTCCGAAATATCCTATTGACTATATTCTCGTATTACGTGATATTAACACGTATAGAGAATTAATTAGTGTCATTCCAATAGTTGGAAGCATTTTTGCTAAGTGGCATCTATATTCCAGAAATACAAATCAAGTTGTATACTTGAGCCAGGAAACAAAGTTTTAACTATTAGAATGGACTTAGGATTGATTATGATTGTAGAATAGAGCATTAGGCAGGGAGAACAGTTTGGATCACAATGTATAAAATTTGGGCAATATAATTAAACAAAACTGATCAGTACATGTAGCTCATTCGCAAGGCCTTGCATTGAGAGTGGGTGAATGCTTAGATTACCTACCTACCTGTATCTTGTGTTATCTATAAATGTTTACCATAATTCGATAAAAAATAAAATTTGTTATTAAATAATGTTATAATTTTGCTCCCGAAGAGGAATGGCCAGACTACTGAGTACCGTGCTTACCTGCCACCACATTATCCCAGGTAACGGGATTATTATCTAGATAGTGCTCGTGACACTACGAATGTGAGATCCAAACATGTTCTCTAAACTTTGCATCATCATACAGGAAAAATTGTCTCATGACTGTGTTAGTGACTTCATGACTTAAGAAACGATTTTGGATACAATTATTGCAATAGATTAAGGCCACTTTAGAAGTTATTTCAAAGCAACATTATATCGTGTACTTAGAGTTTATTCGGTTTAGAATAACATTGTTCTCGATCTTCAGTATCATATTATTTCATTTATTTCATCTTTCTTGAATCGAAGACTTACATGTCTTTGATGACCTAGTTTTTGATCACTAGATGAAGGCTTGGACGAAGACGAGATTCTTTTCTTATATAATGCATACGAATCAGGAGAGTAAAGGATGCGGCGGATAGACACATGACTTCATTTTGTGTTCTTGTATAATTATATATGTAACAATCTTTATGGGAGATAGTTATGTTATTGTATATTTTAGTGAGTAGCTTGTATATTTCTTTTTGAAGGTAGAACTCAGACTTATGAGATGTGAATAAAGAAGAATGATATTGTAAATGTATTTAGTTCTTACTTGTTGATGGTTTAGTTTTACCCTATACTTTATCATAGAACCTGCATGCAACAATCGTGGTTACGAATATAGGTTTATTCGTAAAGCGTGTAGCTTGTGGATGTTGGTTACGTACTTGACTCACTATTTATTGGGAGCGGGCGTGACAGGGGGAGAACCCAAAAGTTTCGCATAGGCTATGGAAGATGAATACATACATGAATGGATACAGACCATGTAGGAGGAGATGAGGTCCTTACAGGAAAAATCTACTTATGAGCTGATACGGTTGCCAAAGGACAATAAGGCTTTAAAGAATCGACGGATGTTCAGAGTAAAGCATACGGATGATGCTACTTGCCTTCGATACAAAGCAAGGCTGGTAGTTAAAGGCTACGGTCAGCGGAATGGCGTAGATTTCGATGAGATCTTCTCGTCGATCGACAAGTTGTCATCCATTCGAATGTGCTAGCATTAGCAGCCAGTTTTTACTTAGAGGTTGAGTATATGGACTTAAAGACGACAATCCTCCATGATGATTTTGAGAAAAAATAATGCATGAAGCAGATAGAGGAATTTTGTAAGCAGGACAAACGCCATACCATAATACCAAAATATAGGGAATGGGGGTAAGACTTGGCCAGCTACGCATTATGGAATGTCAGGCCCCAAACTTTCGCGGTCCCGATCACCCCCGTCGGGCGTGAATCACCGGGCCGGCACTCCCGCGGGACGGTCGTTCCCCTCGAAAAGTGATGCCGTGCGAGCCTGGGGATGCTCTCGCATAAGGCAACAACATAAGTTATCTTGGTTATCATCGAACTGATTGAGTTTGCAGCGGAGGAGTAGTGTTACAAACAATAATCCTTCTGAGTATATGAGACAAAGCTCAAGGCACAAGGTTCTCTAAATACAATGACATTGTTCCATACATTATGTTCCTCTATACAAAAGAAGCTCAAAATATCTCGATACGGCTCAAAGCATCAACACAAGATTTTTAGGTCATGGGGATGAGGCACGACTATCGCTTCCTCGGACGATCCAACATCTGTGAACAAACAAACTGTTGGTGGGTCAGCACTTTGGAGAGAGAACTGGTGAGTATAAAATCAACGAACAGAAGTAACATTTACTAAAACCAACACTAAGTAATTATGTTATAAAATATTACATTGCTAGTGATCTTTCTAGTTTTATCTAGGTTCGTTTCATGCAGTACGGGAACATAGCCATATTACTTTTTTTTGGAAACATCTTGAAATCAGAATTCAGTTCAGTACAACCAAGCATACAAGGCAAACAGTTCAAGTACGATGTACCAATCAGGGTGTGCGCAGCGTGTCTTGTGAGCTATACTCATTGACTCTAGGGACAAAGCAACATCTAGTGGACTATCATTCTATCAAGCAAACAATGTAAACTATTTATAAGATGTCGGTCCCCGAGAGACTCAAGATCAGTAGCGGTAATCCAGCTAACTAATGACTCCTTTATCTGATGTTATTAGCAGATGTGACTCATGGTTGCTCTTCATTAAAATACGCTCAAAACAGCAGCCGGGACCAAGGTTCAACTCTGCACTAATAGCCATTGTCCGACCGATACAAATGCATAAAATCCTGTTAATACAATAAGCAAAATGATATATCACTTATTTAGTGATTCTTATCCCTTGTCGAGCGGTTATCCCTGCAACAGACATACAAGTTAGCGATAATTTGCATATATAAATAAGTTTCTCTTTCTTGTCTGTCTCTGCATTAAACAGTTAGGTATAGAAGGCTAGCCTAGCATGCGCCCTAACGACCTGAAATACATCTATCTCCATGAACAAGCTAACTTTTCTAACTTAAACTCTTCCCAAGAGAACCACCGCCTTTCATCTAATAGCCATACCCTCAGGGCATACTATTAGTCTCACCCCATCAGTAGTCTCCATCCACCATTCTAATAGCTACGCCCCCTAGATCCCGTAGGACCGGAACATCAGGGCATACTATTAGTCTCCAAACTTGTCATTTAGCCTCCATCCCCGCAAGCTCCTCGATAATAAGCATATCACAAGCATAACAGAACGTGATAATACAAGCTTTCAATCCATATATCTTTTGTCTAATAGCCGCACCCCCTAGATCCCATAGGATCGGAACATCAGGGTGGGCTACTAGTCTCTTCTCTAACAAGACAAGCCATTTACTCTTTATAACAATACAAGCATACATTCAATCTAGCTTTTTTTATCCAAGACAAGCAATGATATAAACGACGATAAGCAAACATATTAACAATCTTTAATTTAAGCAAGCATGGAACGGGTCCTCTATCTCTTCTAGTTAGCAGGCAGTTCTACCCTTTCTTTAGTATGGCAAGGTTCGTTCGATAGCGTTGTCAGTGTAACTAGGATCCAACATTTATTTCTATACGTAGCATGGCAATGGTTCTCTCTCTTTTTAGCCAAGTAGGTTCTTATTAACCAAACAAGCATTGCCAAAGACTCAGATTCATTATTAAGGCGTGCAAGAATCAGAGAATAAAGTTCTGCCCACTCACCTAGATTAATTATCTTGTGTTTCGATCGGGAAGGCTTTCGCTCGAGCCAGCAAAGCGATATCTCTTGTACATAGTGCCAACACGGAGCGAGGTACTATACAGAATATAAGAGCATCCCTTAATACGCTTAAAGCTGTCTAGAGACAAGGGGATACATACCATAATCAAGTCAATTATGGTCTCATAGAGCATCTATGTCTCAATCAATCAACCAACAAGCAGTAAGAATAAGCATGTAAGATAAAGTAGTAAGGCATCCTCGATACTCTATCAGAATGATCATGAAACTAGTTATACAAAATAATAAACTAGTACATTATCAAGATTACATAACTGTAAATCAGCCGCGGTCTGAATAATATACAATTATGTAAAGAAACTAAATATCCAGATTGTCGACTAAACAAGTACCGGTGGCTAAACACCAAAGGTAGAACAAAATAACATATCATAGTGGTGGAGAAGGAACCCACTCAAGTCCCTCGGCGGCCATCCTCCTGGTGTGTGCCATCGGTCAGATACATGACGGGATCCTCGGGCTCTGCTACTAAACCTGGCCAGACAAAACCAGTGGGCTCAGGCCCCGATAGTAAGTACTATAAAGGAGCACAAGTGAATGAAGCAAAAACCTATAAAGTACATAAAATAGGATCCGCACCATAACCGTAAGCGTATAACCTTTCATCAAAAAGATAGAGAGTTGTAAAATAGGATCCGCTACAGTGGTGTGACACCATGATGAGGTAAAAGATGTAAAGCCTCGACTGTGAGCCATGTCACAGTGGCAGTAGCACCACAAATAGACAGGTAGCCTAATGTTAAAAAGATAGAGAGTTGTAACACAGCACTACTAAGAGGCCGGTGACCTCATGCTACAGTGGGTGACACCACATGAGGTAGTTAACCTCGGCTACGAGCCATGTCACAATGACATAGCACTGTACGAAAGCGCAAGGCTTCATGCTGGGATGTATTACCATACTACTAAGAGGCTAGTGACCTCATGCTACTGTAGGTGACACCACATGAGGTAGTTAACCTCGGCTATGAGCCATGTCATAGCAGCATAGCACCGCACGGAAGCACAATGCTTCATGCTGGAAAATATTAAACTCTCTGGAAAGGAACTCACCTAAGTGTATGGACAGAAATATATGCCGTCTCTTGAGGGTAAACTTGTAGACACCCAAGATACATACACTGAAACCAAGTCAGCACATGGCCTTTAATATACGACCAGAGGCACAACTTATGGCATTATGCGAGTGGGAAGAACATCAGCTATGGTTCCGAATTCAAGACGTAGTCCATTCTTGTATAGTACTATTGTTTGACCCATGCGGGAAGATTCAAGTCGTGGGCGATATCTATCCTAATGCATGATGAACAGTCACTGTGAGGAATTCTCGACCATATATTATGATATATGTGGGGGATTCTTGGTATTTGTCTACTTTAATTTAGGATTTTTAGTCCCACATTGGAAAACTACCAATGTATATATCTCAATATATAGCTTTGCTTAGTATTGTTATATGCACATGGGGTGGTGGCCCATGTGGGTTGACTTTCCTAGAGGGATTAAGTGTGAACCCTATTAGGATAATCATTATTTTGTGACCACCTTTGGGAAGTTTCCCTTAGGGGGCTTAGCGACTCAGACTCTGATTCGGACTCAAGGGCACAAAGTGGCACTTTATTGGCGCACTTTACACTTAGTATGTCAGCATCGTCGCATAGCGCATGCATGGTTGCTTGCTCGGGCGCATGCTTCATGGAGCTATACGGCCAGGGCCTTGCGGCCAGGAGCTATAAGGCCAAGCGGTATACGGGCAGCCATAGAGTAGAGTGTGGAGGGGACAGGGACTGCTATTGGCAGCTCATTATGGTGCAGGTGGTGCGTGGTTCTCTGTGCCACGCGGATATAACTTTTGTCTGCTCTGTGTAGTATAGTGCGCAAGCGACACAGGCGACACATGTGGCTCGTGGCTCTTTGTGCCACGCGGTTGTAGCTTTCGGCGCTTGACGACGTTGTCTGCTCTGCGCAGTACTGCGATGCAGTACTGTGGCGCGGGCGACGCATGTGGCCTAGTTTTTTTTCTCAGTCTACATGGGAGCTAAAATCCTCTTTAAATAAAGGCTCTCATCTTTTATTTGAGAGAGTTAAAAAAATTGAGAGAGAGAAAAACTTAGAGCACCAACAGGATCTGCGGCAGCAATTAGCATTCTACCAAAAGAGTCTTTCGAGTGATCCGAATGTGACCAAGAGCGTTCCAGAAGTTCTCGTGTGGACTTACTGGATCCTGGGGGCAATTCGTTATATAACACAAATCTTGTCTTGAGCTCTAGTGGTTTTAATCATCCATCAAGGAGTTTCTTTCTTTGTTTTTCCTTTCTTGTGTTCGTTCTTTCTCATTGTAGCGTCTGTAAACGTATAGAGAAAAATATTTTCTGATTCTTGCTATTTTTGTTCTTTCCTTTTCTTTTTGGTCAGTTTGTAACATATTCTTGGTACAATACTTTTGTGGAGTTGTGTATCACTGAAAAGGAACTCTTGTGTGAATCTCTACTTTGTGGATCTCCTCGACTTTGATCTGAATTCGAGACTAAGATATATATATATATATATATATATATATATATATATATATGTGTGTGTGTGTGTGTGTGTGTGTGTGTGTGTGTGTGTGTAAGGAGGGATTTTGAATTTTTGCATCCCCAAGAATACTCATGTTATCAACCATTGGATCTTGTTTAAGTAATCTAATCTTAACCGTTAATTTGAATGATTCAAAGCAACAGTTAAGATTAGATGACTTAAACAAGATCCAATGGTTGTAAACATGTAGATGCTTGGGGATGTGGATCCTCTCTTTCTCTCTCTCTCTCTCTCTCTCTTTATATATATATATATATATATATATATATATATATATATATATATATATATATATATATATATATATATATATATATATAATCGGTATGGTTTGATATTTTTGGTATGATAGTACACTCAAACCACTACCACTACTAATATACCATATTTTAATCATTTCGATAATTCAGTATCGGTTTAAAATTTTTGTTTTATTTTTCAAAATATTTTTAATCAATATTCGATCAGTTTTTTGGTAGCGGTTGGTATTTGCTCAACCCATATCCTTGACAACCCCCATTCCTCCATTTATTAACTATATCTACACTTTGTCTAATAATTAAACAAGTTGTTAATTAATCTTCTGACACACTTTCTTAATAGTTTCCATGGATAGTTGCCTACAGTTGAGCTCTAGTTGTACTAAAAAAATTAAAACGTGTAAAATGGTATTTTTAGTTAATCAAATAGAGTGATTTTAAAAAGTTACTTTATAAAAGAGTTTTTTGTGGGGCACTTTAAAACTTATTTAGGACTAGCCAGAAATGGGGCTAGTCCAGTCTAGAGAAACTTTTACTCGGAAAAGCCATTTTCTTAATAGGGGCTGCCCAAAATATCATATTCTAGTAACATAAAATAGATTTTAGATTAACTTCGGGTAAATTTTTGAACTTTCGAACTCATTTTAGGGATTCAAAGTAATAAAATTTGACACAGTCATGGGTTGGAAAAACGCAGGATTGTAGAAAATTTTGATAGTCAAAAAATTTGACAGTCCAAACTAAATACAAGACTGTCAGTCCTGGCTATCCAATAAGTTTTTATATTGATTTTTAAAAAATTCGACAGTCCAAAGTGAAGCCAGGACTGTCAAATATTTTGACAGTCCAAACTAAAGCTAGGGTTGTCAAAATATTTCACAGTCCTAGGTTTCTGTTAAATTTTTATATGGACTGTCAATTATTTTGACATTCCTGAGTTTCCAGTAAAATTTATTAGGACGGCCATAAAATTTAACAATCCAAGTATAATCAAACAATACTACTGCTCTAGGATACTCAGAATCTTTATATCACTAAGATACCGAAAAGCTTCACCATATCATAGAAGCTTCATATTTTGCTATATATTAGGATACTCAATTCTAATAAAAAAAATAACAAAAAAAAAGCTATATTTTATTTCTTTATTTTTTCAAAATATAATATATATTTGCCAAAATAAAACAAAAGTGCAAAATGTTAGAAAACCATGTACTTTGCTTTACATCATTACAATATCAAAGTCGTCCTGAGGTATGAGTATGAGCTCCTCCATATTCATCAACTTCTTATAGAAATTTATTGCATCCGTGTAAGGTGTTGTCCAGGAGATTGCTTCCTCGGGTGCATGTTTATACCAAATCGTAACAGGTGAAAGAATATGAGAATGACCAATCAACCTCAAAAAGTCAGTATTGTCTGATAAGTCCTATTGTACATAGATTGAAAAGTCTGTGGTCCCTAGGCAGAACGCACATTGGAAAGAATTATTGTCAATATTTTTTAAAATAATAATAATTGGTATCTTATACCTATTAGAGAATAGATATGCAGCAGATAGAACGGACATGTAATGGTCTTCTCCGGTAACAATATTAGTGCAAGGTATGCTTGCCAACAAATCTCCAACAAATTTTCGTTGAGTATCTTGATATTGAAGGAAAGACGAAACTTCAACTCCTGGTACAACTCTTCCCTAATATGTCTCCATCCTTCTTCATTGGAATAGCCATGATGTCTTGCAAATGCATGAAATTCACAATTACCATCCATAGGAACATCAATAATAGACCAAATATAATTCCGTATCTTGGGCATGGAATGATGAATATATACTCCTAGTTTACAAGTAAAGTTATCTAAACCATCGTCCGAGTATGCAATGTTCATTTTTTTTCCTTTGAACATCCAGCTTGCTAATCCTCTTCGAACTGATCACCCTTTCATAATAGAGATCTAATGTTCATGTTTCTGTAACAGTCGTACCAATCCATACAAGTTGTACCATGTTATATAATTTTATATTTCCATATGCCTCAAGAGAAAAGCAAGAAAGAATGCAAGAAATGAAAACATACAAGCAACATAACTCTCTTTTATCTTGGTTATTTGTCTAATGATATCACTCATAAGGGATAAAATAAAGATCTTTTGTTAAGAAGTTAGTGATCGAAGGAAGAAATATTGTATCCACTCACCGTTTGACAAAATGTCTAAGCTTTATATCAAAGATATTCCTTGCAAGTTGTCCTTTTTGTACTCGTCTTTCCCGTAATGATTCTTCGTTCCAGTAAAGCATCCATAACACCTTCTTCTTATTCTTATTCTTCTTCTTCTCTCTCTCTCTCTCTCTCTTTATATATATATATATATATATATATATATATATATATATATATATATATATATATATATATATATATATATATATATATATATATATTAAAAGGTGCATTTGAAGATAAAATAGATAAACCCTTTCTATTTATATATTCCAAATGAATTCTCTTAATAAATCTTAATTGTAGGATGAAGTCGATTAAGGTAGGTATAATATCTACCTTAGATTCAAATGTTCACTGAACATGGACTTGGTTCCAACTTGGGAAGATAAAATTTAATCTTACTATAAATGATTTAGATTTAGAAAGATGACAAATTATAATATTTTAACTTAAAGATTTTACCAAAATATATTTGGAGCATTAATAAAGATGTAGGAAGATATTAGAAATATTTGACATGTTTTGAATTTTGAAGTTGAAATACAAATGGTCTTTCCTAATAAACCATTATCCTAACATTTAAGCCACACATCATCATCCAAAACTAGCCAACAAAATCTTAGACTCTAACACCTCATCGGAAATTTCGTCATAGAGTTTTGAAGTCTCCGGTACCGGATGAGCTGCTAGAAAGTCGGCCAATGCTTGGCCCTTGACAGTATTTTATGGGACAAATACCATATCGTAGGGTGACAGTAGAATTGCCCATGTAGCTAGGCGAGAGTTAAGTGCCCCGGGCTTGGTCATGAGGACTCTAAGGGGGTTCACTCGAGAGATCACATGGATGATTTGTCCTGTCAAGTAATGGCAGATCTTTTAGACAATGAATACTATAGCAAGACATTCTTTCTCGACTGGATTGTGCTTATGTTCTACATCAATCATCGTTTTGCTGAGATAGTAGATAGCCTGCTCATACATTTCGACACTATTTTGGGCAAGGAGAGCGCCGAGAGAATGATCAATTACCGGGACATAGAGTAAGAAGGGCTTTGCTACGATTGGGGCCACCAACACCGGGGGGTTCGTGAGATACTTCTTAATGTCGTCGAATGGTTGCTGGCACTCTTTCGTCCAGGTGAAAGAGTCTCCCTTCTTATGAGCTGAGTAAAGGGTCAACATCGTCCAAAGAGATTGACTATGAATCTCCTAATGTATGCCAGTCTTCCCTGGAGACCACGAAGTTCTTGCAAGTTCTTTGGAGAATGCATATCTAGGATAGCCTTAGTCTTCTCAGGTTTAATATGAATACCCTTTGAAGTTATGATAAATACCAAAAACATGTTGCTGGAGACTCCGAAGAATGACTTGGTGGGGTTCATCTTGAGCTGGTGGGATCGCATTAAATTGAATATTGTCTTCAGTTCATGGAGATGATCGTCTTAAAAATAGCTTTAGACAGCGATGTCATCAACATAACATTCCACTGTCTTGCACATACGGTCATAAAAGATAGTTCTCATAGCTCATTGGTATGTAGCACCTACATTCTTCAAATCGAAGGGCATTACGGTGTAAAAATACACCCTATTGGCGTTCAAAATGACGTATGCTTCTCATCGTCTAGAAATATCTTAATCTGGGTGTAGACTAAAAACCCGTCCATGAAGGACGTACGATCGAAGCCACAAGTATTGTCGATCATTACGTCTGTGATTGGGAGAGGGAATTATCCTTTGGACAAGCCGCATTCAAATCATGAAAGTCGATGCAGACTCAGATTTTACTGTTCTTTTTGATGACGGGAACGATGTTAGCTATCCAATCCGGATGTTGTTATTCACAGATAAAACCGCTCGCTATTAGCTTATTCACCTCCGGTTCAAAAACGTTCATAACGTCTGGGCATAATTGTCATTACTGTTGTTTTATAGGCTTGGTGTTCAGCAGGATATTGAGTTTGTCCATCGTGATTTGCGGATCCAAACCCGGCATATCTTCGTAGTTCCATGCGAAGACGTCAATGTATTCCCTTACCAACTGGATAAGGGATTCACGCTCTTCGGTCGAGAGATTTTTGCTAATAAAGATGAGTTTAGGAGCAACGTCGTCACCCAAATCAACTTCTACAACCTTGTCCTCAGTAGGAGGATCCTGCTGCTCGAACCATAATTTCTGCAGCGATTCCAGCTTTTGAGCCTACGGTTCAACTTCAAAGAGTTTGATATGGTACTCGTTGTCCTCCTATGGATCTATTAATACCATATGGATGGACAATATTTTTTTAAGTACATCTCCGTTGCTGTTGTCAGAGTCCCAAGCAGAAGACTGTGAAGAGTGAGATTGTGTTTCGTCTTCCTCTCCCTAGTGTTCGAGAATTTTAGGAGGTGTGACATATCCCAAACCATGACCAGTTAGTTGGTAGTATTTTTCAGGCTTTCTCTTTAGGGTGAAGTGATAGAGTGGTAAACGTTGTCCCTTGCCATAATTCAGGCCTTGGTTGCTCTTCAGATCGTATCCCATCTTCTGGAGAATACGCTTAGTCTATATACTTTAGCGGTGAAGTTGCATTCTACTGCTTTCCAGTTCTGGCCTTCTGAGACAAAGTCACGGCGACCTTCAACCTTCTCGAAAATGATGGATTTGTCCCCTTTCTTCCTTGTAAGAATGATGAAACAGGGGTCTTTGCTAAGGGGAATTTGGTTTACTGCATAGGTTGTATCAACTTGCGTATGCATGTGTAAATCTAGACCATACTTCAAAGAATAGGCGGCACCGCAATGCACGACAACAAAAAAAATTCAAAGAGAGGCCTTTATTGAGGAAATATGGTATTTCCTATAAAAATATTATATCGTCGAGGGATGTTATGTCGGTAGACGCCACAAAGTACTCTTTAAGTTTATCTTCTTCGATGGTTGTCAGTGACGCTGACGGTGCTGGAGTTTTCCTGCGGAGCTTGACTACCAGTTGCCCTAGGATTTTTGCGGCAAGGGGATCTTGTCTAGCATGCGTCTCTGTCCCTGGGGCTTGACTATTGAGGATTCAGGTGCCCTTCTTCGAAGCTTGACCATGAGGGAAGAAACTATTTGGGCTAGGCGTCATTTAAGATAGACCCGTAGTGTAGTGTCCCGCTCCCCCTATTCAGGGAGCGCGGCTAAGAAATACTTTCGGAATCGTTAGATTTGGATAGATTGAATCAAAATTATTTTCTCGTTATGTATTGGCTTCTTCGGAATTAATTTTCATATTTAGTGGACCGTGTCCCATGGACGGGCTTAGCGACAGAGTCAAGAGGGACCTCTTCGCTGTAAGTTTTCTTGCCTAGTTTTTGCTGTCGCATTATTGCTTTCATGCTTTCGAGTTGATTTTTGAGTTTATTTTTTCTTGAACGGTTTCGATAATTTGTATTATTTTCATTCGTTGAACTTTACTTTCATTTAGATCTTGGAGAATGAGAAGAAGAGGTATTAGTCGTCTGCTTGTGCCAATGCAGGTGATCATGTAGACGTCGTGCGAGTGGAGTCTTGAAGAACCTATTTTTTCCCTACCTCCACCAACTTGTGAGTGGCTACCATCCCGATTAGCTAGAACTTCTTCCAAGTCTTCACACATAATAATCTTTCTCTCTTGATTATTCCGATCAAAAGATACCATGATAACTAAAAGAGATCAAGATAAAATGGAATAGACTTGTAATACTTGATGCTTGTCAACAAATTTGTGAACGGTTATACTACTGCATGCTAGTTCACTTAGAATGTGTGTTTTCATCATGTTTCAATTCTAGTTAGAACATATTTTTCTGTTATTGTGCTATGTATAGAACACACTCTATTATGCGATAAACTGAACAAAAAGACTATGCAATCAGATTATGCCATGTTAAAGGAGTTAAAGTGTCAACTACAGGAACTGCTTGACCATGGGTACATCCGTCCGAGTGTTTCTCCTTAGGGTGCATCTGTGTTATTTGTGAAGAAGAATGATGGGACAATGCGGCTCTACATAAACTACCGAAAGCTAAATAAGGTCACTATTCGGAACAAGTACCCCCCACCCAGGATCGACGACCTCTTTAATTATCTATAAGGTACGTCAATGTTTTTAAAGATAGACCTTCGTTCTGGCTACCACCAACTGAAGATCAAGCCGAAAGACGTGTCAAAGTCAGCATTTCACACTCGTTATGGCTACTATAAGTTTTCTGTCATACCATTCGAGCTGATGAATGCTCCTTCCATATTCATGGATTTGATGAACTATGTGTTCTGACCATTCTTTGATAAGTTTGTGGTGGTATTCATTGACGATATCTTGGTGTACTCAAAAAATAAAGAAGAACATGAAGGATACCTATGGATGATGCTTCAAATTCTTCGAGATAATAAGTTGTACGGGAAGTTGAGTAAGTGTGAATTCTGGTTGGACAACATATCTTTCCTAGGGCACATCATTTCTGTGGAGGGTGTCTCAGTCTAACCAAAGAAATTTAAAGCCATCATGGAGTGTAAGAGACCTGATTCGGCCAGCGACATTCGAAGCTTTCTTGGTCTAGCTGGCTACTTCAAAAGATTCGTCAAAGATTTTTCAAAGATCGCTTCACCTATGACTCATCTCACTCGAAATATTCGTCTAGCAGGCTACTTCAGAAGATTTGTTAAGGATTTTTAGATTTATAGTGATGCTTCAAGCAAGGGATTGGGATGTGTCTTTATTCAAAGGGATAAGGTGATAGCCTATGCGTTGAGACAATTAAAGCCTCATGAGAAGAACTATGCGACGCATTACCTAGAACTAGCAGTGGTCGGTTTTGTGTTGATGTTTTGGCGGCATTACCTCTATGGTGTACCGTATAAATTTTTTACAAATCATAAAAGCCTTAAGTACCTCTATACCCAAAAGGATCTGAATTTGCAGCAACGACGTTGCCTCAAACTCCTTAGTGACTTTGACTTATTAATCGGATATACACCAGTCAAGGGCAACGTTGTAGCTGATGCACTGAGTCAAGTGTTTGCATGGAGCTTAGCTATCGACAGTAGGCTGCAAATGATGTGGAGAGTTTGGGCATTATACTCCAAATATGATACAAAGGGGCAAAGTTAGCTTAGTTGTACCTCGAACCAGACATATTGGAGAAAGTTAAGTCCGCTCAAAAGGATGAAATATTCCTGGAGAAGATACGCAAGCTTATCTCAGCAGAAAAGATGATCGATTTTACGGTGAACGAGGATGGAATAAAGCGGGTAAAGGGGAGATTATGTGTTCCTAACGATGCAAACCTCAGAAAAGATATACTCACTGAAGCCCACTATGCTAGTTACACTTTATACCCAGGCATCACGAAGATGTATCGAGACCTCCGCATGAAGTTTTGGTGGCACGACATAAAGAGGGACATGGCATTGTTTGTGTCGCAATGCATGGCCTGTCAGTGTGTAAAGGTCGAACACCAGAAGCCGGGCCGGGAGATGCAGAATCTTGCTATACCAGAGTAGAAGTGGAAACACAACCATATATTTTATTGTTGGTTTGATGAAGACGCAACGAAGAAACGATGCCGTTTGGGTGATCGTCGATCGACTCACTAACTCAGCTCACTTTCTTCCTATCAAAATTGCTTAGAGTATCGACCGTCTGGCGCAAATCTACCTTGATGAGATTGTTCGACTCCACGATGTGCCCGTATCTATTGTCTTCGACCGAGATGGCTAATTCTTATCACGCTCTAGGGAAAATTTTTAGTCAGTAATGGGAACAAAGTTAAAGTTTAGCTCAGCCTACCATCCTCAGACCGACGACCAGTTAGAGCGGGTAAACCAGATACTCGAAGACATGCTATGGATCTGCACCTTGGACTTGAAGTCAAGTTGGGACATGCACCTACCGTTAGCGGAATTTACATACAATAATAACTATCAATCCAAAATTCAAATTATGCTGTATGAGACATTGTATGGGTGGAAGTATAGATCCCCTATCTATTGGTATGAAGTTGGCGAACGATAAATTCTTGGCCCAAAACTCGTAGAAAAAATTGTCAAGAAGATCCATTTTATCTGTGAGCGACTGAAGGTAGAAAAAAGCCGTCATAAGAGTTACTCAGATACGCACCGTCGACCTCTTGAGTTCTTAGAAGGTGATCATATATTTCTCAAAGTCACGCCCATACGAGGAGTCACCAGATTTGGAGCAAAATGGAAGCTAAGTCCAAGATTCATCGGCCCGTTCGAGATACTTAAGCAAGTATCCCCAGTCACATATCAATTGTCCTCCCAATGTCATTATCATAGGTGCACGATATCTTCCACGTTTCACAACTTGGGAAGTACGTGTACGATATGGGTTATGTAGTTGATTTTGGTCAACTAGACTTGAAGGCAGACTTGTCATATATCGAAAAACCTGTACAGATCTTGGATCAAAAGAAGAAGCTGCTTCGAAGTCGTTCAATTCCTCTCATTCGCATGCTATAGAGAAATCATTCGGTCAAAGAGTCGACGTGGGAGCTTAAGTCTGAGATGAAGATTTTTTTTTTATTGTTTCTTAGTGGTATGTTCTATTCCTAATTTTAAGGACGAAACTTCCAATTAGTTTGTTAGGATGTAGTGTCCCGTTCTCTCTATTCGGGGAGCACGACTAAAAAATACTTTCGGTATTGTTCGATCGGGATAGATTGGATCAAGATTCTTTTCTCATTATGGATTGGCTTCTTCGGAATCGATTTCCATATTCAGTAAACCGTGTCCCAAGGATGGACTTAGTGGCAGAGTTAAGAGGGACCTCTCCGCTGTAATGTTTCTTGCCAAGTTTTTGTTGTCGTATTGTTGCTTTCGTGCTTTCGAGTTGGTTTTTGAATTTGCATTTTCTTGAACGGTTTCGATGTCACTACCGCATTCCGAAAACAGGGGTATTTTTGACTTTTTATAATTATTAATATCGTGGTAGTTATAATTAAATAATTTCATGATGTGTATAATTAAGTTAAATAAATTCGTGAGATGTGTAATTAATATATTATTATTTACATCGTTCATTACTGTTTGAGCTGGTAGACTCGACCTAGAAGCCATTAGACGAACACCTGTCCAAATTATAGGATTCGTGTTAATTGCATTATTTAGGATTTAATTATTGAGATCGTAATTAATCACCGTAATTTAATTAATTGTTGCGCCCTGCCCTTGCTTCGATATTGGAGCGCTACCCTAGCTTTTGCCTTCCAACAAATTTTACAACATTGCCCTAGACATGCCCGCCTCCCATTCTACTATTTTTGCAACTCATAATTATGCTCTCTGTACCTCATTTTTAGCCGCACAAAAATCATCGCGAACATTTATTTAATTCCTGAATAAATCCCTATTTTGTATCGTTGTGCGTTCCAATCGAAATTGGAGGCAATCTTGACCTATTTTTTCGTATGACCTAAATTAAGGTAATATTCTGCTCTGAGTCTTCTTCATTAATGCTATTGATGACCCGACCTGATTTTGGCCCCATGTACTCCTAATTAATTTTTTGAACACAGCTTGCATTTATTTCTGATTAATTTGCGAATAGCATTTGGTCTGATCCCGTTAATCCCGTTAATCTTGGTTTAATTCCAGTACCCTGCTATTTGAGCCCGTACGACACACACAATGCCCCCTCACCCTGCAAAATATCAAACACCGAATCGCCCGTCAAATTTTTATCATTTTATGCATCTGTACAAATACCCAAATTTAAGGGGGCTAATTTGTAAATTTATATTTGGTGTCAACACCCTATTGGTTCAACTAAATGGAGAAGCCCAATTATTTGACTAAGTCAACAACCCTCTCCATGAATAATTAAATTTTCTTCATGACAAGTCATGGCCATCCATTCTAGATGGATGCAATCACCACCCTTCATTCCCTCTCACATCACCCTATTTAATGTCCTATCCCCAAGCCCTAATCCCCAAAAAAATCTAGGGAATCACCCACTCCTCACAAACCGTAGCCTCCACATTTTTTTCTTTCTTCTTCATTTTTCTTCTTCTCTTCTTCTTATTCCTTTCTTCTTCTTCTTCTTCTCCCTTTCTTTTGAATTTAAAGAGGAGAGGTAAAACTCACCACTACTACTGTTCCTACACCCCGGCCAAGCACCGATTACGGCGAGCCTTCCTTCTGCAGCCGGCCTACTCTCCGGCGATAGCACAACTCCGGCGGCTTCCACCATCGCAGCCGACCCCGGGTTCTTCACTGTCATCATCGATTGATCCCGACCCCCGGCCTACACCCCGACCCCAGCGGCTCCCCCCGGCGCTGTCTCGTCCTCTCCGGCGACTTGTGCACTACCCCGACTTCCCTCCTCCGACTCCGAGCATCCCCCACTCTTCCCTGCTCCGGCGTCGAGCTTCCCGTTCTGACCCCACAGCTCATCCGTCGATTACCCAACCGAGCTACCACCAACATCATCACCTCCCAGTCCGGCGAGCTCTTCCCCATTTCCAACTCCGGCGAGCTGCCACCCTAACCATCACCCTGCTGCAACTCCACTTCCCCGGCCGAGCTACTCAACTCCGGCACGGTCACAGTCGTGCACAACTCCGGCCTGCTACTTTCCCTCTACTCTTCGTCACCCCGTGACTCCTCCTTCCCGATCTCCTCTCCGGCGGTTCAGCCGACCTTCCACCATCGATATCACCACAACTCCGGCCTGTCTCAGCCATCTCCACCTCCCTCATCTCCGTTTATCCCCTGAGCTTCCTCGACTCCGAGCAGTTGCTTTCCGGTCCGGCGAGCTACCCGATCACATCCCCTGGCCAACTCCCCATAGCTCAGCCACTCATCCCTCCGGCAGCCACGACGTGACTCCTCCCTACTCCTCGACCAGCCTGCAGCCCGGCGGCCCACAGTCGAGCTCCATCTCTGTGAGATTTCCTCTTCCTCTTCCCTCCTTTAGTAACCTTGTTCATAGTATAAATAATAGATTGGTGTATACAATTAGTGTATATGTATTCCTACTTATCAGTATATGTATGAATTTATATACATACATGTGTTTATGTATGTATATTGTTCTATTTTCAAATAGGATGTATGTATGTATGTATTTAATGTAAACGTATATGTATATACTAATATATGTATATGTATATTACGTATTTAATTAATGTTTAATGTGTATATGTATATATTTAATATTGTTGATATATATATAAATACGTACTTAGTATATGCATTATTGGTATTGTATTATTTGATATATATATATGTTTTGTATATACTTAATATACTTTCAACATATATAATTTGTATATATGTATAAAAATATATATTTTGTATATGCTTTTAGTATATCCCTAATATATATAGTATAAACTTAAATTGGTGTATTAGTCTTGGTATATTTTAATAATAATGTTAACAATATATATATATTGTAAATTGTATTTTGACATATATATATGGTACATAAATATTGTTCAACTAATATATGTATTATACATGAATTAAATGGTACATATATATATATATATATATATATATATATATATATATATATATATATATATATATATATATATATATATATATTGTATATGTATTTATTTTGGTGCAAGTATATATTGTAGGTATTAATGTTAGTTAAAATAGGTATATGTGTGTTAGATGTCTATCTACTAGATAACCCTAGTTGACCAGTATCATACCTGGCATAGCCCTAAGTTATGTTTGTGTTGTGTTAGTGTAGTACCTGATGCAAATGTTGTATTTGATATGTCTTTAGGAATGTTAGTTCCTCCAGGCGATACTCTGGAACAGGACCTCGGTATTCACCAGCTAAGGACCCAAGGCGAGTACATTCTCTGATTAGCTTCTTGTTTATGATATCCCCTATGTTCATCGTATCTAGTGTAAATATCCATATTCTCGACAAGCTGGTTACACGGATTGGTATACACGGATCTCGTCATGAGATGTTATTCCTTATTCATGGTGTAGCTTGTACAAGACTTATTTCCTTGTTATCTTGTGCATGTACAGACACTGATTTCCGGGGAGATTTGCTACCTCCCTAGGGGAATCCCGTGCCATAGCGTAGCATGATTGGATCTACTATACCAGTCGGGGGTGGGGAGTATTTTAGTGTAGATATGTGATCAAACCCAACTATACATGCATCATAGCTCACCCACGCCTTACGTCGGTACAGCCTTACCATTATATGCTTTATCACTGTTACATATGGTTAGCCTGACTATTACTCGCATCATAGCTATTCTTACGGATTAGCCTGACCTCAAGAATGATCGCTAACCAATGTAATGAGTTTACTAGTCCCAAGCCGATCACATGTTAAAGCTAGTACTCACACACTTAGACATAGGATTCTTGCTCATTGACATATTGGTTCCTTTCCTGCATTTATTTCCAGTATTTCCTTATTGTACATTTTCTGTACATATACATGCATCTTGTATATTTCCATCTGTATACTGCTACATAGTTTATATCATTGATATAGAACTACTATTTAGAAATGTACTTTGCTCCTTCCTGACTGGAAAATATTTTCCAGACTATGCCTAGGGGACTGGTATCCGACACTCGTGGACCATCAGGGTGAGTAGCTGCAGTCTTGGACTTAGTAGTGCCGTCGTGATTCCGGGAGGTTTAGCCGGAATCACTAGTTATCTAGTTAGTTCTTTTAGCATTTATTTTGGCACCGGATTTGTCTCCGGCATTTTGTTGAGACTTGGATTTATTGTTGAGTTAGATTTTTTACATTAGACTTGTGTTGTATTTTTATTTCTTTAATTCCTTATCGTGCTGTGACTATGTGATTGAGTATGTGTCATTCTTTTATATTGTCATCCGTGCCTCCTTATGGAGATTGGATGCTCGTGTGAGATTTCTTAGTTAGTATCATGACCTAGACAACATTCTACCGCCGATGCTGCGGCGTAGGCTGGACGTACCCGCGTACTCGTGCCCCTAAAATGGGTGCGGGTCGTGACACGTTTTAGTGGTGGCCCATGCAGGTCAGACTTCACAAGTTGTGCGATGTCGTGGTAGTGCGACGTCATAGTTGTACTACTGTATACCTGCTATAGAATATAGGACATAGGATACTAGGATGAGAGAGGATACTAAATCACAAATTCTTAAGAGATTCCTGGGACGACCCCTTGAGAATCTTATTATAATTTCCAATTATAAAATCCTTCGCCTTGTTTTCGTCCGTCCTCACTCGTTGATATTGAGTTTAATTTCTGTTGATCAGTTATTAAATTAGGATCTTGCTTTCATTATAGAGTTTGATTTCATGCCGAGGTGAATTTTACGGATTAAATTTTACGATATCATCTGATGACATATATTGATGAGAACAGTGAGAAAGGTGAAACGTCTGTTTTGGTTATGGAACCTAGAGTTTATCGCAGCTGTACCGGTTGGCGTGGCGAAGATTCTAGATGACATGACTATAGGGTTGCGTACTTTAGTTACGGAACCTGTCGTTTACCGTACCTATGCTTACTGGCATAGCGAGGATTCTCAGCGTCATGATTTCTAACCAACGTGTATGAATATCAGGTTGTGTCTTAAAATTTGTCCTTAAAGTATCATCTCAACACTTATCTATTTCTGTTATACAGGACTTTTTCCATCGTTCCTTTGTTGCTAGCAGTAGAAACACCTTCAGTCCTCAATCCAGTCTTTGAGCTCCTATTTCTTGAGGATTCCTTGTTAAGTATGATAATTAATGACTTATAATTATGGCTGTGTCTTGAGTATTAGTATTGACTGAGTGTTGCTAGTAAGTTGTAAGTGTTTCCTAGTTGGACATGTGAGCAGTAGGCATTAATATAAAGTAACCCATAGCGTAGTGCCTTGTAGCAATAGCTCTATGATAGGTGTAATGTAGTTAGTATTGGCACTATAGATAAAGGAGAAGGAATATCAGTGATGATGATCATTTGGAAGTAATAGTGCAGATAATTTGGGCAGCACAATTTTTGTACACAGTTAAGATTGTAAATAATTAGTGTATTAGTGTGCACTTTGAGTATTAGAAACTATGAGTATTTGTATGTATACTCGAGGATTCAATTCTATCGTTTGAAGAATGGGAGTGAATTGCAAATTTTTGAATTTTAAGGAGTTGAGATTTTTATGTTATTTAAATGTTTGAGGACTAAATTTGATTCAATAAACATGGTCAAGGCTATAAAGATTTTAGAATTGATTACCATTTTATTTCGATATTGAGTATTGGATTTTGAGGAAGTAAATGCATTTTATTTTTAAAGGGGTTAAAACTTTGATGATCTTATCTTGAGGGTTAATTTTTCGGTGGGTAAGAAATGTATAATAATATATGGGTGGATGAAGTGCATACGTAAGGATCCGTTGACTTGGGCATGATTGAGATGGCACTGCAAACGGACTTGGGTGTCCATCTAGAGTTGTATTAGGGAGAACAGTTGGTGTGTTGCACTTGGTGTGCACTTGAGTGTTAAAGAACAACTAGTATGAACAATTTTAGTAGGTAAGGAAGCTAGCAGTGAGTGTGCTTGTAGTAGAACTGTGGTACCTAAAGGGATAGAGGTATCAAACCTTGGATGCATCGTTGACCTGTGCAATCACAACTAGGAATATTCCCATCTAATTATCTTGAATGTTGCTTCTTTAGAACTTTACTGTCCTTCCTTGATGATATCGCATCTATTGCCTTAATTGATTCTTTTGGATCTGTCTTCAGGATGTCGCCGAGGACACGATCTATGAGAGTGGAAGCACCAGCTTTAGAGGGGTCTGCCACCTCTCCACCTGATGGACAGACAGCCGTAGTTCCTCCTACATCCCCGATGCATGTAGGAGTATCTGCACTTTCTGGGGGTCTTCCTTCCCCACCTGTTCAGAGGATAGCCGCAGCTGTGACGGACAACCAGCCTCCTTTTCCGACTCCGATTTCCGGAGATGTGCCCATTGACGGGGCACAGATGTTTACCTTGATCCAGGGCATGGTAGATGCCCAGAAGGTGACAGCAGATGCTCAGAGAGTTCAAGCTGAGGCTCTGAGGGTACAAGCAGAAGCGCATCAGGCGCAGACTGAACTAATGAGAGAGAGCATGGAGAACGCTCACCAGATGGCACTACAGACAGTTGAGAGAGTTGCCCAGCAGTATCCTGGCCAGCGGCAGCCGAGGGCATTTCAGTATCAACAACAGTACCAGGCACCAGTTCGTGTTCAGCAGGATCAGACTTGCCTTTACTGTAAGAAGCCAGGTCATCTTAGGAAGAGCTGTAGAGCGAGGCTAGGACTTTGTTTGCGCTGTGGCGATGCAGGACACCGAATGAGGGATTGCCCTCTAGTTCAGCGCTCAGCTCCAAATTATAGAGATCCAGTTAGGCTACCTATGGAACCGTATATTGCTCAGCACCCGCGAAGGGAACCACCCCAGCAGGGCGGTGCATTTACGATGACGGTCGAGGAGACCGATACTGCAGGTAATGTGTTAGTATATTTTGTTCTTTCCTTCCTTCTGTTCCTTTCTGTTGATCGATTGACTAATTTTTTCCCTAGTACTGTAGTTCGTATACATAATTTTTCTTGTTAGGATATAGTTAGTAGTACACCCTGACAGAGAATGCAATACCATGATAAGACGGACCATAACCATGCATGTTTCCTCTAAGTTGTATGTTGTATGACTGTAGGTAAAATTTTTCTTAGACCATGATCATTGGAGTTTTGACCATAACAAAGATCTATGAAGAGGTTATGACTTGACAAAAGGGACAAGATGATTAAAAATTTAAGGATAAGCATTCATTTAAATAAAGAGTCAAGGAGTTAATATAACAGAATTGATGGATCATTAATTTTATGAAGATTGAGGATGATTGAAACTCGAGGATAAACGTTGACTTGAATGGAGAGTTAAAATTTAACATGGCAGAAATAAGGATTTATTAATTTAGGAAGGTTATGATATGATAGAATTGGTGATTAAAAATTGAGAAAATTTAGGAGATTGTCATTATATTTATTTGACCGCAAGTTATAAATTTTTAAATTTTTTATATTGTGGACGTTGCATTGGAAGGATCTCTAAGTGTCGCACTGTTGAGTATTTTGAGGAAAAAGGAAACTGAAGAATCAGATCAGTGATGGATTATTGTTTGGATTCAGACTTTTTGGGACGAGATTCAATACATTGATTGAAATTAAATTTGAGGAACATATATCAAATTTCGAGTATTTAATTAACTTAAAATTTTGGAGGGAATTGTGAGAAAAATGAAGACTGATTTTATTTCGAGGATTTTTCAGGAATACAATAAATTCAGAAATTTTTCGAAATTGTGAAATGACAAGGTGGATTGTTTCAGGATTTTGTGGGTTGGATGAATTAACTATTGATGGAAAATAAAAATAACGTATAAACACTACCATGAGGATTTTAAATTTCGAGGACGAAATTCTTTTAAGAAGGGTAGACTTGTCACTACCACATTCCGAAAACAGGAGTATTTTTGACTTTTTATAATTATTAATATCGTGGTAGTTACAATTAAATAATTTCATGATGTGTATAATTAAGTTAAATAAATTCGTGAGATGTGTAATTAATATATTATTATTTACAGCGTTCATTACTGTTTGAGCTGGTAGACTCGACCTAGAAGCCATTAGACGAACACCTGTCCGAATTATAGGATTCGTGTTAATTGCATTATTTAGGATTTAATTATTGAGATCGTAATTAATCACCGTAATTTAATTAATTGTTGCGCCCTGCCCTTGCTTCGATATTGGAGCGCTACCCTAGCTTTTGCCTTCCAACAAATTTTACAACATTGCCCTAGACATGCCCGCCTTCCATTCTACTATTTTTGCAACTCATAATTATGCTCTCTGTACCTCATGTTTAGCCGCACAAAAATTATCGCAGACGTTTATTTAATTCCTAAATAAATTTCTATTTTGTATCGTTGTGCGTTCCAATCAAAATTGGAGGCAATCTTGACCTATTATTTTGTATGACCCAAATTAGGGTAATATTCCGTTCTGAGTCTTCTTCATTAATGCTATTGATGACCCGACCTAATTTTGGCCCATGTACTCCTAATTAATTTTTTAAAACACAGCTTGCATTTATTTCTAATTAATTTGCGGATAGCATTTGGTCTGATCCCGTTAATCCCGTTAATCTCGGTTTAATTCCAGTACCCTGCTATTTGAGCCCGTACGACACACACAACGCCCCCTCACCCTGCAAAATGTCAAACACCGAATCGCTCACCAAATTTTTATCATTTTATGCATCTGTGCAAATACCCAAATTTAAGGGGGCTAATTTGCAAATTTATATTTGGTGTCAACACCCTACCCTATTGGTTCAACTAAATGGAGAAGCCCAATTATTTGACTAAGTCAACAACCCTCTCCATGAATAATTAAATTTTCTTCATGACAAGTCATGGCCATCCATTCTAGATGGATGCAATCACCACCCTTCATTCCCTCTCACATCACCCTATTTAATGTCCTATCCCCAAGCCCTAATCCCCCCAAAAAACTAGGGAATCACCCACTCCTCACAAACCGTAGCCTCCACATTTTTTTCTTTCTTCTTCTTCATTTTTCTTCTTCTCTTCTTCTTATTCCTTTCTTCTTCTTCTTCTTCTTCTTCTTCTTCTTCTTCTTCTTCTTCTTCCTTTCTTTTGAATTTAAAGAGGAGAGGTAAAACTCACCACTACTACTGTTCCTACACCCCGGCCAAGCACCGATTCCGGCGAGCCTTCCTTCTGCAGCCGGCCTACTCTCCGGCGATAGCACAACTCCGGCGGCTTCCACCATCGCAGCCGACCCCGGGTTCTTCACTGTCATCATCGACTGATCCCGACCCCGGCCTACACCCCGACCCCAGCGGCTCCCCCCGGCGCTGTCTCGTCCTCTCCGGCGACTTGTGCACTACCCCAACTTCCCTCCTTCGACTCCGAGCATCCCCCACTCTTCCCTGCTCCGGCGTCGAGATTCCCGTTCTGACCCCACAGCTCATCCGTCGATCACCCAACCGAGTTACCACCACCATCATCACCTCCCAGTCCGGCGAGCTCTTCCCCATTTCCAACTCCGGCGAGCTGCCGCCCCAACCATCACCCTGCTGTAACTCCACTTCCCCGGCCGAGCTTCTCAACTCCGGCACGGCCACAGTCGAGCACAACTCTGGCCTGCTACTTTCCCTCTACTCTTCGTCACCCCTTGACTCCTCCTTCCCGATCTCCTCTCCGGCGGTTCAGCCGACCTCCCACCATCGACATCACCACAACTCCGGCCTGTCTCAGCCATCTCCACCTCCCTTATCTCCGTTTATCCCCTGAGCTTCCTCGACTCCGAGCAGTTGCTTTCCGATCCGGCGAGCTACCCGATCACATCCCCTGGCCAACTCCCCATAGCTCAGCCACTCATCCCTTCGGCAGCCACGACGTGACTCCTTCCTACTCCTCGACCAGCCTGCAGCCCGGCGGCCCACAGCCGAGCTCCATCTCTGTGAGATTTCCTCTTCCTCTTCCCTCCTTTAGTAACCTTGTTCATAGTATAAATAATAGATTGGTGTATACAATTAGTGTATATGTATTCCTACATATCAGTATATGTATGAATTTATATACATACATGTGTTTATGTATGTATATTGTTCTATTTTCAAATAGGATGTATGTATGTATGTATTTAATGTAAACGTATATGTATATACTAATATATGTATATGTATATTACGTATTTAATTAATGTTTAATATGTATATGTATATATTTAATATTGTTGATATATATATAAATACGTACTTAGTATATGCATGATTGGTATTGTATTATTTGATATATATATATATATATATATATGTTTTGTATATACTTAATATACTTTCAACATATATAATTTGTATATATGTATAAAAATATATATTTTGTATATGCTTTTAGTATATCCCTAATATATATAGTATAAACTTAAATTGGTGTATTAGTCTTGGTATATTTTAATAATAATGTTAACAATATATATATATTGTAAATTGTATTTTGACATATATATATGGTACATAAATATTGTTCAACTAATATATGTATTATACATGAATTAAATGGTACATATATATATATATATATATATATATATATATATATATATATATTGTATATGTATTTATTTTGGTGCAAGTATATATTGTAGGTATTAATGTTAGTTAAAATAGGTATATGTGTGTTAGATGTCTATCTACTAGATAACCCTAGTTGACCAGTATCATACCTGGCATAGCCCTGAGTTATGTTTGTGTTGTGTTAGTGTAGCACCTGATGCAAATGTTGTTTTTGATATGTCTTTAGGACTGTTGGTTCCTCCAGGCGATACTCTGGAACAGGACCTCGGTATTCACCAGCTAAGGACCCAAGGCGAGTACATTCTCTGATTAGCTTCTTGTTTATGATATCCCCTATGTTCATCGTATCTAGTGTAAATATCCACATTCTCAACATGCTGGTTACACGGATTGGTATACACGGATCTCGTCATGAGATGTTATTCCTTATTCATGGTGTAGCTTGTACAAGACTTATTTCCTTGTTATCTTGTGCATGTACAGACACTGATTTCCAGGGAGATTTGCTACCTCCCTAGGGGAATCCCGTGCCATAGCGTACCATGATTGGATCTACTATACCAGTCGGGGGTGGGGAGTATTTTAGTGTAGATATGTGATCAAACCCAACTATACATGTATCATAGCTTACCCACGCCTCACGTCGGTGCAGCCTTACCATTACATGCCTCATCACTGTTACATATGGTTAGCCTGACTATTACTCGCATCATAGCTATTCTTACGGATTAGCCTGACCTCAAGAATGATCGCTAACCAATGTAATGAGTTTACTAGTCCCAAGTCGATCACATGTTAAAGCTAGTACTCACACACTTAGACATAGGATTCTTGCTCATTGACATATTGGTTCCTTTCCTGCATTTATTTCCAGTATTTCCTTATTGTACATTTCCCGTACATATACATGCATCTTGTATATTTCCATCTATATACTGCTACATAGTTTATATCACTGATATAGAACAGCTATTTAGAAATGTACTTTGCTCCTTCCTGACTGGAAAACATTTTTCAGACTATGCCTAGGGGACTGGTATCCGACACTTGTGGACCATCAGGGTAAGTAGCTGCAGTCTTGGACTTAGTAGTGCAGTCGTGATTCCGGGAGGTTTAGCCGGAATTACTAGTTATCTAGTTAGTTCTTTTAGCATTTATTTTGGCACCGGATTTGTCTCCGGCATTTTGTTGAGACTTGAATTTATTGTTGAGTTAGATTTTTATATTAGACTTGTGTTGTATTTTTATTTCTTTAATTCCTTATCGTGCTGTGACTATGTGATTGAGTATGTGTCGTTCTTTTATATTGTCATCCGTGCCTCCTTATGGAGATTGGATGCTCGTGTGAGATTTCTTAGTTAGTATCATGACCTAGACATCGTTCTACCGCCGATGCTGCGGCGTAGGCTGGACGTACCCGCATACTCGTGCCCCTAAAATGGGTGCGGGTCGTGACATTCGATGATTTGCATTATTTTTGTTCGTTGAACTTCGCTTTCATTTCGATCTTGGAGAATGAGAAGAAGATATATTGATCATTTGTTTGTGGCAATACAGGTGATCGTATAGATGTCGTGCGAGCAAAGTCTTGAAGAACCTCTTTCCTTCCCTATCTCCACCAACTTGTGAGTGGCTACCATACCGATTAGCTAACACTTCTTCCAAGTCTTCACACCTAATAATCTTTCTCTCTTGATTGTTTCGTTCAAACGATACCATAATAAGTAAAAGTGATCAAGATAAAATGGAATAGAATTGTAATACTTGATGCTTGTCAACAAATTTGTGAACGGTTACACTGCTGCATGATGTTTCACTTAGAATGTGTATTTTTATCATGTTTCAATTCTAGTTAGAATATATTTTTCTATTATTGTGTTATGTATAGAACACATACTACTGTGTGATAAACTGAATATGAAGACTATGCAATCAGATAATGCCATATTTCTTGTCTTTGTAGAAGCATGAAAATTTATGTAGGCCGCATAGAGGTTATGCCCCCTCAAAAAATAAATCGAGCCGCAGAGAAGCCACATTCGGCCTGGTCAACAAAAGATCTAGAAGCCGCATAATATACTCAATGCGGCCTGAACAACCGCGGAGCAGGAAGGCCGCATAAATTCTTCTGATACAACATTCGATGACTGTCAGATTCTGACACATCACTAGTCACACTGAGACGCTTCAAAATTCATAAAGACGATATCTCAAGAAAAGACAAAAGGTCACATTAACTTATTGATGGACTCGATAGACGTGGCATGTCACATATCCATTCACATATGACTATATGCCCATGCAGCCTCGTCATCATACGGCCAAAGTGTCCATCCGACCAAGGCCAGACGAGAGCTTGCATGTTGCTATATACCCATGTGGCCTTGTCAACATGAGGCCAGAGTATCCATCCGACCAAGGCCAAATGAGAGTATGTATGCGACCATAATGTCGTACGACCAGAGTGTACATACGACCAAGGCCAAATGAGAGCACATATTTAGCCACGACGATATGCAGTCAAGATGTTATGCGGCTCTTGACTTACAGGATCTTTCTGTTACGACCAAAAATGATTTCTCGCACAATCAGTGCTGACTATATGTCCAACTGATCAAGTCACTCATGTAAGAACTTTGAGATCTCTTTAACAACATATCGTAACCAAGACCACGTGTCATCTTGTTCGTCGCATGCGACTGCAGTTACAACCGTATTATGTTAAAGAAGTCATATGCGGCCACCAAACAGAGGCATATACGACACCTATAGTCCATTAGCAGGATGGCTATAAATAAACAAGGGTAGCAAACACTACAAATGCCCAGCCATCTATGTACGTGCCCACAAGCTTAGAAGAGAGAGAAAAGAATAGAGCATCCTTATTCCCTCATCAGACGATCAATGGAGTAAAGGAGACACTGTCATACTCAATCTCCCTCGTCACTACCCAAATCAAAATATTGTACTTAGATTTTTTGCTTAGGATCTCTTTGTACTTCTTTGTTTGTTATTTCAATGTTCAAATCTTGCAATGGCGGACAAGATGGTGACTCTGCTGGGGCAAAAACTTCTCCTATGATGAGAAGATATTGACGCAATCCGATGCGGCCAAGCTGGGTTCAACCCAAATGATGCTGGTGGTACGCTTAGACTAGTAAGCATTCGAGAACATGCTCTTCGGGGATATCGCAAGTTCTTCTCTAAGGCAAGTAAAGCCTAAAAAGACCCGCAGGACATGGGTAGCGAAGGCCGCTGTGCCTCAATCAACTGCGGAGCATACGCTCCCCACTTCTTTCCCTATTGCCGCAGACGCACATCATGTGTCCACCCAAGCTGACCTTGTCTATGCGGTAGTTGGGAAAGGCTTTCATCGTCCAAACTCTGGCAAAGAAAAATACTACTTTGCTAGAAGTTTCGGTGCTGGGACATGTTCTATACGGCCACATCAGAAGCCGCATAAGTCGGCAGCTGCAGGCAAAATTCTACATGTGGCACCGATCATCGACGATAGGCAAATTATCACATGCAACCAGCACAGTAGCAGAACCTCCGTATTCGATCGAATCTCATGTAGTGGTGACTCCATGCGCCTTGCTAAGAAAGGGGAGGATGCAAACTTGGACTCTTTATACTATGCACTGGTACGGGCTAGGTCGAAAGAGTCCAGGGCAGTGCGAGCTCACCAAGCTCAAACAACTTCTCATACGGCCGACCGTTAGAAGGCTCCGTTAACTGTTACGCGAGCCCCTGATGGGAAGTTATATAAGACCGATCCATGTGTCCAACCCGCAGTGGCAAATATACAGGGTCAGTCTCAAAAGTCTTCCTTTAACGACTTGGGAAGAGTTCTTGTATGAACCCCAGAACATGGAGCAAAGAAAACACCTATACACCCATGTCCTTGGTCTACCCGACCTCATAACAAGGGTATAAAGGTGGATCATCCCTCCCTTGATTTGTGCAACGTGATCAACCACAATCAAAAGGTGAAAGAAAAAACCATGCATGTGAGGTCTTCCCTCGAGGACACCCCTGTGCCAACATCATCATCAACTACTGCTGTACTAACATAATAGTGCCAACAAACATGCAGTCGATATTCCAATGACTGCAACCAAAGGCACATACCTGGCCGCATCCCAAAAAATAGGTGCAATTACCAGAGGAGGAGGAGTTGCCCTTTGCCTCGTGCTATTCCTCTTGGAAGTCTCCCTCAACAAGGAGCTATGGCGACTTCCCAATCCAGTCCACCTACTAAACACCCTGTTCGTGCCCTTTGAAGCATATTTTTGAAGTTTCAGGAGCTCGTGCACATACCTTATGTAGCTCCGTGGCAAGATGACAGCTTCCCCCCAAGGTCTTATCTTTTGAAGTTTTAGTAAAATGATGTAATATACCAGACGGCTATCTCATTTTGCATTCACTTTTGTAAGCCGAGAGACAACATTTTTTACTTGTTCAAGAGTTTGTAAATGATGTTCATTATCAATAAAGAAAACTTTTCCTTGTTTTAATATTGTGTTCATATATCTGCATACTCTGAATATGTGCTCGTTATATCAAATACCATGGCCTTATGTGTGGCGTAACTTAGGCACGCACAACATCACGCCCGGGGGACGACTATCAATTCCACAAAATCTAGATGTAACACTTAGGGGATCACACGAAGATGTAACAGTGTCAGCTTCCTCATCGGCATCGTTACCTTCTTCATCTTTGGTGAATTTGCTTGTACAAGATCGAGTCAGAGTAGTACTGGTGGAGAGTGGATGTGACAATCATATACTCATGTATCCACGGACGTCCTAGCAGGACATTGTAGGACACATCCACGTCGATGACATAATAAGTCACTTCTGTTCAGTGATCACCGATTTGGCACTTCAGACGAATCTTGCCTAGTGGGTAGCTTCTTCCGGTATTAAAGTCGCCGATAGTGGTATTGGTAGCTACCAGCTGATGCATCGAATTACCCAAGGTCTGTAGCAGGCTTTGTGGGATAATGCTGAGAGATGATCCGGGATTAATTTGCATCTGGTCCACCTTAATGGCTTCGATGTACCCTTTGTAATATAGAGGATGATCGTACCTATTATTCTTTAACAATATGTCCTGCTGAGAGAATATGGTGTTCGAAATTGCCTCTATCACCCTGTTACAGTGAGGGCAAGCGGTGGGATTCTCTGCCATTGGCTTGACTTGGCCCAAATAAGAGTCAGCATTTTGTAGCGCCTTACTTAGAGCATCATAAGTCTTTTTGGAGAGACGAAGGAGCTCGAAGAGTGACAACTTTGCTGGAGTATTGGCCAGCTATGCCAGAATATCAAAGTTGTAAGGCTTCTCCAGCCCTTGCGTTGTGTCTTTTCGCAGAGGTTTATCATAACGAGTCTCCTTATGCTTTTTCTTATCTGTTGCGAAAAGTTGTGATAGACCCGGATCAGATTTAGTGGGTGCTGCGGGCATGGCAATTGGAGGTATAGTGTCATCGAGAGCATTGTAGTTGAGCTGATAGGCTAGTCCCCACTTTGTTATGCCAGCGAGATTTTCGTCTATTGTCGGGGAGACCGTGTGACATATCTTGGTCTTTTTTCCTTGGACTTAGGAGCAAAAGATACTACCGACTAAGTCACGTCCGAGACGAGGTCTGGATGAACCCATTTGACTTTGCCTCTTAGAGTAGTAAGGGGAACCAACCAGTTTGCTCGGGCTGGAGGGAGGTTAATGATCTCCATTGTTGTCCTAGGTATGGAAACGACACCATCTTGGGCCTCTGTTGTCAAAAAGGTACTAAATTGGAGGGACACCATGTTTGTAGTGACTGTCTTGTCTTCGAAGTCCAAAGTGAGAGCTTTGGAGTCGATTAACCATTGTATGTGCCTTTTTAATATATAATAATCTCACATGGCATGATGGACATATCGATGGTAGTGGAAATACTTGGGGTTGTCAACCTTGTCTGCTTTATCGGGGTGTTTGACGTTAGGTAGCCAGAGTTTGTTGCCCTTCATCATTACTTCAAAGATTTTTTTCACATCATCTTCATCAAAAGAATAAGTCTCCTGTACTTTTTGTGGCTCTGTTGTCTTGGTAACAGGTGAGGGCGGACTTTTAGACAAGTTAATCGTCAGGGCCTGCTTCCCTTTATTGTCATGAATATTGTTAGCGGTAAAAGAATACTTTTCCTTGTGTTCAATGTTGGGAGCTTAAAATTCTAATAAGCGGGCGCCTTTCGCGCTCTTTTCTGCAGCAACAAAACTTATGATAATTGTTGTCCAATCACTGAATGAGCCAGATATCGTCCCAAGTCGTACTGTTGATACGAGGTTCTTTCGACACGTGTCCATTAGCGAAGATTCGGGGATGCCGAGAGGCAATTTCAATATCACCTGCCTGAAACGTTCGATGTAATTTCATACAAGTTCTTTGTCCCCTTGGGTAATATCCATCAGAGAGGACATAGTCATATCCATCCCTCATTCATAGAACCGGGCGAGAAAAATGGATTTTAGGTCCTTGAAGGACAAAATTCACTTGTCGGGGAGACTATAGAACCACTCAAAAGTGACCCCGGATAGTTACTCGACGAACAAGTTGGTGAGTATGGTGTCATCCCCAGGTAAGTGACCCATCGTGGACTAGAAATATCTCATGTATTGACGGGGCGATATATTTTTGTCAAATAAAGTCAGAGATAGTAGATTGTATTTGGGAGGGTATACCACGTTATCCCACTTGGGAGGATAAGGTTGCCGGATCCTAAGCTTTTAGAGCCTGGCTTGATCATCCCGAGCATCAACACAGGAATCAAAGTCCCTAAGAGTCTCATGGATATCGTCTAGTAGAAGGGCGATAGAGGATCGAGGTATGGTCTGGTTGCTTGGACACCGGATCAAGCATGCCAGATTCCTTGTTGGTTCTTTGGTCCAGGTTTGTTTTGTCCCAGGGTCCGTGGCTGTGTCAGGACTATATTTTTTTGAGTTCCAACATTGTGTGAGTCAAATTCTGTATCAAGGTGCTCACCGTCTGCATCATATCTTAGAGGGCCTCAAGGCATTGTTGGTTACTGGATCCTGCGTCATGCTTGTCTCCTACCAAGTACACTGGAATTACGTGGGAAGAGGTGGACGGGAAGGTGGACGTCTTGCTTTTTGCCTCAGATGTCTTGGTCTCATTGTCCTCGGGGAGGGCGGACAGTGTTACATCACTTTCGTTATTTGAAGGATTGCTACCCCCAGTCTCAGTTACAGGCTCATCCTGGAAGGTATGGCTACCCCTAGCTAAGCTGTCATCTGTGTAAAGGGATTCGTTGTCCTCTTGATAGGACGGATTGACATAAAATATCAGAGGATTACCACCCACAGCTCCAATTGCAACCTCGTTTAGGCGAGCATGACTACCCCAAGCTCTTATTCTCGAGCGTGTGCCTTGAAACACCCCCACCATAGCTGTTTATTTTCTAACCAGTGGACGACGGACCGACGTTCTCAGGTCGGACAAACTTTTCTTCGAGATATTCTTCATAGGAGGTAACCTCAATGTTGAGCAATATGAGGCGCCAGGCAGTTCCTCCTTATTGTATAGCTATTTTCTGGAATACCGTCGGGTTGTGCTGCGGGTTGCAATTGCTGGAACGCCGACTGTCTGGTTGGAGGAACTGGCACATTAGTGCAGCAACAATTCATGATGATGTTGGCACAAGTGTGTCTTTTAGGGGACACGTCATGTGCGAGGGTTGTTTCTCTCGTCTTACGCTTTTGACTAATTATATTGCATAAATCAGACGATTGAAGCTTCACCTTCACATCTATTTTATGTACTGAGGCAACCTTTGCGCATGGAGGTAAAAGTGGAATGTTTGCTCCCTGACCCAGTTCTTTCGTAGAAACTGCAACTGGATCATTAGTGAAAGACTTAATATTAGAAGGACCGACTTCATGCACGCAGCAAAGCTGGACGCATGGGTCTGTCATCATGATGTTTGCACCTCGACTTGGTTCAGGTATAACTGTGACATCCAAGTGAGTATGGAAAGACTTTATGGGTTGACCCACTTCTGGCACGTGAGTGCCTGGGTCAGCCCTATATAGTATTCCATCAATAGCGTGCATGACAACTAACGACGCATGCTTTTGGGGAGCTAGCGGCGCAGTCCCTTGAGCGCGCATGACTTGAGATATTTTAGGTTTTCTTGAACCAGCGTCCTTAGGTGCATAGTACCGGGAGTCCAAGTAGGGACCATAGGAATCCATATGCGAGGCATCATTGTTTATAGGGGGTTCATGTGCCTTTGTATGGGTATCACATGTCTTTTCTTATTCGAACAGCGTGGTGGGCGTACTTCTTGGGGCATGGCGCCGTCTTTCTTGAGAGTGAAGATGGCGATTGGATGCGTGCCAAACTCATGTGCGTCTACGATGAAGGTTGGCTATCCTTCTATAACAGAGTTTGGGTTTGGCACAACGACTTTGGCAACCCAAATCTTACGAGCTTTGTGAGGTCATGTGGGCTTCGTTGAAGAACTCGACTTGTTGGCAGGATACATGCCAACCATATGTGCATCTGCGGTGGGGATTGACAATGCATCATCCATTAATCTCGGGTATGACGCAGTAGCCTTGGTGGCACAAATCATCCGAGTATTTTGAGGTCATACGGGCCTCATTGGAAATCTCAGCTTGTTCAGCATGTCTTGAATGTCTATTGTGTGAGACTCGTCTCACAGTATTCTTATTTTATACGAATACGTATTTTTGTGCTAGTTATTACATTTTATTGGATCTCGAGGAAGCCCATAATTTCTTAAAATTAAAACTTTACTACCTGACCGGTATACTACCCGACATATATTTGTTTCACTTTTTGAGATATTTTCGATATATTTCTTTATAAATAGTACTTGATTTATATCATTTATTTTTTTCTCTTTCTCTCTCCTCTCTTATTCATTTCTCTCTCAAGCTTGGAAGTGTGATCTTGAGACCTGGAGTGTAGTTTTTGAACCCCTTCGTGGTGGTGGACTAGAAGGTTTAGGCTGGGAGCTCACGTTAGGCAAGTACACCTTGCCGATTTCGTGAACTTCATTTACTTTATGTCATTTTACTTTTCTGGAGCTTTGGTTATTACTTTTTATATTAGACTTGCTTTATTATAGTTGTTTATATTGTGATTTTTAGCCTTTTGACCATTTCGATTTTGATTTCTGGTAGAATCTTGTTCCGTCCCTTTTTGGTAACTCGGTAATAGAAACGGTACAGAGTTGTGACCGTGAGATTTAGTCCATATTGTGATATGAGACTACCCTAGACTTGACTTATTATTAGACTAAGTTCTGGTAATTTTTGGGGTTTAATTTGGGTCCCAGAAATCAGACTTGACTTAACCATATTTATTCTTGGAAACCGATATACCGACGGTATACTATAGTATATTGACGGTATATCAATTTCGACCGACTTAATTTCTAGATATTTTCCTATGAAGCCGATCGGTATATCGACGATGTACTACAATATACCGACAGTATACTGATCTTGCCGACATTGTTAGATATTTGTCTTGGCCGGCATACCGACGGTGTACTGGCATGTGCCGACGGTATACCGATTTGTGGAACTTTATTTTCCAGTAATTTTCTTGCCTACTTGGAACGGTATATCGACTGTATACTATAAAATATTGACGTTATACCAATTTATTGGAATCCAGAACTTGCTTTATTTTTCTTATCTCTCGACCGGTGTACCGACAATGTAGTGGACTGTACCGACGGTATACCGATCGTGCTCTTTCTTTAGGAATTATTGGTTTTTCGTGATTTTATGTTGATACTTCTGGATTTTGTTTGGACATGCGATGACTTCACTAGATTTGGACATGAACTTACATGGCCTCAGATGACTTGACTTGACTTGGCTTTACTCAATTTTATCCGGCTTTGCTCGGCTACACGTGATGACATGATTGATCGGACTTAACTTGGCATAACTTTACATGGCTTCATCGGACATGGCTTGACTTGGTTTCACTTGACATCATCAGTATTGACATAGCTTCAGATGGATGTACATGGTTTTACTTGGCTTCACTTGGATTGACATGTCTTCACTTGGCTTTACCTGGCTTTACTTGGTTTCACGTGGCTTGGTTATTGTCATGGTTTACATGAGTCCGTATATACAATGTATATTAAACTTGTTTATATTATTATTAGAACTTGTTTTGTTACAACATGTCTAGGATAGATTCTGCGGAATACCACACCCGAATTCATACATGAAACTGCTAGGGGTTAATAACTAGAGATTTACTTAGTACATGGCTAAAATTTTTCCTAGATTGTATGCAGTTTCGGTTATTCATACAGTTATCTTAAGGAGTATCTAGTGGTTATATTGTGGATTATCTTGAGGAGTATCCGGTGTTGGTTTATGTGTATGGATATCCCGGACGGACTGCAGGGGCATGCGATCAGAAGAAACTTTAGCATTCGTGTTGCATTATAATTTTTAGTAATTATGATTGCGATAACCCTAGTTAGTTAAAGTTCAAGACTTACTTATATAATTTGCCGTAATTTATGGATGATGGTTAGGCTAGGCTTTACATGATCATACTTTTATTTTTTGCACTTATTACTCTATTGATTATCAGTTCAGGATATGTCTCATTACATGTTTACAGTATTTTCTTTATTATCTAGAGATATTTTACTTTCAGTCCTTACTTTCAGTATTTGTATTGCTTGTGTTATTGGTTTAAGTTCCTAGATTGGCTTTTTTGTGGTACTTGCTATTTGGGGCTCTGACCCCACTGGTTTTGCATAGCCAGATCCAGTAGTAGCACCGGAGGATCTTTCATACTTTCCTGAGAATGGTGGTGTAAACCCCCTAAAAATTTTAAATTTTATTTAAAGTATTTTTGTTAAATTATTGAATTTTTTAAAAGTATTTTCATAGTTAATTAGAAAATAAATTTTATTGATTTATTTACTTACATAAATACTCATTTAGAATTAGTCCACAAAATGATTTTATTATTATTTTAGAGTCTTGTTAAAGGGCGATAGATTTTCTAGAATTTATTCTATGTGCAAATGTTCTTTTTGAATTTTTATATAATCCCATCTATATATGTAAATATATATGTCAATAAATATATAGTTAATAGTAATAATAATAATAATAATAATAATAATATTAATAATAATAATAATAATATTAATATTAATAATAATAATAATAATAATAATATTATTATTATTATTATTATTAATAAATAAAAAGAAAAAAAAAAGAAAAGAAAGAAAGGAAAAAGAAAAAAAAAGATTTCTAAAACCCTAAACTAATCCCTAAAGCCCAAAGCCTAACTAAGTCCTAAAGCTAAACTAAACACCCGCCCACAACAGCTATCCCCTACGGCCAAGGATCAACCGATCCATCCCTCTCTCGCTTCCTTATATATATATATATATATATATATATATATATATATATATATATATAACCTAACCCTATTCTTCTCCCCCGACCGTCGACCTCAACCCTGACGCCGGTGCCGTGCCGCCGCAGCCGCGGGCCGCCACAGCAGCCGCCGTCCTCCCCCACCGCTCGCGTGTACACCGCAGCAGCGCTAACCCAAGTCCCCATCTTTCAGGTGATGTATCTCCCTCATCTCTCATCCTTTTCTCGAGCGGTTTGTCCATGTACGTTCACATCCTAACCCTCTAGGATTTTCTTTCAAGCGAGATGAGTTTTCATGTCTCGGATTGGTCGAAAAATTAACCAAAAAATGGCCAAAAAACTGAACAAAATAGTCCAGAATTTTAATACCTAACGCCCATGTTCATGCCTAATTTGCCACCATCCTATTTAATATTTTCAAAATATAATTGAAAGGTTTTCTTCCCAATATAACCGAGAATAACTGTTCTTTTAGTTTTTATTAGTTTGCTTTAATTGTTAAATTATTCGACCTCCAAAACACCAAAAACTTGATATTTGAAAACAAAAACTTTGTGATACGGAGTGTGTCCCGCCAAACGGGACCGTCTCATCGCGTACCAATTGCACCGAAGGGCGCATATGGTATATTCTGACGTGTGAACTTTTGCGAAAGTTGATTCGGACATATGTGCGCGTCGGAATCAACCTGTATCCGTAAAAAGTTTTCGTATTGCGACTTTTATAAAACATCATCTCACTTTGTGTACACTCATCAGAATGTGACAAAACTTGCGCCAATGGATTCGTGGTATCACGCTGGTCCTGTGACACAAGTTTCATGCGATTATGAGATAGTTGACCAAGCCGCCTATTCGCGGGCCCCACGGTTTGACTTGAAGGAAGAATTTGTGATCGGCTCACCGGAATCCAAAATTAGATATACCATTGAGTTTGTATCGATGTTTAGAATTTGTTTGACCTATAATTTGTCCCATTTAGAGACCTTTACCTCTGGCATGCATTTCGGTGTTTTGCTCCTATGTCCAAATTGGACGAAAGGGCAGTGTTTTTTAGCTATCTCGCTTATTCTGGGAACGTTAGTGATGTTTATTTCAGCATTCGGAGATGTTCATTCTGATGCCATAGTTTCTGATCCCTTGTGCCTGACGTCTGGACGCTTATACTTTGCAGCTTTCTTGCTAGGCAAGATACCTTGCCAAATTGCTTACAGTACTTTTGCATGCTTATCATATTTTTATATATTCATTATATATGTGTTTTCTTTCAGTTATAATTATATATTATATATGTTGACACACACTTGACACATAGTATCATGGGAGGGGAGGATAATCTGTAGGCTAATGGGCTACCCACTCTGGTAAATCATAGTAACTAGCACGCACTACGGTAGTTGTGTCGCGCTGGTCGCTACCCTCGAGGTATGTCGATTTTTGGTGTCGCGATGGTCGCTACCCTCGAGGTATGACAGCTTTTGATGTTCATGGACGTGTGTGTGAGTTGTGAGATAGATAGAGTATCCTACACCTACCCATACGTCAAAAAGGTTGTCCTTATTATGCATTCATATAGATTGTCTAGTATAGCGTACTTAAATACTTTTTTGTCTATTATGCATGTTTTACTGTATTCAATTGGCATATTTCTATGTATCTTGTTACGTCCATCTGAGGACCTGGTTCCTTTCCAGGTGTAGACGATCTTGACTATTCGCAGGAGCATGGATCAGGACTTGTCACGCCCCAGTCCCAAAATACCGAGGGACTAGACACGTGGCAATGGCCAGCAGCACACACTGATGGACAACCCAATTTAATGGATCCATCAGGACGTACTTAAGCTGTAAAATAAAGTCTACGACAACATGGCACAACTAATCTCATCCACACAAGATAAAATATGATCCACAGATATAAGAAATGTAAATCATCAACCAGTCTCTACAAAGTGCTTCGGGGAATAACCCGATAAAAATCGGATACAATGGTTCATCAGACCAAAATATAATGACTGAATAAAGTAAATACTGAGCATGAAACATAGATGCTCAGGAAAAGTCTTCAGCTAATACCTCATCCTCGGGTGTCGGTACAGCTCCTGTATCAGCTCCTGCTGCGGTTCCGTATACCTCGGGATAGATCTCGTCTGCAAATCCTGGGGACATAATCCGGATCCAGGTCCTCAGGGGACATAGCAAGGTACAAGATAATACAAGCCAAAATAAATGCAGTACAACAAATAATGAAATAAATAGGGTAAGTATGTAACCATCTATGTGAAAATGCAAGTGAGAGCATCACTAGTACTCAGGCTGAGCCACTACAAGCTCTGTGTCGGGGAGCCGGTAGCAGTAATAATGAGTAATGGGCCAAGCTCGGGCTTAGAGTCTTGCGCCTCACAATAATAGGGGTTATATATATATGATCAGCCTGTAGCCTGTGTGTCTCTCCCCACCCAATGTAACCACACGTCTCATGTCCACAATGTCTCATGTACATGTCACGCAAGATCATATCTAATGCAGCAAGTCATATAGTATCTATAAATATAATGTCTATGTCATAAACCTGTATCCTATACACAATCACCATGAATATCTCAGAAATATTCTGTCACATGAATAGTGTCAAGTGTCATGGGTTATAGTGTACTTGTTAAGACAAGTACGAGAATGTAAAGGGTCACGAATGTCCATCTCTAGATGACAATACACAACACCGCGTACGGTGTTGGCACCTGACTATAATCGGCGCAAGTTTTGTTTGGATCCGACGTGTGTACACAAAGTTACAACGTGTTCCAAAACAGGCGGATACGGGGCGTTGTCGGCGGATACACGTTGATTCCGGTGTGCACGCACATCCAAATCAACTTATGCAAAATCCTGCAAGTCCGTATCAACGGCGCGCACGTTTCGGTAAAGACCGCGTGCGACCAAGTCGTCCCGTTTGGCAGGACGCACTCAGTTCTGGGGTAGAACAGGACGTTGATTTTCCTATTTTTGGATCGCGGTTTACGATTACCATATGACGCGACACACCGAGCGAGTTGCACGGGCATCGAGAGGGTTACCCAATCTACGCGACGCAACTGACGGAACGGAAAATGGAATAACGAGGAGAGAGAACGGGATACCTGAACAGGGCTCCGTGGAACAAGAATTTCTCGTGTCCGGGTGACTATTGCGTGTCCTGGTTCAGCCGTGTCCGGCCTGAGAGCTGCTGTATCCGTGTTCGCTGTGTCGAAGCTAGGGCTACGGGTCGTGGAGACTGTGCGGGGCAGGGCGGAGGTCGGCGAGGCGGAACCCGTCGACGGCTAGGGCTGAGCGGTGAGGGGAAGCTGGGGCTGCGGGCGCGCTCGGGTACTGGTGTTCGGCTAGGGAGGAGTGGAGGTCGGCGAGGGGAGGATGAGGTCGGGGGGGATGGTGATGGTGGTGGTGCCGGGCTGGGCTCGAGGCGGAGAGGGAGTGGTGGTCGATGGTCGAGCGGATGGAGAGGGACGGCGAGACGAGGGGTCGAGCGGGTTGGGCGGAAGAGAGTGGTCGACTGGTCGGGGACGGGTGAGGGTTCGGCGGAGGAAGTCTGTGGAGTCGGTGATCGACGGAGATGGGGGAGGTCTGGTCGAAGAAGACAATGGGGAAGTTAGGGTTTCGGCTAGGGTGTGCTGCGGCGGAGAGGAGTCTGGAGGGTTTTGCGGCGGCGGTGGGCACGAACGCCGAGGTATTTATAGGGCATGAACAGTAAATCCGGTGGGATTCAGAATCTAGGGTTCGATTAGGGTTTTGGGTCCGGGTCGGGTTCGATTCAAATCCGACCCGACCCGACCCGTTAATTCTGGGTTGGTCTGGTTCGGTTTGAGTCGGTTCGGTTTGGTTTAATTTCAATTAAACCAGGTTCAGTCAGAGTTTAATTAGGTTTAGTTCTACATTGGTTTTTAGGGCTTTAAAAATATTTCCGGAGTCCAATAAATTCACAGAAAATTATCCTATGTCCGATTTTCCATTTTACACCATAAAATATTATTTCCATAATATTTTAATATTAATTAACATCCATTAAAAATTATTTAATCATAAAATACCTTAGTTTTAATTCCAGAAAATACCGAAACATTGAGAGAAAACATTTTAAAATATTCTAAAAAATCAGGGTGTTTATAATCTACCCCCCTTAAGAGGATTGTGCCCTCGCAATCAAGAATAAACTACTAAAGGAAGAACTATGGAAATTACAAAAATGCTTAGGTTATAACTGCATCCGCGAATAAGTGAGGATAACGCTGGCGCATACTATCCTCCCATTCCCTGGTCGATTCGCCAGGAGAGTGATGTTTCTAAGCTACACAAACTAGTCTAATTGTCTGTCCTCGCAATGTCTTCTCACTGATGTCGAGTTTGCCAACTGGTTGTTCTTCATATCTCAAACTGGGGCCCACTGCGATCTCTGAATGATCGACTACGTGACTTGGGTCAGTCACGTACCTTCTCAGCTGTGAGACATGGAATACGTCATGCACTCCCTCTAAGGATGGAGGTAATGTAAGACGATAAGCCACATCACCAATGCGCTCCAGAATATCAAATGGCCCGATATACCTTGGGCTCAACTTGCCTCTGCTTCCGAATCTAATAGTACCTCGAGTGGGCGAAATCCGCAAGAATATGTGCTCTCCTTCTTTGAACTCTAGGGGACGCCTGTGCGTATCAGCCCAATGCTTCTGTCTGTCCTGAGCTGCTCGAAGATGATTCTGGATTTATTTTACCTTCTCCACTGTCTGCATTACCAATTTTGGACCCAGTATTTGATGCTCACCAACGTCACTCCAACATATTGGCGATCTACACTTTCTACCGTACAATGCCTCGAATGGTGCTATCTGGATGCTGGCCTGATAACTGTTATTGTAGGAGATGTAGAGCCCCGTTCCCCCGGTGCGGGGAGCGCGGCTAAGAAACACAAACGGTATCGTTCGATCGGGATAGATTGAATTAAGAACTCGTCCTCGTTATGGATTTGTTTCTTCGGAATCGATTCCCATATTCAGTGGACCGTGCCCCCGGGATCGACTTAGCGACAGAGTCAGGAGGGACCCCTCCGCTGCTATCTTTTATTGCCTTGGTTTTCGATGTCGCTTGTTGCTTTCGTGCTTTGAGTTGGTTTTGGGATTTGCTTGTTTTCCTTGAACGGTTTCGATGGTTTTCATTATTTTCGTTCATTGAACTGCACTTCTATTCCGAGATTGGAAAGAGAGGAAGAAGTATTAATCGAGCTGTTCGTGTGCAGGTGAACGAGCAGTAGGCGGCTTACGAGCGGAGTCGTAAAATGCCTCTTTCCTTCTCCCTTCCAAAATCTAAGTGAGTGGCTACCAACCTGTCACGACCCGCACCCGAAAATCGGGCATGAGCCGTGGGTACGTCCAGCCTACACCGCAGAATCGACGGTAGAACGCTGTAAAGGTCCGTTCTAGGTCAACCATATCTATCTATATCTCACAGAAAAATTCGGCATGACCTCTCCAAAAGGAGGGCAAAACCACGCAATATATATATAAAATCCTCTCCCAAAGGAGGCAACCACGCAATATATATATATATGAACTCTCAATCACAAAATCTAGGGAAAGAAATAAAGCACGATATGATATAAACAAGGAAACAGAACCAAGAGAGCAAGACAATCCAAAATAATACAGTCCAAGTCTACAAATAGCTACAACATCTCAAGCAACAAAAGAATAAGTACAGTCATCCAAAATAAAACACTGGGAACAACCCAGGAAACCCACCTAGCTAACTAGGATGCTATCGGCGTCTCTTCGGCGTACTCCTCCTCGATCACGGGGTCACAACAGTCGGCAACACCCGGCCCGTAGAACGTCGGGCAATAGTCCTCAGGATCCTCTGGAAAAATATGCCCAGTCAGGACTGGAGCGAAGTACATAACTCTGAAAGCAACTCCAAATGCATGGTAAGGTGTATATGACGAGCAATAGAAAAGTAATCAAGACGCACAGGAAATAAATATATGCTGGAGCACAATAAGTAGCTGCAATGTAAACTGGAGAACGATACAAGTAGTGAAAAAGTAACTGCAGGTGAGAAACATGAATACTAGCTAAGTGCCTTGAGCACAAGTTCGTTATGTGATCGGCTTAGGTTGTACATAAAAAATACTACGATAACTCCGTTATGCGTGAGTTGCATAACCGACATACACATGAATACTGTTTGGGTTTGATCACATAACCAACTCCTACTCCCCTCCCCCACTAATACCATTGGATCCAACCACAACACGCTACGTACATGATAATAGCTCGCGCACACGAAGGCGAAAGCACAAGAAGCACATGAGAATCAATACCCGAAGCACATGATGAAATACACGTGATAGAGTACCCGCTGAACACGGTAAGGGGGATAGCATCTCATGACGGGATCCACTAGTACCAGCTCGTGTAATAATGTGTCAGAATCAAGTATTATAGTTCTAGAACAGGTGATATAAACGCTATCATGAAATAGAAACTATCAGAGGTAGGTACTCGCCTGATGTCCTGAGCAACTGATAAGGATCGAGATCCGGACCGGTATCGCAAGGACCTAATGCGAAAAGCAGAATTAAACAGGGTTCTAAGCATTTAAACTGATATAAAATAATTAAAAACAGGCTTCTAGGGCTATTCTAGGTCGAACGGGTCAAACCGGTGAAAATCGGGTCAAAAAGTCAACCAGGGGTCCAAAAAGTCAACTCTAGGTCAAAACTAGGTCAAACGTTGACTTTTACGGTCAACGGGGACAATTATGGTCAAAGCTAGGTCAAACTAGGGTGCCCCTGAAATTCTAGGTCAAACCGAGCTCATTAAGCTACTAAACTCACAAACTCGCCTAATCGAGATACCGGGATACCCTCGGTATCCGATACCTCGTCCTAGGCCACGCACCCCGCCTAAACCCGCTAAAACCTAGGCTAGCACGCGTAATTATATATACATAAGCATATAAAAATTATTCCAAAACATTTCCTAGGCTAATGCTCAAATACCCCGCTCGAAACTCAATACCTTGAATATCTCAAGGTATCGAGATACCTCGGTATCTCAAGGTATTGAGGTTTCGCTCTAAAACCCTCTAACTAGCTATCTAGCTATTCATTATGCACCTAGTTATTAATCTAGGCTAGGTAATATAGATATCTATCATATTTATATATATCTAAGTAGGTTATACCTATGTATATAGCTATCCACACACATATGCATATATACCCTTTACCTTACCTATACACATATATACATATATAACTTATAGGTATATAGATATCTATATCTTAGATAGGTATATCTAAGTATCTAGTTATCTACCTATCTAGTATCTATCTATCTAAATACCTAGCTATCTATCTATTAATCTAGCCATCTATCTATGTATCTAATATCTTATCTATCTATAATACTAATATCTATATAGTTATCTATCTATTAACTTATCTAACATATACTCTAACTATTATCTATTACCTATCCCTCGCTAACACTACCCGCTGCTACTAGCCTCGCCAACGCGCTGCTGCTGCTGGCTCTATATGCTGATGATGCTGCTGCTGGCTGCTGTTATTGCTGCGCTGCTGCTGCTCCTCTTGGTACTGCTGCTGCTGCAGCTCCCTGCTGCTGCTGTGCTGCTGCTGCAGTGCAGCAGCAGCTGCAGCCACTGCTCTGTTGGTTCCCCCCCTCTCTAACACCCAATCACACACACATACCTATATACATATATATATATATCACTATCTATATATATATATATATATATATATACATACATATATATCTATATATATATAACTAGATACATATATATATATATATATACTCTTATATCTATTCTAACACACTCACTAACACACACACCTACACACTCACAAACACACTAATACACACACACACTCACAACACTAACAACACACACACACATAAATATATATACATAGCTACATATATATATATACACTTAATATCTATATATATCTACACACACTCTCAACTATATATATATATATACATACACCCAAAATATATATATACATATACACACACACAAGCACACTTACACATATACATATACATATATATATATATATATATATATATATATATATATATATATATATATACACACACACATAGACATATACACACACAAGCACACAGATCTAAATACACACATACATATATAAATATATATATATATAAACACACATACATATATATATAAATATATATATATATAGATACATATACACTAACACAACACAACACACAACAACACCCAAACCACACGCCCCACTCACGCCCAACGACCCCGACACTCACCAATACCCTAAAATATATAAAATATAACTCAAAAACTCTAGCACACACTCTCCGATACTAACCCAACGCGCGCACAAGCCCGAAACGAGGAAACCAAGTCGAAATGGCCGTTCGGTCATTTCGACGAACACGTGGTGCGCGGCTCGGAAAACCTCCTGAAACGCACACCAAACGAACTCAGAATCGGCCCAAAATTTACCCACGCGCTCTACACGATGTCTAGATCCTAGAAAATGTGCTCCCGCGTCGATTCTAGGTCCGTGGTGGAAACGCACACGCACTTAGAATCGGCGACGACGAAAAGCCCCAATTTTGCCCGAAATGTCCGTTTTTCCGCGACGCGGCTTCCCGTGTCCGAACGGAGACACGCACTCACCCTCTAGACACCCGACAACGTCTACCTAGGTCCATCTAACCTAGGGCATCACCCAAAATTGGGCCAAATTCGGATTCCACCCGAATTCGACATAAAACCTAATGTCAAAGTCTCTAAACTCACCCAAACTAGTTCCAACTTCCTCCTACGGGTATGGTTAGGGTCTATGAAGGTTCTACAACACTAATTATACTACAAAAAAATAATTAGGAAGGGAAAAGTTAGGTTTTACCTCTTGGGAATTGGAATCCCAAGGCCAAAGTCTCACAACCCCTAGAAATCACCTCCCTCAAGCTCCAAGCCACCAAAACTAGCCTCCACACAAAGTCTAGGCTCCACACATCTAGGTTAGAGAAAATGTAAGGTTAGGGTTAGCTTAAGGAAGAAGGAATGAAAGAAGAAAGAAGAAAGAAGAAAGAAGAAAAGTGAAGAGGGAACTCACCTTGGAGAAGAAGGAAGAAGGAAGAAGAAGTGGAGAAGAAGAAGAAGAAGAAGAAGTGGAAAATGAAGAAGAATACAAAGAGAGGGGGGGGGGCTGCTGCTGGAATCGGGAATGGGTAGGTAGGGGCCGGCCACAAGTCAATTAAAGGGGTCTCCAAAGTGGCAAATGTCCAAAATGCCCCTCCGAAACTCGGTTTTGGGTTCCGGGGTCCAAAAACACTCAAACTAACTCCAAATCTCTCCCACTAACCTTCTAAAAATATAATAAATATTTTTAAGCCCCAAAATAATTCTCACAAGGGTGTGGGCTGGGTCGGACATGGGTCCACTAGGGTATGACATAGGTCCAGGCTAGCCAAAACCCTAAAATAATCATTAAAAAATAATATAAGCACTAAATAAATATAAATATAATTAATTAAATACAATCCACTATTTATCAAATAAAAAAAAATACTCTATTTTCTAGAATTGGGTAGTGACAAGTCTACCCTCCTTAAAATAATTTCGTCCTCAAAATTAAAAGACGAAACTAGGACAGGAATGCAAAGAAAGAACCATACCTCAGGGCTCGAAGAGATAGGGGTATCGCTCGCGCATTTCATCCTCCCTCTCCCAGGTCGACTCCCCTGGAGAGTGATGCCTCCACGCGACGCGAACCAAGGGAATAGTCTGGTTCCTCAACACCTTCTCCCGCCGATCTAGAATCTCCACCGGCTGCTCTGGATAGCTAAGAGTAGGGCCCACTGCGATCTCCGAGTGATCCAATACGTGACTGGGATCCGCCACGTACCGTCTCAACTGCGACACGTGGAACACATCATGAACTCCCTCCAGCGTAGGCGGCAACTCAAGCCTATACGCCACGGCGCCGACCCTCTCGAGGACACGGAAGGGTCCGACGAAACGTGGGCTAAGCTTCCCGCCTCCACCGAAGCGAATAGTGCCCCGCATCGGAGAAATCCTCAGGAACACCAGATCTCCAACCTAGCACAAACAAGGTCTCTGCACTTAGTCTAAAACAAGCAATCACAAACAAATACAAGAATAAAATTAAGATTCTAAGCTATACCTCAAACTCCAAAGGTCTCCGGTGGCTATCGGCCCAATGCCGCTGCCTGTCCTGCGCCACCCGAAGTCTATCTCTAATGAGCTTGACCTTCTACGCTGCATCAACCACCATCTCCAGGCCAAGCAAAGCTCTCTCACCTACATCATCCCATGACAATGGAGTGCGACACCTCCGTCCATACAACGCCTCAAAAGGTGACATCTCGATACTGGCTTGGTAGCTGTTGTTGTAAGCAAACTCTACCAAGTGCAAGTGATCCTCCCAAGAGCCTCTGAAATCCAAAACACAAGTGCGAAGCATGTCCTCAAGTGTCTGAATGGTCCTCTCTGACTGACCATCGGTCTGCGAGTGATACGCACTACTAAACTTGAGCTGGGTGCCCAAGCTAGCCTGCAGACTCCTCCATAAATGTGAAGTAAAGCGACTGTCCCGATCTGATACTATGCTCACTGGAACTCCATGCAGTCTGACTATCTGGCGCACATACATCTCTGCTAGTCTCTCTGTAGACGTACCCACTTTGAATGGTAGAAAGTGGGCCGATTTGGTCAACCTGTCCACGATGACCCAAATCGCATCCTTCCTGCCTGGAGAACGGGAAAGTCCAGAAACAAAATCCATGGTCACATGCTCCCATTTCCACTCCGGAATGGGTAACGGCTGGAGTAATCCTTCTGGCCTCTGCCTCTCCGCCTTCACCTGCTGGCACACTAAGCATCGGGATACGAAGCGCGCTACCTCCCGCTTTATCCCGTACCACCATACATGCTGTCTCAGATCTCTATACATCTTGTTGGCATCTGGATGCATAGAGTACTGGGATCGATGCGCCTCCTGGAGAACCTTCTCGTACAACGACCCACTCGGCACGCACAACCTGGTACCGTGCCGCAAGGAACCATCATCAGCAATGGTGAAGTCATCTGCTAATCTCATCTGAACCTGCGCCCTGATGCTCCTCAGGGACTCATCCTCAAACTGTGTAGCCCTGATCCGGTCTACCAACTCTGACTGAATCTGCAGTCCCCACATCTGCATCTCAACTCCAGGCACTATCACCTCAATGCCCAAGCTCTCTAGATCTGCCAGAAGATAACGATCTGTAGTCAGGCACATAGCTATCGGATACCTGCTTAATGCATCCGCAACTACGTTTGCCTTCCCTAGATGATACTGCAACGATATGTCGAAGTCTTTCATCAACTCCAACTATCTCCTCTGCCTCATGTTCAGCTCTTTTTGGGTAAACACATACTTCAAGCTCTTGTGGTCTGTGAAGATCTCCACACGCTCTCCGTATAAATAGTATTTCCACAACTTCAGAGCAAAGATGACCGCTGCCCACTCCAAATCGTGGGTAGGGTAGTTCTTCTCATGAGGATATAATTGCCTGGATGCATAGGCAATCACCCTCCCATTCTGCTGTAACACACAACCCAATCCCTTCCCCGATGCATCACTATAGATAGTGAATCCTCCAGAACCTGATGGCAACGTCAACACTGGAGCTGTCGTCAACCTCCTCTTTAGCTCATCAAAGGCGATCTGGCACTCCTCTGACCAAACAAACTCTACGTCCTTCCGGGTCAGCCTGGACAACGGCTCTGCAATCCGGGAAAAATCCTGAACAAATCTCCTGTAGTAGCCTGCCAGTCCCAAGAAACTCCTGACCTCGGCTACTGAACTCGGAGCACTCCATGCCTCAACTGCCATGATCTTCCTCGAATCCACCGAGATACCCTCTCCAGTCACCACATGACCAAGGAATTCAACCTTGTCAATGAAGAACTCACACTTCGAGAGCTTTTCATAAAGCTTCTCCTTCCTGAGAGTCTCCAACACTATCCTCAGATGCTCCTCGTGCTCCTCTGGGGTCTTCGAATATACCAAGATATCATCTATAAACACCACCACAAACCTGTCCAGATGCTGATGGAATACCTTGTTCATCAGATTCATGAACACTGCCGGGGCATTAGTCAACCCAAACGGCATCACCAAGAACTCATACTGTCCATATCTGGTCCGAAAAGCTGTCTTCGGAATATCCTCCTTCCTGACCTTCACCTGGTGGTAGCCTGTCCTCAGATCAATCCTGGAAAATACCCTCGTTCTGCTCAACTGGTCAAATAGATCATCAATACACGGCAGCGGATACTTGTTCTTGATTGTGAGGCTGTTCAGAGCCCTGTAGTCGATACACATCTGTATCGACCCATCCTTCTTCGGCACAAAAAGTACCGGAGCACCCTACAGAGAAGAACTAGATCTGATAAATCCCTTGTCCTGAAGCTCATCCACCTGCTTCTTCAACTCTATCAGCTCACTATTGCTGACTCTATAGACGTGCTGGGATATCGGCTCCGCGCCTGGCACCAAGTCTATAGAGAACTCCACATCTCTGTCCGGAGGTAACCCTGGCAACTCCTCCGGAAAGACATCCATGTACTCCTCTATCAGTGGATGTAGCGACCTCGGCTCTACCACCAGGGCTCCGCAGAAGACTCCCTCGGTCTGCTCCGCTGCTCCTCTGGCAAACTGAAACTCTGGCTCACCTGGCGGACTAAACAAAACTCTGCCTCCACGATAATCTATACTAGCACAATGCGTACTCAACCAATCCATCCTGAGTACAATATCGTAGCTCGAAAGTGGCATTACGAGTAGGCACACACTCAACTCCCGGCCTCCCAAGGTAACTCTTCGGTCTCTGCAAACATCACGGACTAGGATGATACCACCCCCGGTCGTGATCTTGCAGAGTCTAGCTAAAGGTTCAGCAACAAGATGGTGTCTAACAGCAAAAGATACAGACACAAAGCTATGGGAAGCACCGGAATCAAATAAAGCAAGTGCTGGAATGGAATCAAGGAGAACAGAACCTGAGATAACGTCACCAACTGGCTCGGCCTCGTCCACTGTCAGGGCAAAAGCTCGCCCCTGCTGTCCTCCTCGGTGTTGCTGCTGGTGCTGGGCGAACCTCTGCTGCTGAGTCTGCAAAGGCTGTCCTCTCTGTTGCACTGCAGGTGCTCTGGCTGGTGCCCTCTGAGCGGCTCCTCCGCCCTGAGCTGGACGGTCAAGTGCTGAAGGACAATCCTTCAGCTGGTGATCTGCTGTGCCACACAATAAACATCTGCCCAGCCTCTTTCTGCATATGTCCCATCCGTGCCCTGGCTTCCTACAGAAAGGGCAAACGATGGGCTGCCTCTGGCCCTGCTGCTGACCCTGCCTCTACTGCTGGGGCGCCTGCCGGAAGGGCGCCGGACCCTGACCCTGGTGCTGCTGGGTCTGCTGGAATGGCCTCTTGGCTGGGCCTGCACTACTACCTGCTCCTGAAGCATCTCTGCTCCTCTTCGTCTTCAGTTCCAAATCATCCTCAGCCCTCTGAGCGTCACTGACAATCTGCTCGAAGGTCGCCTCGCGGTCGCTCCTAGTTAAGGACTTGACCGCCATGACCAAGCTCTTGCGGAACTTCCGCGCCTTCGCTGCCTCAGACAACCCCTCAACAAATCTGCCCAGACGGCAGAACTCCGCTGCATACTCATCCACTAGCATACTCCCCTGGACGAGCGCCTCAAACTGACTAAGGCACTGAGAGCCACGTCCGGGAAGAACTTCTCCTTGAAAAGCTTCTTGAAAGCCTCCCAAGTCAATCCCGGAACTGCTATCCGTGTATCCGTACGGAACCAAGTAAGGGCAAGGTCGAACATCTGGCTGTCCGCTGCCTCTATCTGCATGCTGGCTGGGATCATCGCCAGCCTGAAAATGCCCTCTATATGCTCGATCCAGTCGTCGGCGTACAGGATCCCCTCTGTGCCGCGGAACTCCTTAGGCCGCATCCTCTGAAAATCGATGATAGTACCCGGCCTAGGATACTGAGCCTGCTCTGGCTGTGGCTGGATCTGAGCCACTCTGTAGACCGCTGTCATAGCCACCTGATGAGCATTCTCAATGCCCATCCTCATAACATCTGCCTGGCGGTGCTGCGCATCTATCATCTCTCGGAAGAATGCGAACAACTGCGTAGCATCCACTGGCGCAGGCGGTGGTGGAGGAGGTACCACCGGAACAACTGGGGTGGCTCTCGGATCAATGGGAGTAAGGGGATCTCCGAGAGAAACTGACGCTCCCTCAACCGCAGGAGTGGCGAGTGGAGCGGTAGCGGCTGCCGGAAGTCGAGCAGGTCGAGAGGTGGCAGACCTCTCGGTGGCAGCTGCGGGACGGTGTGCTGAGATCTGGTCTTCGGAGGCATCCTGAACACAGATCAAAAGAAGTCAATATAGTGCATGAAACGATAACATCAATGAAGGACAGTAATATTACAAAAGAAACAATTTCAGTAAAATTAAAGATAGCAAAAGAAAGCAGGAAGGGTCCTAGTTGTGATTGAGCACACTCTCTCTCAGCCTATCTCCTATATCCTATTGAAGGTAACCCTAAAAAGCAGGCCTGCATGGGCCACCACCAAAAACGTGTCACGACCCGCACCCGAAAATTGGGCATGAGCCGTGGGTACGTCCAGCCTATGCCGCAGAATCGGCGGTAGAATGCTGTAAAGGTCCGTTCTAGGTCAACCATATCTATCTATATCTCACAGAAAAATTCGGCATGACCACTCCAAAAGGAGGGCAAAACCACGCAATATATATATAAAATCCTCTCCCAAAGGAGGCAACCACGCAATATATATATATGAACTCTCAATCACAAAATCTAGGGAAAGAAATAAAGCACGATATGATATAAACAAGGAAACAGAACCAAGAGAGCAAGACAATCCAAAATAATACAGTCCAAGTCTACAAATAGCTACAACATCTCAAGCAACAAAAGAATAAGTACAGTCATCCAAAATAAAATACTGGGAACAATCCAGGAAACCCACCTAGCTAACTAGGATGCTATCGGCGTCTCCTCGGTGCACTCCTCCTCGATCACGGGGTCACAACAGTCGGCAACACCCGGCCCGTAGAACGTCGGGCAATAGTCCTCAGGATCCTCTGGAAAAATATGCCCAGTCAGGACTGGAGCAAAGTACATAACTCTGAAAGCAACTCCAAATGCATGGTAAGGTGTATATGACGAGCAATAGAAAAGTAATCAAGACGCACAGGAAATAAATATATGCTGGAGCACAATAAGTAGCTGCAATGTAAACTGGAGAACGATACAAGTAGTGAAAAAGTAACTGCAGGTGAGAAACATGAATACTAGCTAAGTGCCTGGAGCACAAGTTCGTTATGTGATCGGCTTAGGTTGCACATGAAAAATACTACGATAACTCCGTTATGCGTGAGTTGCATAACCGACATACACATGAATACTGTTTGGCTTTGATCACATAACCAACTCCTACTCCCCTCCCCCACTAATACCATTGGATCCAACCACAACACGCTACGTACATGATAATAGCTCGCGCACACGAAGGCGAGAGCATAAGAAGCACATGATAGCACATGAGAATCAATACCCGAAGCACATGATGAAATACACGTGATAGAGTACCCGCTGAACACGGTAAGGGGGATAGCATCTCATGACGGGATCCACTAGTACCAGCTCGTGTAATAATGTGTCAGAATCAAGTATTACAGTTCTAGAACAGGTGATATAAACGCTATCATGAAATAGAAACTATCAGAGGTAGGTACTCGCCTGATGTCCTGAGCAACTGATGAGGATCGAGATCCGGACCGGTGTCGCAATGACCTAATGCGAAAAGCAGAATTAAACAGGGTTCTAAGCATTTAAACTGATATAAAATAATTAAAAACAGGCTTCTAGGGCTATTCTAGGTCGAACGGGTCAAACCGGTGAAAATTGGGTCAAAAAGTCAACCCGGGGTCCAAAAAGTCAACTCTAGGTCAAAACTAGGTCAAACGTTGACTTTTACGGTCAACGGGGACAATTATGGTCAAAGCTAGGTCAAACTAGGGTGCCCCTAAAATTCTAGGTCAAACCGAGCTTATTAAGCTACTAAACTCACAAACTCGCCTAATCGAGATACCGGGATACCCTCGGTATCCGATACCTCGCCCTAGGCCACGCACCCCGCCTAAACCCGCTAAAACCTAGGCTAGCACGCGTAATTATATATACATAAGCATATAAAAATCATTCCAAAATATTTCCTAGGCTAATGCTCAAATACCCCGCTCGAAACTCAATACCTTGAATATCTCAAGGTATCGAGATACCTCGGTATCTCAAGGTATTGAGGTTTCGCTCTAAAACCCTCTAACTAGCTATCTAGCTATTGATTATGCACCTAGTTATTAATCTAGGCTAGGTAATATAGATATCTATCATATTTATATATATCTAAGTAGGTTATACCTATGTATATAGCTATCCACACACATATGCATATATACCCTTTACCTTACCTATACACATATATACATATATAACTTATAGGTATATAGATATCTATATCTTAGATAGGTATATCTAAGTATCTAGTTATCTACCTATCTAGTATCTATCTATCTAAATACCTAGCTATCTATCTATTAATCTAGCCATCTATCTATGTATCTAATATCTTATCTATCTGTAATACTAATATCTATATAGTTATCTATCTATTAACTTATCTAACATATACTCTAACTATTATCTATTACCTATCCCTCGCTAACACTACCCGCTGCTACTAGCCTCGCCAACGCGCTGCTGCTGCTGGCTCTACATGCTGATGATGCTGCTGCTGGCTGCTGTTATTGCTGCGCTGCTGCTGCTCCTCTTGGTACTGCTGCTGCTGCAGCTCCCTGCTGCTGCAGTGCAGCAACAGCTGCAGCCACTGCTCTGTTGGTTCCCCCCCCTCTCTAACACCCAATCACACACACATACCTATATACATATATATATATCACTATATATATATATATATATATATATATATATATATATATATATATATATATATATATACATACATATATATCTATATATATATAACTAGATACATATATATATATATACATACACTTATATCTATTCTAACACACTCACTAACACACACACCTACACACTCACAAACACACTAATACACACACACACACTCACAACACTAACAACACACACACACATAAATATATATACATAGCTACATATATATATATACACTTAATATATATATATATATATCTACACACACTCTCAACTATATATATATATACATACACCCAAAATATATATATACATATACACACACACAAGCACACTTTCACACACACACATATATATATATATATATATACACACACACATAGACATATACACACACAAGCACATAGATCTAAATACACACATACATATATAAATATATATATATATAAACACACATACATATATATATAAATATATATATATATAGATACATATACACTAACACAACACAACACACAACAACACCCAAACCACACGCCCCACTCACGCCCAACGACCCCGACACTCACCAATACCCTAAAATATATAAAATATAACTCGAAAACTCTAGCACACACTCTCCGATACTAACCCAACGCGCGCACAAGCCCGAAACGAGGAAACCAAGTCGAAATGGCCGTTCGGTCATTTCGACGAACACGTGGTGCGCGGCTCGAAAAACCTCCTGAAACGCACACCAAACGAACTCAGAATTGGCCCAAAATTTACCCACGCGCTCTACACGATGTCTAGATCCTAGAAAATGCACTCCCGCGTCTATTCTAGGTCCGTGGTGGAAACGCACACGCACTTAGAATCGGCGACGATGAAAAGCCCCAATTTTGCCCGAAATGTCCGTTTCTCCGCGACGCGGCTTCCCGTGTCCGAACGGAGACACGCACTCACCCTCTAGACACCCGACAACGTCTACCTAGGTCCATCTAACCTAGGGCATCACCCAAAATTGGGCCAAATTCGGATTCCACCCGAATTCGACACAAAACCTAATGTCAAAGTCTCTAAACTCACCCAAACTAGTTTCAACTTCCTCCTACGGGTAGGGTTAGGGTCTATGAAGGTTCTATAATACTAATTACACTACACAAAAATAATTAGGAAGGGAAAAGTTAGGTTTTACCTCTTGGGAGTTGGAATCCCAAGGCCAAAGTCTCACAACCCCTAGAAATCACCTCCCTCAAGCTCCAAGCCACCAAAACTAGCCTCCACACAAAGTCTAGGCTCCACACATCTAGGTTAGAGAAAATGTAAGGTTAGGGTTAGCTTAAGGAAGAAGTAATGAAAGAAGAAAGAAGAAAAGTGAAGAGGGAACTCACCTTGGAGAAGAAGGAAGAAGGAAGAAGAAGTGGAGAAGAAGAAGAAGAAGAAGAAGTGGAAAATAAAGAAGAATACAAAGAGGGGGGGGGGGGCTGCTGCTGGAATCGGGAATGGGTAGGTAGGGGCCGGCCACAAGTCAATTAAAGGGGTCTCCAAAGTGGCAAATGTCCAAAATGCTCCTCCGAAACTCGGTTTTGGGTTCCGGGGTCCAAAAACACTCAAACTAACTCCAAATCTCTCCCACTAACCTTCTAAAAATATAATAAATATTTCTAAGCCCCAAAATAATTCTCACAAGGGTGTGGGCTGGGTCGGACATGGGTCCACTAGGGTATGACATGGGTCCAGGCTAGCCAAAACCCTAAAACAATCATTAAAAAATAATATAAGCACTAAATAAATATAAATATAATTAATTAAATACAATCCACTATTTATCAAATAAAAAAAAATACTCTATTTTCTAGAATTGGGTAGTGACACAACCCGATTAGCTAGCCCTGCTTCCAAGCTTCACAGCTAAAACACTTGCATTCTTGTGCCCCGATCAAACGATACCAAGTTAATAATAAAAGAAACCAAGATAAAAGAGAATATACTTGGATGTTTATGCTTGTCACTTAACTGGGAAATGGTTACTCAATTTGCATGCTTGTTCATTTTAAATGTTCTATACATGCTTCAAGTTTTGCTAGAATGCATCTTCTTCCATAAATTGTGCTAAGTATGGAATACACTTGTTATAAAATAAACTGTCAGGAAGACCTTTCAAGACGAATCATACAATGTTGCTTACCTCATGTTCATGTGCCTCAATTGTAACAACGTTAACGTGCCACGAACGATTGATCACGGACAACTTGTGCACAAGGTAACGGATTTCGCAGACGGTCGCTTGGGCACTGGCACCGATCCGGTCCGGACGGAACTTCACGATAGTCTCACATGCGAACGGGATGGCGTACAGCGTTGCACACCATCCTCGTTCAAAGACTAAACGGTCCAATATGGCTTCTAGCCAGTGATCCCAACGTGTATATTTAAACCTGTTGCAAACTAACTTGTGTCTTCGTGGTAGGGAAGGCATGGTAAGTATTGTGCAGGTAATTCAGACGGGCAGGTAAAATCCACCGAACGGTGGCACGTTCATTTCAGTAAATTCTATATGCTGCTTACTTGTAAATAACTAAGGCAAGATAGAAACCCACAAATATGCGTGCTTCATTAAAAATAACGTATTGATTGGTATATTTCGGTTAGCTCGCCTTCACCAGTATGTTTCGACATGCTGACCCTCGTTGAAACAGGTTCTCCGCACCAAGGCGAACCGAGCGAGGAACCGAAGTCGTCTACCCGATCCATTCCAACTGTTGGCGCATCTTCACCGCGCCCCCTGAAGCATTTTGAAGACAGGAGCTGCAACTCTTCATACACAAATGTAGCTCCGTGGCAAAGCTATCCTCCAGCCTGGAGGTCTTTATCATTTTGAGTTTATAAAGGGATATAATGTACATGACTGCTATCTCATTTTGAGTCAACACTTTTGTAAGCCGTCCGGCATATTAGCTGACTCGTTCAGGAGTTTGTAATAGATGTTCATTATCAATAAAGAGAACTTTTCCATGTTTCAAATTTGTGTTTCAATTTATCTGCGTACTTTGAATATGTGCTTGCTATGCAAATCATTAAAGCCTTGTGCGGGCGCAACGCCAGGCCCGTACGGCGGTCACGATTCGGGGGACGCCTCAAACGATTCTACGAAATCGGGTCGTGACAGGAGAACTCCACCAAGTGCAAATGATCTTCCCAAGATCCTCCAAAGTCTAGCATACACGATTGCAACATATCCTCCAAGATCTGAATCGTGCGCTCCGATTGACCATCTGTCTGTGGATGGTAAGCTGTGCTGAATTTGAGTCTGGTGCCAAGACTCTCTTGCATGCTTCGCCAGAAATAAGATATAAATCTTGAATCTTGATCCGATACAATACTAACCGGCACTCCATGTAATCTTACGATTTGTCGCATATACATGTCGGCTAGTACCTCTGTGGACTGTCCAACTCTAAATGGCAAGAAATGTGCCAATTTAGTGAGTCGATCCACGATAACCCATATCGCATCTTTTTCGCTGGGGCTCCTTGGAAATCCTGTGACAAAATCCATAGTGATATGTTCCCACTTTCATTCTAGTGTAGGAAGCGGCTGCAACATACCTGCATTCCTCTGATGCTCGGCCTTTACTTGCTGGCAGACTAAACATTTAGCCACAAATCGTACAATCTTCCTTTTTATTCCATGCCACCAATAATACTGCCTCAAATCTTGGTACATCTTGGTTCCTCCTGGGTGAACAGAGTACATAGAGCTATGTGCTTCAGTCATTAACTCCTGTCTCAATTCTCCATTTGGAACATATAGGCAATTTCCGCACCTCAATGTCCCGTCTTCATGTATGCGAAGTCCTGTCTGCATGCCTGCTTCTGTCCTCTCTTTAAGTCTTCGAAATCTAGCATCAGTGGGCAATATCTCTTTAATCCTCTCCATAAGTGACGACTTAACTTCGAGATTAGCCAGCAAGCCACTCTGTCCTGGTAAAACAACCTCTATCTGAAGCTCCTGTAGATCTCTCAATAACTCAGGCTGCATTATCAAGAAATAAGTCGTAGGCTTCCTGCTGAGTGCGTCTGCTACGACATTCGCCTTTCCCGGGTGATACTGCCGATCTATATCAAAGTCTACCATCAATTCAAGCCAACGTCTCTGTCTCATGTTGAGCTCCTTCTGAGTATATACATACTTCAGATTCTTGTGATCAGTAAAGATGTCTACCTTCTCTCCATAAAGATAGTGCCTCCAAATCTTCAGTACAAATATAACTGCTGCTAGCTCCAGATCGTGCGTTGGGTAGTTCTTCTCATGGACCTTCAATTGTCTCGATGCATAAGCAATAACTTTGCCATGTTGCATCAAAACACATCCTAGTCCACTACCAGACGCATCACTGTAAACAACGAAACCTCCTGACCCTGGAGGAAGAGTCAAGACAGGTGTTGTTGTTAATCTTCTCTTTAATTCTTCAAAGGCCTTCTGGCAGTCTTCTGTCCATGTAAACTCCTGGTCCTTACATGTCAACTTCGTCATAGGCTTCGCAATCCTTGAGAAATTTTCTACGAACCTTCAGTAATATCTAGCAAGTCCGAGAAAACTTCTCACCTCTGCAATTGATGTAGGTGTAGGCCAAGTTTCTATTGCAGCAATTTTCTCTGGATCAACTGAAAGTCCTTCTCTTGAGATGATATGTCCCAAGAAGGGCACTTTATCCATACAAAACTCACACTTACTGAGTTTGGCATACAACTACTCCTGTCTCAATGTCTCTAACACAATTCTGAGATGCTCTTCGTGCTCGTCATGGCTCTTGGAATATACTAGAATGTCATCAATAAATACAACCACAAATTTGTCCAAGTACTGATGAAAAACTCTGTTCATCAAGCTCATGAACACAGCTGGCGTATTGGTTAAACCAAACAGCATTACCAAGAACTCATAATGTCCATACTTGGTCCTGAAAGCTGTCTTCGGTATATCCTCCTTCCTTACTTTAATCTGGTGATAGCCGAATCTAAGGTCAATCTTCGAGAATACCCTAGCACCACTCAATTGATCGAATAGATCATCAATGCGTGGCAAGGGATACCTGTTCTTAATGGTCACAACATTCAGTGCCCTGTAGTCAATGCACAAACGTATTATTCCATCCTTCTTCGGTACAAATAGTATGGGTGCTCCCCAAGGTGAAACACTGGGCCGAATAAATCTCTTCCCCAGAAGACCATCAACATGTTCCTTCAACTCCACTAACTCCTTAGGTACTAGCCGATATACTGATGAAGTGATAGGCTCTGCTCCTAGAGTTGAGTCTATTGTGAATTCTATTTCCCGATCAGGCGGTAAACCTGGAAGATCATCAGGAAATACATCCATAAATTCTGATATGACTCTTGGGTAACCTGTCTCCCCTTCTACAGATAGTATCCTAAGAGTAGAATGAACTCCTTGCTCTACAGCTCCCCAAAGAAACTCAAATTCTGGATATCCAGGCGGTCTAAATATAACCCGTCCAAGTCGGCAATCAAGAGTCGCATGGTACTGACTTAACCAGTCCATACCAAGTACAACATCATAATCCGACATGGAAAAGATTAGAAATTGAGCTCGCATCTCTCTTCCACAGACTACTACAGAACATGATCTACAGACGTCACTAACTGGAATGATTCCACCTCCCGTAAGAATTCTCTTTATCTTCGGAAGGGGTGCGGTAGCTACTCTATGGGTGCTACAAAGCTAGCTGCTATAAATGAATACGATGCTCCAGAATCAAATAAAGCTACAGCTGGTAATGAAGCTACTAAGATAGTACCTGCGATAACCTCTCCTACAGTAGCTTCCTCCTCGACAGCCAATGCAAATGCCTGTCCTCGTCCCTGAGCTGGACCTCTCTGCTGCTGAGCCTGCTGAAATAGAGCTCCCTATGGTGCCAATGGTGGTCTCTGCTGATATCCGCCCGGAGCTGGTGGTCTGACTCCTCTAACTCTTGTCTGCGGTGCTCCTACTACTGGATAAGCTGGCCTTGGTGCAGGTAAAGCTAGTCTCGGTGCTTCCTCTCTGCGCTCAGTGCAGTCTCTGGTTTGATGCTGGTTGGATCCGTAAGCCAGGCAAAGTCCCAACTTGCGTCTGCATTCTCTCTCAATGTGACCTACCTTGTCGCAGTGGTTACAAGTAGGAAAAGATATGGCCCTGTGTGCTGCTCTCTCTGGTATACTCCTCTGGGACAGTTTTGCAGAATCCCCATGTGATGTCCTGGATGGTGCTGATGTGATTGGCCTCTTCAGATTTGACTCCCTTCTAGTGACGCGCTCCATGCGTCGTGCTGCTGCAAAGACGTCGGTATATGATGTAGGTGCAATCGATCCAATCAACCTCTGGAGCTCAAACTTCAGTCCGTCAAAGAAATTCTCAGCTTTCTCTTCCTCTGTCAAAATCAAGGTTGGGGCGAAGTGACTTAGACGAATAAATTCTGCGTTGTATTCTTCCATTGACATATTGCCTTGGATAAGGCAGTTGAACTTGTCTCTGAGTTTCGACCGTGCAAATGCTGGAATATACATCTCTTGGAAGAGTCTGGAGAACTCTTCCTAAGTGACTCGGCCCTGTCAGAGCCTCCTTTCTTCTGATAACCACCAATGATGTGCATTTTCAGTCAACTGCATCCTGACCATAGTCATCTATTTCTCTCTCGAAAGTTTAGCTGCTTCCAACTGGTACTGTATGTTCGTGAGCCATTCATGTACTTCAGTTGGCCCCTCCTTGCCAGAAAAGGTACGAGGCTTGAGCTGACAAAAATCGGTGATAGATCCCGTCGCTGATCGCCTCGCTGGTGGGTTTGCCTGCTCCAATGCTGATACTAGGCTGGTTCTCAAATACTCTGCCTCATGACGCTGAGCCTCTTGCTGAACCTGCTGCTGGGCTTGCATCATGGCATACATCATCTGAAACATCTGTTGCCCGTCCATGGCTTGCCCTAGCGGGAAAACAGGCATCTGTAGAGTGAACTGTGGCGGAGGTGGGATGTCATCACGCCGGAACCTTGGATTAGGCTGACCGGTTTGATTTTCTTGAGATGATTGTCCTCCATTCCCTGGTGTCACTCCGTCTATATAAGTAACCACAGTGTGGCGTATCCAAGGGATTCACATCTCCGTTCCTGGGATCCATTACTCTACAACCAAAAGATAAACTATAAGAACGCTCAGAGGAATCAACACAGAATGCAAATCAAGTAATTAGTTCGAGTTCGATATAGAGTTCAAAAATGGTTCAAACAGTGGTTGAGATCCTATAACTTATCCTATCCTTAAGGCAGGCTTGTTCGGTCCCTTAGTTGAAACCGAACGATTTAGTCGTAGACCTGCATGGGCCACCATAAAAACCATGTCACGCCTCAGTCCCAAAATACCGAGGGACTAGACACGTGGCAATGGCCAGCAGCACACACTGATGGACAACCCAATTTAATGGATCCACCAGGGCGTACTTAAGCTGTAAAATAAAGTCTACGACAATATGGCACAACTAATCTCATCCACACAAGATAAAATATGATCCACAGATATAAGAAATATAAATCATCAACCAGTCTCTACAAAGTGCTTCGGGGAACAACACGATAAAAATCTGATACAATGGTTCAATAGACCAAAATATAATGACTGAATAAAGTAAATACTGAGCATGAAACATAGATGCTCAGGAAAAGTCTTCAGCTAACACCTCGTCCTCGGGTGTCGGTACAGCTCTTGTATCAGCTCCTGCTGTGGTCCCGTATACCTCGGAATAGATCTCGTCTGCAAATCCTGGGGACATAATCCAGATCCAGGTCCTCAGGGGACATAGCATGGTACAAGATAATACAAGCAAAAATAAATGCAGTGCAGCAAATAATGAAATAAATAGGGTAAGTATGTAATCATCTATGTAAAAATGCAAGTGAGAGCATCACTAGTACTCTGGCTGAGCCACTACAAGCTCCGTGTCGGGGAGCCGGTAGCAGTAATAATGAGTAATGGGCCAAGCTCGGGCTTAGAGTCTTGCGCCTCACAATAATAGGGGTTATATATATGATCAGCCTGTAGCCTGTGTGTCTCTCCCCACCCAATGTAACCACACATCTCATGTCCACAATGTCTCATGTACATGTCACGCAAGATCATAGCTAATGCAGCAAGTCATATAGTATCCATGAATATAATGTCTATGTCATAAACCTGTATCCTATACAGAATTACCATAAATATCTCAGGAAGATTCTGTCACATGAATAGTGTCAAGTGTCCTGGGTTATAGTGTACTTGATAAGACAAGTACGAGAATGTAAAGGGTCATGAATATCCATCTCTAGATGACAATACACAACACCACGTACGGTATTGGCACCCGACTATAATCGGACGCTAAGTAAGTCACACGGTCCTAGGTCAAGCATGCACATCAATATAAATAAATCAAGGAGAATATGTAACAAGACTGCAAAGTTTGGCAAGGTACACTTGCCTGGGGTTTGAATACCAACAACGGTCCCTGTATCAGTGGATACTGCAGGTACTCCTCCAAAAGCTAAAATAAACATCACCAACAGTCTTAAAAAATATCAAATAGCTAGAAACACCTATCCTTAAGTCCAATTTGGACACAGGGGGAAAATGATAATTTTTGGTCAAAGCGGGGTCCACATGTGGGCCACTTTGTACCGAAAAATGTGTCAGGGCCAATGGTCTCCAAATTCGTCAAACTTAGTGTCAACAAGTCAAAAACGATGATACGAACCCAACAAAACTTCCAGAATTGGATTCCGATGAGCTGATCACAAAATCGCCCGTCAAGTGGAGCCTGTGGGGCCCACGATACGCAATTTTGTCAACATTCTCAGAATTGAACCAAACTTAGGTCACAGGACCAGCATATTGCTACGAATTCGATGGCGTAAGTTTCGTTTGGATCTGACGTGTGTACACAAAGTTACAATGTGTTCCAGAATAGGTGAATACGGGGCGTTGTCGGCGGATACACGTTGATTCCGGTGTGCACTCACATCCAAATCAACTTCTGCAAAATCTTGCACGTCCGTATCAACGGTGCACACATTTCAGTAATGACTGCGTGCGACCAAGTCATCCCATTTGGCGGGGCGCACTAAGTTTCGGGGTAGAACAGGGCGTTGGTTTTCCTGTTTTTGGATTACGGTTTGCGATCACCACAGGACGCAACACACCGAGCGAGTTATACGGGCATCGAGAGGGTTACCCTGTCTACGTGACGCAACTGACGGAACGGAAAATGGAATAACGAGGAGAGAGAACGGGTTACCTGAACAGGGCTCCGTAGAACGAGAATTTCTCGTATCCGGGTGACTGTTTCGTGTCCTGGTTCAGCCGTGTCCGCCCTGAGAGCTGCTGTGTCCGTGTCCACTGTGTCGGAGCTAGGGCTACGGGTCGTGGAGATTGTGCGGGGCTGGGCGGAGGTCGGCTGGGCGGAGGTCGGCAAGGCGGAACCCATCGACTGTTAGGGCTGAGTGGTGAGGGGAAGCTGGGGCTGCGGGCGGCGCTCGGGTACTGGTGTTCGGCTAGGGCGGAGCGGAGGTCGGCGAGGGGAGGATGAGGTCGGGGGGGGATGGTGATGGTGGTGGTGCTGGGCTCGGCTCGAGGCAGAGGGGGAGTGGTGGTCGATGGTCGAGCGGATGGAGAGGGACGACGAGACGAGGGGTCGAGCGGGTTGGGCGGAGGAGAGTGGTCGACTGGTCGGGGACGGGTGAGGGTTCGGCGGAGGAAGTCAGTGGAGTCGGTGATCGGCGGAGATGGGGGAGGTCTGGTCAAAGAAGTCAACGGGGAAGCTAGGGTTCCGGCTAGGGTGTGCTACGGCGGAGAGGAGTCTGGAGGGTTTTGCGGCGGCGGCGGACATGAACGCCGAGGTATTTATAGGGCATAAACAGTGAATCCGGTGGGATTCAGAATCTAGGGTTTGGTTAGGATTTTGGGTCGGGTTCGATTCAGATCCGACCCGACCCGACCCGTTAAGTCTGGGTTGGTCTGGTTCGGTTTGAGTCGGTTCGATTTGGTTTAATTTCAATTAAACCGGGTTCAGTCAGGGTTTAATTAGGTTTAGTTCTACATTAGTTTTTAGGGCTTTAAAAAATATTTTCGGAGTCCAATAAATTCACAGAAAATTACCCTATGTCCGATTTTCCATTTTATACCATAAAATATTATTTCTATAATATTTTAATATTAATTAACATCCATTAAAAATCATTTAATCATAAAATACCTTAGTTTTAATTCTAGAAAATATCGAAACATTGAGAGAATTTTTTTTAAAATATTCTAAAAAATTAGGGTGTTTACAGGACTAGCTACTTATCTCTTTTTTGAGAAGGTCTTCTCTTCGAGTCTCATTATTCATTAGATTTACTTATTTGGTTTCTCTTATATTCTAGTTTGGTAGTGGATTTGTATCCACCCAACTACTTGTTCTTATCAAGCATTTTATACTTGATTCAGTTATATAGTCGATTGGTTATTTGATTCTGTGGATGAGATCTAGTTATGTCTTATGACTTGTGACAATATATATACCATATGTGAGTTAACATTTATATTACAGCGTACGTGTGTATTATGGTATCCATATATTGGAGTTGCCATATACATACGGCTGACATGCTTACGTGTTCCTGGTCCTACGTGTTTTGGGACTGGGGCGTGATATATTTTTGTGGTGGCCCATGCAGGTCCAGAGCATATTGTCTCGGTTACGTTACTGTACCGAGCAAGCCTGCACATAGAATTAGAATATAGGATCTCATCCACTTATTTAATCACCTCCCTTGATTTTATTTTGCACTCTTATTTGAAAGCTTGCATTGCATCTTGCTTGATCCTTTCGCAACGTCAATCTTATCTTTTCTCTCGTGCTTGATAGGGTTTATGAAGGTGACTTATACTAGGTATATACACTCTATTATTCAATAACACTATTAGTTAAATTATTATAAGTTGGGTAGTATGCCTCATAACCTAGTATCACATAGCCTTTTTGATCCATTAATGAAGTGTAATTGAATGACACAAACTATAGGCTTGCATAAGAAGGTAGTATTTATCCAGACTGTAGAACTTAGAGGCCCATGCCCCTATTTGGTCAACTAGAGACTTAGATAAAAAGTTAGCATGGAAACTGTAGAGGCACAACACCGGTCTTCTTGGTGAACTTAAATTATTTTGTACCTTCCTTCATCATAATCCAACGTACTTATATTTTCTGGACTACCTCCGCTTATGCTGCTATTTTATAGCCTAGTTTTGCAAGCTTAATCTTTTATCGAGCTTGTTCATGACGTATGTGTTATTGGGGACGCCTACTAATACATCGTCTAAATCAGAATCAGTGTATTATGGTCTGATCAACCTTAATGCGCTTGGTTCGCTCTTCGCATAACTACTTTACGTAGATTGAGATATAGTTGACTCAGCTTGTTAGACGAATATACTTGCCCTTTAGACATGTTCGAGCATATCTTATTGGTTACATAATTGTACTGATATGAGCATGCAAATAGGAATTTACCAAAATAAGACTTCAATTCACAACTGCCCTGACAACTCTTTTTTTGAATTCTTTAAATTGCCTTGAACCCCGTACTTGTATTCTATCACCTCCTCCTTGAATTCTTTATTATTGTTTTTTGACTTCCCCTATTTCGGAAAGACGAACGTCCCCTTAGGTAGCATACCCACGATGCTAATGGATGACACGAGTAGCAGTAGTAGTATTCTCTTTCCTATCACCATTTCGTTCCCTTAGGTGGCTCATCTTCTCTTCCATATCCATTCCTTGTCACATGCTTAATTCTTCCTATCGTAGTTGCATCTCTTCGTGCCATCATGAATTATTGATTTACTTCAACCTTACCCTTTATTTTTGTTAGTTAAAACAAAAATGGGTTAGTAATAATTAATAACTAAAAAGATGAGTTCATAATAATAACCTTTAACCCCCCTAATTTTAAATATTAAATATTTAATTAATTATTGAATTTAATTGCATTATTTTGTAGTTAATTAGAAAATAGAATTTATTGAATTAATTGCTAGGTAAATACTCATCAAGAATTTTTATGGAACAAAACAAATATTTTATCTTATTTTATTTTATGTAGAAAATCTTTGTAGAAGGATGAAAGATTATTTTTATGTACTAATATATTTTTCTGGAAATTTTATTACCGTATATATATATATATAAGTAATTGTATAAATAAAAGAAAGAAAAGAAAAGAAAAGAAAAAAATAAATAAATAAACTAAACCCAATATCCCCCCTAACCCGATAACCCCAGACCCGCATAAACTACCCAACCCAGCGGCTAGAACCCGCGGCTCCCCTTCGCTCATCCTCTCTCCCTATATATATATTTACATACGAAACAAACCCTAACCCTAAACCTACTCACTCCCACGACCCAGCGCCGCCCCGACCACCGGAGCAACCCAGCAGACGCCGGAACCAGTACCGCCGACCGCCGCGTCCGCGTCACCCGCGCGAGCACCGCGACAGGAATTGGCAGCGATGTGCCCTGCTTCACACGTTGTTTTCTGCCTCATCGTTCGACCAAATTCGAATCTGTCTTCACCGGTATGTTAACAACCTATCCCCCTTCCAACTCTGTAAATTAGTTTCCATCGAGCAGCGCTTAACACTAGGTAGAAATCGAGGCCAAGTAGGAGAAAAACTAAATCTTTTTACTACAGAAAACTGTTGTGACCACCTATGTTTAAGGACTGATATCTTCCTCCACAGACATCCAAATTCAGATGTACTCTTTTCTATGTAAAGTTCATATAACTGAGATTATTTTATGTTAATTATATTATTTTATTTTGTGTTAAATTCAGAAATAAACTGGGTTAAAAATCATGAAAAACTTATTTTCCAAAACTTAGAAATTATGATACGGAGCGCGCCCCACCAAACGGGACCACCCCATCATGTACCAATTGCACCAAAAGACGAGTATGGTATATCCTGACATGTGAGATTTTACGGAAACTGATTTGGACGTGTGTGCGCGTCGGAATCAACCCGTATCCGTGAAATGTCCCTATATCGCAACTTTTGCAAAATACCGCACCATTTAGTGTACGCTCGTCGGAATACGAATAAAATTGTACTATTGGATTCGTGGTATCACGCTGGTCCTGTGATCGAAGTTTCACGCGATTCTGAGACAGTTGACCAAGCCGCCTATTTACGGGCCCTACGGTTGACTTTTTGGGCGAATTTATGTTCGGCTCACCGGATTCCAAAATTGGATATACCGTTGAGTTCGTATTGACGTTTAAAATTTATTTGACCTATATTTTGTCCCATTTAGAGACCTTTACCTCTGGCACTTATTTCGGTACAAAGTGGGCCACATGTGGACCCCACTTTGACCCAAAATTACTGTTTTACCCCTGTGTCCAAATTGGACAAAAGTGTAGTATTTTTTAGCTATCTTGGTTATTCCGGGAATGTTGGTGATATTTATTTCAGCATCCAAAGACGTTTATTCGGAGGTCATAGTTTCTGATCCTGTGTACTTGACATCTGGATGCTTACACTATACAGATTGCTTGTCAAGCAAGTATACCTTGCCATTGTACTGTGATTTACATTCTATATGATGCATGCATTTTATTTCTGTCTATTTAGTCATATATTTTAACTGCTATACAAACTGCGCGTCCAAGAATAACTTGGGTGTAACGACGGTGGTGTCGTATTCTATTTTTATTATATATATATGCATGTTGACCTAGTTTATGAGACCATCCCATTATCATGAGACATTCTTATGTTTCATTGGCTATGACACTGTTGTTACACGAGTGAGAGTCTCATGTAGGACACGAACTTGCATACTCGGCTGGCCACTGGTACATAGAGGACGTACGACGGATAGGGATAACTGCTGATAGAAATTGCATGCTAGAAATTCTGGCAGTTATTTAGAGCTTTCATCGTGTCATGGATGTGACATGCTTAGAGCATGGGGTGGGGAGAACAATAAGTAAGGCGTTTGGGCTCCTTTGCACTTTTCTTGTGTAACCCGTATGCTCCGTCGGAGATGCGCGGTCATGATGACCACTATATATATTATTATTATTGTCAAGCGGCCTTTGAGGTTCAAAAGACATCATGCTTTTTAGGCCCATGAATCTCCGAGAGAATTATGCCAATCCCATTTTAGCCAGATAGCCCACGTGTTGGAAAATTGTTCACAAAGTGCATTCACATAGGCGGTTAGACGACCCTTTTGGATGTTTATTTTCAGTACTTTATTGGCATGCTTCTATGTATTTTGTTATGTCCCTCTGAGGACCTAGTCCCTTTCCAGGTATAGACTTGCAGGATTATCCACAGGAGTACGGACCCGAACCTGACGCTTCATACCAGACTGAGGAGATCTTACCTTCAGAGTACCTTTGATTCATCGTAGCTGATGGATATTCTAGTTGCTATTTCCTTTATGGACATCTATCTTATATTAGAGTTGGATCTTTTCTCTCATTCTTTAGTTTTTAGTATAGTCGATTTGCAGTGGATTTATTTCCATCTTACTATCATACTTTGATACTTCATATTTGAGATTCAGTTATTTATTCACATTTCTTTATTTGTACTGTGGATGAGATATAGATTGTGTATGACTTGTGTTGACAGTATATTACCACTTATGGATTTAATATTCATATTACAGCGTACGTGTGTATTATGGTATTCATATATTGGAGTTTCCATGTACATACGGCTGGCATGTACTTATTCCTAGTCCTACGTATTTTGGAACTGGGGCGTGACATATTTTTAGTGGTGGCCCATGCAGGTCGATGAATATATTATCTCAGTTACATTATTGTATAGAACAAGCCTGCGTATAGGAATAGAGTATAGGATCTCATGCACACTTGACTAAAACTTATCTTTCCTTTTAACTATCCTATTTAAATGCTTGCATCCTGTTTGATTCCTGTACTCCTTCTAATCGTTTTGTCCACCTCTTGCAGAGAGATGGATTTGCGTAGTGAATATACTGCCACCGGAGGCGACACACCTTCAGGAGTCAACGGCCAAACTCGAGGGGAGACCTCGATGACTCCTAGACTTCCGGGGCCGGATAGACAGACTCACAATCCAGTTCCATCTGATCTTTCCACTTCACCTAATGGGACTTTTCCAGCCTCATCAACACCACAGGATAGCCAGACACAGCTGTTCCAATTCTTTCAGACGATGATAAAGGAACAGAAACAGCATACGGTCATACTAGCCGTAGAGCAGAGGCAGCAAGCGGCAGAGCAGAGGCGAAAATTTCTGGCAGCACTTGAGAGAATGGCTGCACAGGCACTAGTGCCAGCCCAGGCACTAGTACTAGTACCAGTACCGCGAGCTAGAGTTGGTTCAGTCAAGGACTTTGTACATATGGTTTCTAAGCCGTATAAAGGCATTGAGAGCCCAGAGGAGACCACAAACTGGATTACCCACACCAAGAAGTTATTAGAAGCATCGCAGCTACCTACAGATCTATGGATGACAGGCGTAAGGACGCAACTAGATGGTAATACTCATCTCTGGTGGGAATCAATGGAGCGCCAGTTGGGTACGTATCAGACTTGGGAACAATTCTTGGAGTGCTTTGAGAGAAAGTACTTTTTGGACACTGTAAGGGATGCGTTGTATGATCAGTTTCTTCATCTGGAGCAGGAGAATAAGACAGTTGACTAGTATGATGCAGAGTTTAGTCGCCTTAGTAAATATGGCGCTGCCCTGGTACCGAATGACTTGGAGAAGGCTAAGATATTTCACCGCGGGCTGACCCAGGAGCTCCAATACTACACTAGCTCACAGTCCCGGATCTCTTATGCCGAATTATTAACAGAAGCAAGATTTCAAGAGACCATCAGCAAGGGAAAGGAAGGTCAACTGAAGACACAGTAAGGACCAGTAATGACACAGCAAGGAGGGCCTATCAGACATCCTTTGGTACAACAACAGCAGCATCAACACAGAGCAGGACCGTACCAGAATTCGGAGAAGCCCCACTGCAGTTTTATAGGAAATACGGACACATTTTGAGAGACTGTCGGACTCGTTTGGGACAATGTATGAGGTATGATTTCGGACAGCATATGGCGAGAGACTGTCCAATGCAGCAGGCATTGACGCTTCCACCGCCAATATAAAGGCTAGCACTTCCAGCACCGAAGCTAGTTCAACAGATGACAAGACCAGGAGTACCTCGACCCCCAGTAGCCGGAGGTTTTCAGCGAGGACCACCGCTACCTACTCAGAAGGATCAGTTCACGAGGGCCAGATACGGACTACCACAGAGGAATGGACAAGCTTTTGCGCTAGAAGTGGATGACATGGAACAGAAGATTGATGTCATAGCAGGTATTACTCTTGCTTTTACTTTTCCTGCTGTGACATTATTTGATACGAGAGCCACCCACTCGTTCATATCTTCTAGTTTTATTGCCAAACACAATATTGCTACTACACCTTTACCTAGTTTTGTTAGAATTCTCACCGGAGGAGGAGTTGTACCTGTTAGTCAAATTTATAGATCGTGTCCTGTAGTGATTCATGGCAGAGAGATAAATGCCCGACTCTTAGTCCTTCCTATGCCAAATTTTGATATTGTTCTCGGAATGGACTGGCTAAGCAAGTACCATGCTTTCTTCAACTATTTTGGAGGAAGCATTCTTTTTAAGGTACCAGGCCAGCCGGAACTTGAGTTTGCACGAGGATCCACAGAAGCCCTTGATGGTGTTCAACTTGCAATGGACGAAGTTATTTATCACCCCATCATTTCAGAATTTCAAGACGTCTTTCCAGAGGAATTGCCAGGACTACCTCTGGGCAGAGATGTAGAATTCTCGATTGAATTGACACCAGGAGCAGCACCCATAGCATCGCATGTTTATAGGTTGACGAAGAAGGAGATGGATGAGCTGAAGGCACAGTTGAAAGAATTAGAGGAGAAATATTTCATCCGGCCAAGTGCATCACCCTGGGGAGCACCAGTATTGTTTGTACCAAAGAAGGATGGGTCAGTGCGTATGTGCATCGACTACAGAGCCTTAAATGCAGTGACCATGAAGAATAAATATCCATTGCCACACATTGATGACTTATTTGATCAACTTAGTGGATCCAATGTGTTCTCGAAGATAGACTTAAGATCGGGATATCACCAAGTGAAGGTATGGAAGCAGGACATCCCGAAGACCGCATTCAGGACAAGATATGGGCACTACAAGTTTTTGGTCATGCCATTTGGGTTGACCAATGCTCCAGCTATCTTTATGGACTTAATAAACCGAGTATTTTATCAGTATTTGGACCAGTTCGTGGTCGTCTTCATAGATGACATACTTGTCTATTCTAATAGCCACGAGGAGCACGAAAAGCACCTGCGGATTATCCTAGAGACCTTGAGGAGAGAGCAGTTATATACGAAGCTCAGTAAATATGAGTTTTCTTGGACAGAGTCTCGTTTCTTGGGCATGTCATTACGGGAGATGGTATTTTTGTTGATCCAGAGAAAATCTTGGCAGTCGAGACATGGCCCGTTCCTAAATCAGCATCAGAGGTGAGGAGTTTCCTTGGAATTGCAGGATATTACTGACAGTTCGTAGAAAACTTCTCAAGGATAGCAGCGCCTATGACCCAGTTGACGTGCAAAGATTAAGAGTTCGTATGGACCGACGAGTGTCAAGCCGCTTTCAAGGAGTTAAAGAAGCGACTGACCACAACACCAGTATTGACTATTCCATCAGGATCATGAGGTTATATAATTTACAGTGACGCATCGGAGAAAGGCTTGGGATACGTGTTAATGCAGCATAACAAGGTGATTGTATATGCATCTAGACAGTTACGAGTACATGAGAAGAATTATCCAACTCATGACTTAGAACTTGCAGTCGTGGTTTTTGCTCTGAAGCTATGGAGGCATTACTTATATGGGAAACGAGTGAAGATCTATACAGACTACAAAAGCCTCAAGTATGTCTTCACGCAGAAGAAGCTAAATATGAGGCAACATCGGTGGCTTGAGTTGATGAAGGATTTTGAGATAGAGCTGCATTATCACCCAGGCAAGGCTAACGTAGTAGCAGACGCGTTAAGCTGGAAACCAGCAGCTTACTTCTTGACAACGTAGAGAGAATTATTGGAGGACTTGTAAGAACTTGGCATAGAAGTAATATTACCTGGAGCAAATGGGACATTAGCCAACTTGCAAGTACAGTCATCACTAGTAGAGAGGATCAAGGCAGCTTTGCCTACGGACGCCAGATTCAGGAGATTGAAAGAAAGGATAGAGGCCAGAGAGAAGACAGGATTGTGCATTCATGGTGATGGGATATTACGATGTGGTGATCGTCTATATGTTCCTAATGGAGAGATTTGCCAAGAGCTGATGGCAGAAGCTCATAGTTCAATATATTCTATTCATCCTGGAGGCACCAAGATGTACCGTGACTTACGACAGTATTTTTGGTGGCATAGGATAAAAAGAGAGAGAGAGAGAGCTCGCTTTATAGCCAAATGTTTAGTATGTTAGCAGGTAAAGGCGGAGCACCAGAGAATAGCAGGGCTACTGTAACTGCTTTTGATTCCTGAGTGGAAGTGGGAGCACATCACTATGGACTTCGTCACAGGTTTTCCCAAGAGTCCAAGTGGGAGAGATGCAATATGGGTAATAGTGGATCGACTCACCAAGTCTGCCCATTTCTTGCCTTTTAGAGTTGGCCAGTCTACAGAAGCCTTGGCTGACCTATACATGAGGCAGATCACGAGGTTGTACGGTATTCCGGTCAGCATTGTGTCAGATAGGGATTCGCATTTTACATCTCACTTTTGGAGAAGCATGCAAGAGAGTCTTGGGACTCGTCTGAAGTTCAGTACATCTTATCACCCGCAGATAGATGGACAGTCCGAACGTACTATTCAGATGCTGGAGGATATGTTGAGGGCATGTGTGTTAGACTTTGGAGGATCATGGGAGGACCACCTACATCTTATAGAGTTTTCTTACAATAATAGCTATCAAGCGAGCATCCAGATGGCTCCGTTTGAAGCATTATATGGAAGAAAGTATAGGTCTCCCGTGTGTTGGAGTGACGTGGGAGAATGTCAGATTCTTGGACCAGAGTTGGTAGTCAACACCGTTGAGACAGTGAAGAAGATACAAGGGCACTTGCGAGCAGCACAAGAAAGGCAGAAGCAGTGGGCAGACCTTCATCGTTGTCCCTTGGAGTTTAAAGAAGGCGATCATGTCTTCTTGGGGATATTACCTACTAGATGCACTATTCGGTTCGGAGGGCGTGACAAGTTGAGTCCAAGGTATATTGGACCATTTGACGTGCTAGAGAGAGTGAGAGAAGTGGCGTATCGACTGGCACTACCACCTTCACTCGAGGAAGTGCATGATGTATTTCACGTATCGTAACTTAGGCGATATGTGGCAGACAACAGTCATATTCTCGACCACTCTGAGATCACCATTGGGCCGAGCTTGTCATACCATGAGCAACCCGAGGGGATCCTTGATCGTCGAGAGAAAGTGTTGAGGAATCAGTCTATTCCCTTGGTCCACGTGGCATGGAAGCATGGCACGCCAGGAGAATCCTCTTGGGAGCGCGAGGACGACATGCACATACGTTTTCCGTATCTGTTCGTAGATCAAGGTATGAATTTACTTTGTTCAATTCTACCTTACACCATCCTTGATTTTTTCTATCGTGGCTTAGTTTTAATTTCGAGGATAAAATTTTTATAAGTTGGATATAATGTAAAACTCCATAATTTTAAATATTAATTATTTAATTAATAATTGAATTTAATTGCATTATTTCGTAGTTAATTAGAAAATAGAATTTATTAAATTAATTACTAGGTAAATACTCATTAAGAATTTTTATGGAACAAAACTAATTTTTTATCTTATTTTATTTTATGTAGAAAATCTTTGTAGAAGGATGAAAGATTGTTTTTATGTACTAATATATTTTTCTAGAAATTTTATTACCGTACACACACACACACACACATATATATATATATATATATATATATATATATATATATATATATATATATATATATATATATATATATATATATATAAGTAATTATATAAATAAAAGAAAGGAAAAGAAAAGAAAATAATAATAATAAATAAACTAAACCCAATATCCCCCCTAACCCGATAACCCCAGACCCGCCTAAACTACCCAACCCAGTGGCTAGAACCCGCGGCTCCCCTTCGCTCATCCTCTCTCCTTATATATATATATATACATACGGAACAAACCCTAACCCTAAACCTACTCACCCCCACAACCCAGCGCAACCACGACCACTGGAGCAACCCCGCAGCCGTCGGAACCAGCACCGCCGACCGCCGCGTCCGCGTCACCCACGCGAGCACCATGACAGAAATTGGCAGTGACGTGCCCTACTTCACACGCTGTTTCCCGCCTCGTCGTTCGACCGAATTCGAATCCGTCTTCACTAGTATGTTCACAACCTATCCCTCTTCCAACTCTGTAAATTAGTTTCCATTGAGCAGCACTTAACACTAGATAGAAATCGAGACCAAGTAGGAGAAAAACTATATCTTTTTACTACAGAAAACTGTTGCGACCACCTATATTTAAGGACTGATATCTTCCTCCACAGACAACCAAATCCAGATTTACTTTTTTTCTATGTGAAGTCCATATAACCGAGATCATTTCTTGTTAATTATATTATTTTATTTTATGTTAAATTCAGAAATAAACAGGGTTAAAAATTATGAAAAACTTATTTTCCAAAACTTAAAAATTGTGATACGGAATGCGCTCCGTCAAACGGGACTGCCCCATCACGTACCAATTGTACTGAAAGGAGCGTATGATATATCCTAACATGTGGGATTTCGTGGGAACTGATTTGGACGTGTGTGCGTCGGAATCAACCCGTATCCGTGAGAAGTCCCCGTATCGCGACTTTTGTAAAATATCGCATCATTTAGTGTACGCTCATCGAAATACGACAAAACTTACACCATTGAATTCTTGGTATCATGCTGGTCCTGTGACCCAAGTTTCACGCGATTCCGAGATAGTTGACCAAGCCGCCTATTTGTGGGCCCTACAGTTTACTTTTTGGACGAATTTGTGTTTGGCTCACCGAAATCTAAAATTGGACATACCGTTGAGTTCATATTGACGTTTATAATTTTTTATCCTATAATTTATCCCATTTAGAGACCTTTGCTTCTGGCATGCATTTCGGTACAAAGTGGGCCACATGTGGACCCCACTTTGACCCAAAATTATCGTTTTGCCCCTGTGTCCAAATTGGACGAAAGGGTAGTATTTTCTAGCTATCTCGCTTATTCCGGGAATGTTGGTAATGTTTATTTCAGCATCCGTAGACGTTTATTCGGAGGCCATAGTTTTTGATCCTGTGTACTTGACATCTGGACGCTTACACTATACAGATTGCTTGCCAGGCAAGTATACCTTGCCATTGTACTGTGATTTACATTCTATATGATGCATGCATTTTATTTTTGTCTATTTAGTTATATATTTTAACTGCTATATAAACTGCACGTCCAAGAATAACTTGGGTGCAACGACGGTGGTGTCGTATTCTGTTTTTATTATATATATATGCATGTTGACCTAGTTTATGAAACCACCCCATTATCATGAGGCATTCTTATATTTCATTGGCCATGACACTGTTGTTACACGAGTGTGAGTCTCATGTAGGACACAGACTTGCGTACTCGGCTGGCCACTGGTACGTAGAGGACGTACGACGGATAAGGATAACTGCTGATAGAAATTACATGCTAGAAGACCTGGCAGTTATTTAGAGGTTTCATCGTGTCATGGATGTGACATGCTTAGAGCATGGGAAGGGGAGAATAATAAGTAAGGCGTTTGGGCTTCTTTTTACTCCTTGTGTAACCCGTACGCTCCACTGGAGATGCGCGATCATGATGACCACCATATATATTATTATTATCAGGCGGCCTCTGAGGTTCAAAAGACGTCATGCTTTTTAGGCCCCTGAATCTCCGAGAAAATTATGCCAATCCTATTTTAGCCAGATAGCCCACGTATTGGAAAGTTGTTCTCAAAGTGCATTCACATAGGCGGTTAGACGACCCTTTTGGATGTTTATTTTCAGTACTTTATTGGCATGCTTCTATGTATCTTGTTATGTCCCTCTGAGGACCTGGTCCCTTTCCAGGTATAGACTTGCATGATTATCCACAGGAGTACGAACCCAGACCTGACGCTTCATACTAGACTGAGGAGGTCTTACCTTTAGAGTACCACTAATTCATCGCAGCTGATGGATATTCTAGTTGTTATTTCCTTTATGGACATCTATTTTATATTAGAGTTGGATCTTTTCTCTCTTCCTTTAGTTTTTATTATAGTCGATTTGTAGTGGATTTATTTCCATCCGACTATTATACTTTGATACTTCATATTTGAGATTCAGTTGTTTATTCATATTTCTTTATTTGTGTTGTGGATGAGATATAGATTGCGTGTGACTTGTATTGACAGTATATTACCACTTGTGGATTTGATATTCATATTACAGCGTACATGTGTATTATGGTATCCATATATTGGAGTTGCCATGTACATACGACTGGCATGCTTACGTATTCATAGTCCTACGTATTTTTAGACTGGGGCGTGACATAACCCTTATGTATATGCACCATAGCAATATCTGTATTCGCTTATTATTTTTAAACCATAAGTAGCATCCTTTAGTCTAACAGGAATTAGTTGGACTGTTGAAATAGTTCATACTTCTAATAGTTTTATAAAGTTAGTCAAGACCTTAATTATTGCCCTAATACTTAGACTAAACTTAGGAAAGAGTTGAAGGCACTTGTTACGAACTGATGACTATGGCAAATCGCTGGCGATGTAGCGACAACTGCAGCTAGACCATTATAGTAGAGTAGTCAAATTATTTGCAGACATACTGGCATGTGGCGTGGCAGTATTAGACTACGATACTTGACGGTTATAGAGAAAAATCATGATTATGAGATTCCAGACAAGTATTCTAAAATTTTGACCTAATGAATAAATTTGTCTTACAACCTAGACAATAACCTCAAAAGACTTTGACTAGAATTCTTGTAAGTTGGGTAGTGTAGACGAGTTAGAGGATAAAAGAATAGTGTATAGACAATAAGGAAGAAAAGTGTTAGGGTGGCTGACTATAACCTTTTAGGAAGCGCTGTAAACTAGCAATGAAGTGTTAATAGCTATATTGATTTATTATGAATATGTGTTAGGGTTAATTTCGAGGACAAAATTATTATAAGTTGGGTAGAATGTATACCCCCTAAAAAATTTAAATTTTATTTAAAGTATTTTTATTAAATTATTGAATTTCTTTAAAGTATTATCATTGTTAATTAGAAAATAAATTTTATTGATTTATTTACTTACAAAATACTCATTTAGAATTAGTCCTCAAAATAATTTTTATTATTATTTTAGAGTCTTGTTAAAGGGCGATAGATTTTCTAGAATTTATTCTATGTACAAATATTCTTTTTGAATTTTTGTATAACTCCATCTATATATGTAAATATATATGTCAATAAATATATAGTTAATAATAATAATAATAATAATAATAATAATATTAAAAAGAAAAAGAAAAAGAAAAATAAAAAGAAAAAAAAGATTTCTAAAACCCTAAACTAATCCCTAAAGCCCAACGCCTAACTAAGTCCTAAATCTAAACTAAACACCCGCCCACAGCAGCTATCCCCCGCGGCCCAGGATCAACCGATCCATCCCGCTCTCGCTTCCTTCTCTCTCTCTCTATATATACCTATATAACCTAACCCTAACCCTAACCCTAACCCTCGTCTTCTCCCCCGACCGTCGACCTCAACCCTGATGCAGGTGCCGCCGCGCCGCACCGCCGCAGCCGCCGTCCGCCCCCGCCGCGCGCGTGTACACCGCAGCAGTGCTGCCCCGAGTCCCCATCTTTCAGGTGATGTATCTCCCTCATCTCTCGTCCTTTTCTCGAGCGGTTTATCCGTGTACGTTCACAACCTAACCCTCTAGGATTTTCCTTCAAGAGGGATGAGTTTTCGTGTCCCGGATTGGTCGAAAAATCAACCAAAAAATGGCCGAAAAACTAACCAAAACAGTCCAGAATTTCAACACCAAACCCCCATGTTCATGCCTAATTTGCCACCAACATGTTTAATATTTTCAAAATCTAATTGAAAGATTTTTTTTCCTAATATAACCAAGAATTTAACTGTTCTTTTAGTTTTTATTAGTTTGCTTTAATTGTTAAATTATTCGACCTCCAAAACGACCAAAAACTTGATATTTGAAAACTAAAATTTTATGATACAAAGTGCGTCCCGCCAAACGGGACCTCCTCGTCACATACCAATTGCACCGAAAGGCGTGTATGGTATATTCTGACGTGTGAGATTTTACGAAACTTGATTCGGACGTGTGTGAGCGTCGGAATCAACCCGTATCCATAAAAAGTTCTCGTATCGCCACTTTATAAAACACAATCCCACTTTGTGTACGCTCGTCATAATGCGATAAAACTTATGCCATTGGATTCGTGGTATCATGCTGGTCCTGTGACCCAAGTTTCACGCAATTCTGAGACAGTTGACCAAGCCGCCTATTCGCGGGGCCCACAGTTTGACTTGAAGGGCGAATTTGTGATCGGCTCACTAGAATCTAAAATTGGACATACCGTTGAGTTTGTATCGACATTTAAAATTTGTGACCTATAATTTGACTTATTTAGAGACATTTACCTCTGGCACACATTTTGGTGTAAATAGGCCATATGTAGACCCCGCTTTGACCTAAAATTACTGTTTTGCCCCTATGTCCAAATTGGACGAAAGGATAGTATTTTTTTAGTTATCTCGCTTATTCCGGGAACGTTAGTGATGTTTATTTCAGCATCCGGAGATGTTCATTCTGATATCATAGTTTCTGATCCCTTGTGCCTAACGTCTGGACGCTTACACTTTACATCTTTCTTGCCAGGCAAGATACCTTGCCAAATTGCTTACAGTACTTTTGCAAGCTTATCATATTTTCATATATTTATTATATATGTGTTTTCTTTCAGTCATAATTATATATTATATATGTTGACACACACTTGACACATAGTATCATGGGAGGGGAGGACAATCAGTAGGCGTATGGGCTACCCACTCTGGTAAACCGTAGTAACTAGCACGCACTATGGTAGTTGTGTCGCGCTGGTCGCTACCCTCGAGATTTGTCGATTTCTGGTGTCGCGATGGTCGCTACCCTCCTGGTATGACGGCTTCTGATGTTCATGGACGTGTGTGTAAGTTGTGAGATAAATAGAGTATCTTACACCTACCCATACGTCGAAAAGTGTATCCTCATTATGCATTCATTTAGATTATTTAGTACAGCATACTTATATATTTTCTGTCTATTATGCATGTTTTACTGTATTCAATTGGCATATTTCTATGTATCTTATTATGTCCCTCTGAGGACCTGGTCCCTTTCCAGGTGTAGACGATCTTGACTATTCGCAGGAGCACGGATCAGGACTAGCTACTTATCTTTCTTTCGAGGAGGTCTTCTCTTCGAGTCTCATTATTCATTAATGTACTTATTTGGTTTCTCTTATATTCTAGTTTGGTAGTGGATTAGTCTCCACCCAACTACTTGTTCTTATCAAGCATTTTATACTTGATTCAGTTATATAGTTGATTGGTTATTTGATTTTGTAGATGAGATCTAATTATGCCCTGTGACTTGTGACAATATGTATACCACATGTGAGTTAACATTCATATTAAAGCGTACGTGTGTATTATGGTATCCATATATTGGAGTTGCCATATACATACGGCTGACATGCTTACGTGTTCCTGGTCCTACGTATTTTGGGACTAGGGCATGACAGGTGGCCACCAGGAGCACCAGACCGCTTGAGTGGATTTTCTTACTTCTCCACTCTGATGTATATTCTACTTTTGTTGTCGTTTAGCCACCGAGCACGTGTTTAGCTCATATTTTGGTTTGATCAATTAGTCTACGGGTATTAGCATGATTGATATATCCTAGGGTTGATCCGTATGACTCAGATTCTGGCTTGTTTATTCATTATTTGTTTACTAGCATCATGATTATTTGTATATTATAGTTTGAGATGCTTTACTATTATATTTTAGCTGATCTTACATATTATTATTATTTATGTTGTTCTTGTGATTGAGACACTAGGGTTTGTTGGACCTAGGCTTGACTGATGGTTTGTAGTAGTGACCCCTCATGTCTTACAGCTTTACCGTATATATAGAGTACCATAGTGCTCTAATTATACTTAGTTGGCCTTTCAGTCCCGCTCTCCAGTATTCTGGTTCTGGGGCATGATATGGTGGTTGAAGCGAACGAACAACATCCTCTGATTCGAATCCAACTTAGTCATGTTGGTTTACGTCACCAACTTCTCATTGGAGGAGAAGCTCTTCCCCAGTAGAGTCATCTTTTTTGTTGACATCGCAAAAAAAATACTTGGAAAAGTTGAACGAACTTTTTTATTAATTGGGAATTGACAAATTGTATAAAAGAGTCCCTAATATGTAGAGTCTAAGTACAATAAAAAAGAATCTGGACAAGTGTGACGGTGGAGATCGAGCATTGCAACGACTCTCTTACTCCGTTGACGATCCGAGTGTCATGCCCCGATCTTCCGCCGGAATCGGCCGTCCCCGCTAGGCGTGAATCACCGCGCCAGCGCTCCCGCAGGACGTACATTTCCATCGGGACGCGATGCCGCACGAGCCTGGGGTTGCGCCCGCGCAAGGCAAATACCGAAACGGCCGTTGATAACTAGTTCACAGAGTCGACATAGCGGAAACATAAAAATGAACACAAGTATTGAATCCAAATCAAGCTCTTTATTGATATGAAGTAAAGATTACAAGCGGCGCTAGGCCGAGATTATAAATCGCTCATGCTCTCTCTCTCTCTTACAACGAACATGCCCTTAGGATCTGAACCAATACAAATGATCTGGATGATGATGTTCTCATACATTATGTCTCATATATGCGAGCTCCGGGTCCGTGCGCTACGCTCCAAGACGCCAAGTGTGGTCCGACGCCTCATTGCGCTAAGCGATCTCTGAAACCGTACGAGATCCCCCTGCACCCTGCATACAGACTGGTTGGGTATCAGTACATTGAATGCACTAGTGGAAAGGCCTCTCGCCCACGCCATAAAACAAGCACGTTCATTAGTTATGTGCACCGACTGGTTTCGTTGTCTTTCTATTCTTTTGCCTTAGGATCAGTTACATGGCAATATAAAGAAAGTAATCTCCGTGTCAACTCAATGGTGTCATAATAATGAACGATTGAGTTTACCTTACCATTTCTTACCATTCGGCCTTCCCTGTCATAAGCAGCAATATAAATAATAATCTACGGAATATCAAGAAGCAACTATGAAACCCAAGTGTTATACCGTGCCTCTGCCTCACAAGACCCATTTTATTAGAACTATGTGTGATACCGTGCATCCATTCTACTTATGCAAAATATCGTGCACACACTCTTTTCCGTTTCTCCTTTAATCAATGCGGATAGCCGCTATGCAAACATGACTTATCTATATGAAGGTCACTGGCTCTGCTAGCCATATTGGACATAATCTGCGATGGACGGCCGTCTTCCCAGCTCGGTTGCTAGCCTTGCTGGGCCTTCCAACCGTCTAACGAGTCGACGCCCATCCAGGTCGGTAGCAAGCCTTGCTGGATGTCTCGCTCTCGCCTGCTAGTCATCAGCTAGCGTATCGCCAGGACTACACTGGCACTGTCCTCCCGGGCCGATACGATTCGGATGTCTCAGTAATCGTGTCGAGGACTCTCTCCACCTGGTGCGCAACCAGTTGTCCGTGACCATGCAACTACTTCCCCATATTCCATTCCTAGCCGAGGACAACTCTCAGATCTATCTTAGCCGAGGACTACACTCGGATCTTTTCTTCCTTACGCAGCTCTCAGATTTGAGACTGCCTCGGTGATCTGCATATCCCGAGTACGTTCCTTTCCTTCCATATCCTGACTCGGAACGACTACTTGATAGCCTTCCTCGTCTATGCATGCAACATAATTTTTCTCCATCCCGTGTCATATTCCGTGCGGTACAACGCCTCAGTATGAACTTACACTACCTTATGGCATATATGAAAGAAGTTACTACATTCCAACTAAATAATCCCAACTACGCAAATAGCAAGTAAAATCTCCATGTTCTATAAAATGATAAGGCGGGGTTATCCCCTTAGCTATGTGCGTTCATCTCTTTTATTAGCATGCAAAGGTTATCGCCTGTATACTAGTATGTAGCATCCATTTTTATTAGTGTGCAGCTAAGTAGAGACAGGTTCACCGGGGCCACCCACCTTAGCGATATATCGCCTCGGTCGAGCGAGACTTCGGACGCGCCTCTGATAGCCTAAGTCTGACTCCAACTAAGATCCCAGCATAAATCCCTTTGCATAGAATGAGCCATCTCGCTGAGCAAGGCGGGTTGAATAGCTACACTTGTGCCGTTTGAATCGGCCCTCCGGGTTGAGCGGAGCTGGTCGTTACATTATACAACACTCAGAACAAGTCTCGTCCTCGAGACTTCCTGAGCACAACTTGTACTAACGCACACTTCTAAACCAAACTCTATACATCTTGTCTAACTTCCAAGGACTGTCTTAATACCACAATCATTTATTTTCTCACCATGCGTTACGCCAATGTTTAGCCAACTCTCATCGAACGACTCTACCGTTCAATGCTATCGAACTATACTCAACTCAATCGTTGCACTCCCGACTCAAATCTACTGCACACGGCGCAAGGCTGTAATACCCAAGCACATGGTATTCTATAACTCAATAGGCACTTATAACTCATTATTGGGTGGACTTGCCCAACTTGTTATATTATCTATTATAGGAACCAAATGCATCCGAACACATTTGACAGTTTACTTGACCTCGCCTATCGAAACCCATCGTTACGCCTAAACCCAAAAGTTTGAATCTCGGCTAATTTTCCAATCTCGTTTGCATCAAATCTCTCTGAGTCACCCTCCAATCACGCTAAGTAAATCACACCCATCACCTACGTTTTCTGACTCAGTCTATATTGTGCCTTAGCACAGAGCTAAATTGCCCACCTGGGGTACGCTTTAATCCTTTGCGACTTTTGGTCAATCGAACTTAACTTCCTATTCGTTTTACTCGTTCTGTTCGTACGAGTGCTTAATCATTTTATTCGAATGATCCCTTCATACAACTATTGCATCCCCAAACTCAGTCTCGTACTGCGCCTTAGCGCAGAACTATCTCGGTAGCACGGGGAACGATATAATCTTTCCTTTATGATAGTTTAGGTTGAGGCTAACCTATTTCAGTTGCCATACTCATCCATGCAAATCCGAACATTTTCCTTTATAGCTGCATCAGAGTTATGCATATCGCTAAGTCTGGATCGTACCCATATTCAAGGCGTCCCCCAAATATGTGTATTTCAACCAAGCTTAGTGACAGCTAAGTCTGACAAGCTACTCGTGAAAATCTATCGAAACGTGGATCGTTCTGCTATATGAATGACCGAACACTGGTTCGATTTAGTTATCGTCTACTCCAATCTCACCCAATTTTAAGTTTAGCATTACTAATAGCAACACACATCATCCAAGCGACGATCCAACTCATCACGCCAACTTATCTTCAATATCTCCAATTCAATCGTGAGAGTTCCGTCCGACAATTCTTTAATATCGTTTTATTCCTCACCGTCGCATAACCGATTCGACCAAATCAATTATTACCCGAGTCCTATCTCGTATTGCGTTTGTTTCAACGCGAACGTTGTTAGTGTATATTCCCAATTCCAAATCCTAACTTTAAGTCTCGTTGCCCCAGTTTCATTATTCTTCCCGAATGATACTCTGAAGTCAGCCACTCTAGTTTAACTCAAGGCACAGGGTCGTCTGCCTAGCCATTAGGTCAGCTCGCAAAGTTATAGGTACAGTTCAATTTTGTGACTCATCGTGCAACCGCGTTGCACAACGCTCGCCCCAAATACCCTAAGGTCAAACCATTATTCCTTTACACGGGTATTCTACCCACGCTCGTTTCACTCAGATTTTTAAACATCGAGCATAGATCATCCTAACACACCAACACGTTCGTTCTACCGAACCCACGATACGTCCACGTTGTAGGTCTAACCCATCGATTCGCATACACTATCTCTATTATCACGTTTGATATAATTCACCAACCCATCTTTTTCTTCGCCTGTATCACTAAGCCACAATTCCATTATAAATCATCGATGTATATTATAACTCTAAGTCGTCCAACTCGATCTGCGTATTTCGTTCATGAAACCATCCCGTACATCATATTTCATATTCTAGACTAACTCCTCACCAAAAATCCTTAGATTCATTTGTATCCTGAAACTTGTCTTATCGTATCGAGCCACAAGTCAAAATGATCTTTCAATTGTCACGTTCCGGTCTCCCGCAAGTTCAATCATCCCCGTCGGACGTGATATCACAATGCCAACGCTCCCGCAGAATGATTGTCCTAATCCGGATGTGACGCATGTGCGAGCAAGAAGTCGTACTCGTACAAGACAAGAAGGTCAATCGTTATGGTTATCATAGAATGAACAGACACCTTATCTTCACCTTTTATTTTATCCCAAGTTGTATATTGATCCACCAAGCCATGTTCTTCTTAAAACCGTTCTTACCGCCACCAAGTTCGCCTAACCAAACCGTCCAACTTCAATATTACCATTTGATCGCTTCTTAGTCTACTCTTAGCATTCTTCAAACAACTAAATTCAAGTCCCAAACCCAAGTCTATCCCATTTGACGTTCCATCATCGAGTTCGTTTGGAATAATCACCGAACATGTTCCCTTGAGTTTGATTATCCCCGCCGTACGTGAAATCACCACGCCGGCGCTCCCGCAGGATAATCATTCTCATTGGGACAGATTTTGGATGTTATCCTTTCGAACTTGATTTCAGGATCGCTCTTCCAAACTCTAAGCCAAATTTGTTACCGCTTACCTCAATTCCATCAAAATTCTAATTTTTCCAACTTGCATCAATCTGAGCTATCTTCCAACCATTGTTATAGTCTAAAATCTCCCAAAATTTGAAATCATCGCATTTGTACTCAAACCGAACTCTATCGAGCGGTATCCTACTCAAATCTAAATTTTCTATGCACGCTATTTGTATGCTACATTATTTCCAATTTTACTAATTCTGACCGCATCCCCGTTTATTTTATCTTAACACAAGTTTTTAATTCACTTATTTCAACTCAAAATCGCTCGTACAATCCTTTAAGTTTCCCTGACCATGTAATCAATTTCAATTGCCCTGGATTCCTGGATTCCTATTCGATGTAAGCCTTATCCCTTATTCAAATCATTATAACTCGTTCGAACCAAGTATTGCATGCTCCTCCAAGTTCGCTTACTTGCTAGGCATTGTTTATTTATACTAAGGCTTTACCCGATCTCGTCGCTTGCCGCTAGACTCACTTAATACTCAGAAATCCCTGATTTGTTCGAATACTTCTAAGCCGACCAATACACCACTCAGGGTTCAAGTTATACTCCATGAATCTATACGACTCATTGTATCCATAATTCGCATAATCGAACAGGGGACTTATCGCATACACCACTCAGGAACCGAGTCATCCTAATAACTCCTGAATCGCGTTCGCATCCTTCACTCGTATTCCCAATTTGTTCCTTAGAACTCCAACACGATCCCTATTTGTCGCCTAATGATTCCAGTCTCGTATGTACCCTTATCGATAGCCCACCATACAAATATGTTGTAAATCATAACTTATCGCTATGAATAACCGTCCAAACTATATATGAAAATCCTTACACGAATCCCATTCCTCGCCTTAGCAGCACTCCGATAACGTCGCTATCGATTTTCGTCCAAGTCAAACTTTATTCGTATCCAAACAATGCCCAAATCTCGCTGCAACTCACAAGCACCAAGGGACTTGGTGCACGATACTCAAGACAACTTGGCCAAAAGGCCCTGTGCATAGACCATTGTCTGAACGATATTCTTATCTCGCACTCTACTCGCTTGGCATTTTCATATAGACATATAACTTGTCGATTATAACACGAGCCTACTATCACAATGTCTTTCACAGGTTGGGACAAAAGCACACGCATCATAATCAAGTTCAAGCAATCGTATAGTTCACACGCACTTTTCGAAAATATTTAGACTTATTGTATGGAACATCCATCGTAGCATCGAGAGAGAGCATCTACCACTTCTTCAATACACAAGTTCAAAACTGAGAGAATCAAAATGAATTCTAAGGACGTAAAGCCATGCCCTGATACCAATATGTCATGCCCCAATCTCCCGCCGGAATCGGCCGTCCCCTCTAGGCACGAATCACCGCGCCAGCGCTCCCGCGGGACGTACATTTCCATCGGGATACGATGCCGCACGAGCCTGGGGTTGCGCCCGCGCAAGGCAAATACCGAAACGGCCGTTGATAACTAGTTCACAGAGTCGACATAGCCGAAACATAAAAATGAACACAAGTATTGAATCCAAATCAAACTCTTTATTGATATAAAGTAAAGATTACAAGCGGTGCTAGGCCAAGATTACAAATCGCTCATGCTCTCTCTCTCTCTTACAATGAACATGCCCTTAAGCTCTGAACCAATACAAATGATCTGGATGATGATGTTCTCATACATTATGTCTCATATATGCGAGCTTCGGGTTCGTGCGCCATGCTCCAAGACGCCAAGTGCGGTCCGACGCCTCATTGCACTAAGCGATCTACGAAACCGTACGAGTTCCCCCTGCACCCGGCATGCAGACTGGTTGGGTATCAATATATTGAATGCACTGGTGGGGAGGCCTCTCCCCCACGCCACAAAATAAGCACGTTCATTAGTTATGTGCACCGACTGGTTTCGTTGTCTTTCTATTCTTTTGCCTTAGGATCAGTTACATGGCAATATAAAGAAAGTAATCTCCGTGTCAACTCAATGGTGTCATAATAATGAACGATTGAGTTTACCTTACCATTTTTTACCATTCGGCCTTCCCTGTCATAAGCAGCAATATAAACAATAATCTACGGAATATCAAGAAGCAACTATGAAATCCAAGTGTTATACTGTGCCTCTGCCTCACAAGACCCATTTTATTAGAACTATGTGTGATACCGTGCATCCATTCTACTTATGCAAAATATCGTGCACACACTCCTTCCCGTTTCTTCTTTAATCAATGCGGATAGCCGCTATGCAAACATGACTTATCTATATGAAGGTCACTGGCTCTGCTAGCCATATTGGACATAATCTGCGATGGACGGCTGTCTTCCCAGCTCGGTTGCTAGCCTTGCTGGGCCTCCCAACCGTCTAACGAGTCGACGCCCATCCAGGTCGGTAGCAAGCCTTGCTGGATGTCTCGCTCTCGCCCGCTAGTCATCAGCTAGCGTATCGCCAGGACTACACTGGCACTATCCTCCCGGGCTGACACAATTCGGATGTCTCAGCAATCGTGTCGAGGACTCTCTCCACCTGGTGCGCAACCAGTTGTCCGTGACCATGCAACTACTCCTCCATATTCCATTCCTAGCCGAGAACAACTCTCGGATCTATCTTAACCGAGGACTACACTCGGATCTTTTCTTTCTTACGCAGCTCTCAGATTTGTGACTGCCTCAGTGATCTGCATATCCCGAGTACCTTCCTTTCCTTCCATATCCTGACTCGGAATGACTACTTGATAGCCTTCCTTGTCTATGCATGCAACATGATTTTTTTCCATCCCGTGTCATATTCCATGCGGTACAACGCCTCAGTATGAACTTACACTACCTTATGGCATATATAAAAGAAGTTACTATATTCTAACTCAACAATCCCAACTACGCAAATAGCAAGTAAAATCTCCATGTTCTATAAAATGATAAGGCAGGGTTATCCCCTTAGCTATGTGCGTTCATCTCTTTTATTAGCATGCAAAGGTTATCGCCTGTAAAATAGCATGTAGCATCCATTTTTATTAGTGTGCATCTAAGTAGAGACAGGTTCACCGGGGCCACCCACCTTAGCGATGTATCCCCTCGGTCGAGCGAGACTCCGGAGGCGCCTCTGATAGCCTAAGTCTGACTCCAACTAAGATCCCAGCATAAATCCCTTTGCATAGAATGATCCATCTCGCTGAGCAAGGCGGGTTGAATAGCTACACTTGTGCCGTTTGAATCGGCCCTCCGGGTTGAGCGGAGCGGGTCGTTACACCGAGACCATGGTGGTTGACGTGGCTTTGGGCAGCGCTTCTATCTTCTTCTTCTCTCTCCTTCTCTCTCTCCCTCTCTTTTCTGGTCCTCTCTTCATGTGGGAAATACCCACTATTTATAGTCCAGAGAAGTCTTTATGAAGGTGCATACGTGCGCGAATTGCATGTCGGCATATATCCTCTTATAGGTGCATGCTGTGTTAAGGCTTCTACGTGGCAAGTCAAGATCTTAGATTGTAGATGCCCATAATACTCGTGATACACGTCATGCCCTAATTTTAATGACTATGATTGCACCTTGGGAACACTGCCATTTGGTGCATGGAGATCACTGAGGGAAAGTAGTGGCGCATGGCAGTGCTGGCGCATGGGAACACTGGATAAATAGTGGCGCATGGCACTACTAGCACATGGAATACTGAAGAAGTAGTAGCGCATGGCACTGCTGGCACATGGAATACTACTTATAAAGGGGTTGGCACATGGCTCTGGATCTCTTTGGCGCATGGGTCTTGATCACTACGGCGCATGGCTCTTGATTTCTGTTGGCGCATGGTAGAGATTTTCCATACTTCTATAATTATATTATGTAGCTACTATTAATGAAAGTTTCATGCTCAAAACTTAAAGAACAAGCTCAGCTTTGTCATCACAAATATTCAACTAAGTCAATGCAAGCAACGATCCTTAGCCTTGGATTGCTTATAAAGAATGAAGCTGTTACGTTGCCAGCGGTTGTGGCCCACAATTTTGGCCTGCAAGCCACGTGTCGTTGTCCCTTTAGTAGGGATTCTGGTAGTGGGCCTAAGAAAATAAAAGAGGAAGAGGGCAATGGGATTCGACTACGTGGCCTTGCGGTCACAAACCGCGGGCAACATATTATTTTCCTATAAAGAATTCCTCTATTAGGAGCTACCAATTTCCCCTTTGGACAATCTCTAGGTTGGCGGCCCAGGTGACACAACTGTAGCATCCTCCATCTACGAAGTAGTACACCTCCACCTTGTTAGATAGTTTGTAGTGGCCACACTGGTATCATTCTACTATTTATGTCAATGCAGTGTGTCGATGTTATTGCAAGTCACTCATTCTTGCAACATTAGATTTTTGTTGTTTGTCTTTCCTCCAATACTTTAGAAATTTCAGTCGCTTCCTTTTATTGCTCAACAATGTTGGTTACAATATGTTATTACACATCAAGTTGATCTTATTGGTTTACCAGATTTTGAATTATCACCTCTATAGAGTCTTGTGGTATCGATGCATCAAGATGGTCATCAATGTTTCTTAATGACATTGCTAATATTATCTCCACTCCCAAATAATTGGGTACGAGTTCGTGAATATGGATTGAGGTATAGAAAGGGTACTGTCGTTGATACTGGTAGATGTCAATTGACCATTTTAAAAAGTGAATTAGGATTTAGGATTTCGATCTATAATTATAACAAAACGATTTAGTCTAATTCAGGACACCTTTTATTAGATGAATTTTGTGAAAATTTACAAAAATCCTAAAATCTATCAAAATAGAAATCAAATACTAGTCTGAATTATGGAACTTACTAAAAAGTTTGGGCACAATTTTACGTCTAGAACTATGCAAAATGCCTCCACGAAGTTGAAAAGCTTCTGGATTCTCAAAGAAAATCCTCTACAAATTATCAAAAATAGAATCTAAAAATACTAAAAATCCTATATATAGAAAAAACTAAAAAATTGGACGATCAAGATCCATTTTTGCCGCATCCTGCGGCTCAGATTAACTTGGGTATAAAATGGGTGAGCCACCGATAGGAGGGCTGTCATGCCCCATCCCCGGGGGAAAGAACGTCCTCATATGGGCGTAATACCGTGCGAGCCTAAGTTGTGCTCGCATAAGACAAGCACTGAAATGTCCGATGAAATGCTAAGCAACCGAGTCGCATAGATAATCCCCAAGCAGTAAAAATTTGAACAAACACAAGTATAACATGAAACTAAGCTCTTTATTAATATTGAAACAAAGGTTACACGATACTAGACCAAAAGTTACATATTGCTCAAGCTCTCTCTCTCTCTCTCTCGATACAATAAAATATGCCAAGCGGCTTACAACATGGGATGATACATAAGAAATATTCTAATATATTATGTCCTGTATATGGTGCTTCAGCTTCATCCACAATGCTCTAAGGTTTTAGAGCGTGCTCCACGCCTTAGTGCACATGAGAGAAAACTCCGCATCGAACGAGGTACTCCCGTACCCTACAAGCAACCTGGTGGGTTATCAGTACATTGATTTAACTAGTGGGGAGGATTCTCGCCCACTCAATAAAACCAAACATGTATATATGTTATGTTCTCTCTTTTATTATATTGTCTTACTAGTCTTGCCTTAGGATCAGTTTCATGGAATAATATCAAGCCTACTAGTGTTGAAGCATGACACAGTATGTCACAAAATCATAAGAGTAAATGATAACTTACCAACTTACCATTTGTCCTTCCCTGTCCAAGGTAAACCACGTTAACCAGCATTTCATACATGAAACGAAATAAAAGCTGTGCATACGAACTTAATGTTACGAACGTGTTCTCGACTCGGACGTGTTACACTTGACTAGTTAGCGTATACATCCATTCTAGAGTACAAGGTATCATGCATCAAATTCTCTTATCACAAGTATCAAGTATTCTGACCACGACTAGTGCATGGCGCATCAGACAGGTGCCAGACGAGTTGCACACGAATTACCGCTTGCATGCCAACTTAATCTATACGAAACGGTCATTGTTATAGCCATAAAGGATGAGTTATAGTCTTTAACGGGATGGGGTACAAGGATAGGTACCGTGGAGCTATTGCACGCCATTCTGCCCAATTCGTGTGACTATTATGATATTCGGTCCAGATCGGATCGGCCCCGGTGCCCCGACAATCATCCACATTAACCAGATTCAAAACCTTGTACACAAGTTTTCCATGACCATGCATATCCTCAAGTCTTCCATATATCTTGTCATGTACTTTCTCAAGTCTTGTCCATGTGCACAAACTTATTGTCTCCCAGAGCCGCTTGATCTTATCCAGAAAGAGTATTGTTCCCTGAGGTGTCTTATCATATCTTTTTCTTAACTTATCGTGTTGCAGTCCCCTAGTTCGGGAACTGCCTTGAAAACCTAACAGTCACGAATAGTTTCATGTTCAGATTTGTACGAAATGACTATTTGATAGTCTTTCGGCCAAACTAGATTTATTGAAACGTATATCGTTTTATCAAACCGTGGAGTGAAATTATGTGACAAGCATGGCAGAAACGAGATGAACGGATACTAGTTAGCATGTCAAGTTGGCAAGCATAAAAACGTAAACAACTAACTTGACAAAATTAAAGTAGTAGTATGGAGATAGAGTTTCCTTATTCGATTATGAAAATATTAACAAGCGGGAATTAGTCCCTTAGATAGGTTGGTTCACTTCTATTTATTAGCCAGCAGCAGGTGATAACCTAGCGACTAGCATGTATCTCAAATTATTAGGTGTGCAGGCCAAGCGAAGTTGGGTTCACCGGAGCCACCCACCTTAACGATGAATCGCATCGGCCGAGCGAGACTCCAAGCGCGCCGTTTGAAAGTCTAAGTCTGAAATTTTTCTGAAGGTCTAAGTCTGAACGCTGTTACGTCAAACGAGTCATCTCGCCAAGAAAGGTGAGACAGGTCATCACACTTGTGTTGTTTGAATCGGCTCTCCGTGTTGAGTGAAGCCGGTCATTACATAATACACCACTCAGAATAGGTCTCGTCCTTGATACTTCCTGAGCGAAACTTGTCCTACTGTACCACTATCGAATCTAGTTAAGAATATTTCTTCGTATCATTAGACCCGTTTAAACACAACTTTCTATTTATTTCCTTATTTCGCGTATCATGCGTGTTAGTCCATTTTATTGAATGACTCTATCACTCAATTCGAGCTGACTATATCCACTCGATCAACACGTTCTCTGACTCAGTTTCTATTGTGCTTTAGCGCAGAACTACATTGCTCAACACAGAGTATGTTATAATCTACCATGTACGAAGATCTTAGGCTGAGGCTAACTTACCCAAATTTCCATACTCATCCATGCGCATCTAAGTATATTCACCTGTATCTGCATTTGAGTTCAGCATATTGCTGAGTCTGGATCGTGCACATATTTAAAGCATTCCCAAAATACATGCATTTTAACCAAACTTAGCGATAGTGAATTCGGACAAGCTACTCGTAAAAATTCTTAGTTTTGAATCGCTGATCGTTTCACTAACTCAACTAAATTGGACTCCAGTTCATTTTATTATCATCTATATCAATCCTCGAGAAATATGATTATGTTGAGTACTTCACGTACATTCATATCATACTCTCGATCGCAATCTCCTAAGTATCGATCCCCGTTCCATCGGATTCTCTGATTCATTATTGTGTCTTCCAAGCGATAATTCAATTCGTTATCCCAACTTTACTTGAGCATCCCCAATTCCTATCATCAACATTCCATCAGACAAATCCTCGATATCGTCTCATTTCTCTCCAACACACGACCTATCCAATCTAACAACTAGCATCCAAGTCCTTTCTTATATTCTGATTATATCAAACATCAACGTCGCTAGCGCCCACTTTCAGTTCCGAGTCCTAAATCTAAGTCTTGCTGCCCCAGCTCTTTTGGTTTTACCCAGGTAGTTCTTCTTGGTCGTTCACACTAGTTCTATCACTAGACATAGGATCGTCTGCCTAACCGCTAGGTCGGCTCACAAGATCATAGGTACAGTTTAAGTTTATGATTCTTATCGTGCAATCCGTTGCACGATGCTCGTCCCAAGTTCCTAAGCTTAAACCATTGTCAGGTTGTACGGGGTATTCTATCTAAGCTCGTATCACGTAGATTTTTAAACATCGAGCATAGATCATCCTACTAATATCAATAACATTCAGTCTAAGGGGTTCGAGTCCGTTCAATAATCCTTAGGTTTATTCATCTCGTCGAATCTTGACACAAAATTATCGACACACTCATCCGAGCGACGCACACATTCCTAGTCCTCAAGTCTATGCGATAATGTCCACTAGTCCTTATTCTCAAGCATGCACTATCGAATCCATATGTGTCATGTTTTTCAAGTCTCGATCACCAAATCATAAGTAAAATTTTCTAAGTCATCCAGCATCACTACATATTCAATCATAATCCACCGAGTATAACTTTCTTCAATTTTGTCTAGTCCATCCTCAAAACACCTATCTGATTTCACTCATATCCTCAAACTCGCCTTATCGTGTCAAACCATAAGTCAAAATGATCCTCAAAATCACCAAGACCCTCGATCGTTGTACCGAATCCAAAATCCATCCTCACGAGTTTCTTTGTCCATCAAGTTGTGTTCCTCTAATAACCGTTCATGCTGTGATCATAATTCTCCTAACCAAGTCATCCAATTTTAACGTTATTGTTCGATCGATCCATAATCCACATCTAGCATTCCTAAAAAACAACCAAGTTCAAAGCTATAATCTACCTATCATTCATCCAACTAGAAATTTCTCTAGCCAAAGTTTGTTTATCCTCGATATTTCGATGTCCTCAAGTATTTTGCATAACAATTACTTTACGTTACTCTTTTCTGTTTCATCCAAACACTATCTTTTGACCTAGATTCAAGATTGACTCATCCAATTCAAGACCAAATTTGTTATCGCCTACAACAAATTATCGAATCACACAATTTCTTAACTCGTATTAATCCGTGCTATCTTCCAACTATTGATATCATATTAACTAATTTATGCTAACTCCGATCGCATCATCGAGTCTTTAATCTTGACACAAAATCTTACCCATTGATTCAATCTAAAATTGCAGGTATGATCCACTAAGTTTCCTTGACCAAGATATTCATTCTGTTACACTATTCTGAATCTATATTCGATACCATTTTCGATTTGCACGAATCATCCTCAAATTTTCCAAACGAACTTTACACAAGATATTTAAATTCACTATTATCTAAATACTACTTATTCTAAGGCTTTGCGCTATCGCGCTTATTTGCTGATAGACTCATCGATACCCCATAATCCTCAAACGATCGAATATTTCCAAGTCATCCCAAACACCACTCAGGGTTCAATCCATTATCAAATCATCAAAATTCACTCTATCCTCAAAGAGATCAATCGTCCCCAAGGCTATCGCATACACCATTCAGGGATCAAGTCACCCGAATAAATCCTTAATTGTGTTCATGTCGTTCACTCGCATATCCATCTAGTTCGTTCCTTAAAACTCAAGCATGATCCCTTTGCATCCTCCTAGATAATCTTAGTCTTGTATATACCTCTATCGATAGTTATCCACATAAACCATATTTTGATTCGTAACTTATCGACACGAATAATCGTCCGAGTCATTCCTAAGAATCCAAGCACAATCTTTTATATCCGCCTTAGTATTATTTCGATAACGTCTCTATCGATAATCATTCTAAATATGACTTATCCTTATCCGAAAGATATTTAATCTCGCTCGCAGCAAAGGGTCGAGGTGCGCGATACTCAGCACGACTTAGACAAAAAGGCTGTCGATATAGATATCTCGTTCGAACGATATTCTAATCTCGCATACTTGCCCACTAACATTAGCGTAGAGGTATTCTGGTTCGCACGTAACTTGCTTACTCTAGCACGAGTATGCTCACATAAAGTCTGACACAACTTAGCATAAAGGCCTTCACATATCTATCTTGTTTAGTAGTCATCCGCATGAATTTTGAAAATATTTAGACTCATTGTATGGAATATCCCATGGAACATTGAGAGAGAGAGCATCTATAACATAACCTATGAATGATGTTCAAAGCTGAGAGAATCGATACAACGGTCAAGGACGTAAAACCATGCTTTGATAACAAAATGTCATGCCCTGTCCCTGAGGTAACAAACGTCCTCACATGGGCGTGATACCACGTGAGCTTAAGTTTTGCTCGCGCAAGGCAGACACCAAAATTGTCGATGAAATGCTAAGCCACCGAGTTGCACATATAATCCCTTACTAGCAAAAATTTGAACAAACACAAGTATAACATAAAATCAAGCTATTTATTAATATTGAAACAAATGTTACACGACATTAGGCAAAAGTTACATATCGCTCAAGCTCTCTCTCTCTCTCTCGATACAATAAAATGTGTCAAGCAGCTTACAACTTGGGATAATACATAGATGATATTCTAATACATTATGTCTTGTATATGGTTCTTCAGTTCCGTTTGCATTGCTCCAAGGCTTTAAAGCGTGCTCCAACCCTTAGCTCGCACGAGAATTTTTTTTGCACAGAACGAGGTACTCCTATACCCTGCAAGCAACTTGGTGGGTTATTAGTACATTGAATGCACTGGTGGGGAGGCTTATCGCCCACTCAACAAAACCAAACATGTAAATATATTATGTGCACACTATCATTATGTTGTCTTACTTGTCTTGCCTAAGGATCAGTTTTATGGCAATAATATCAAGCCTACTCGTGTTACAGCATAACGCAACGTGTCACAAAATCTTAAGAGTAAATGACAACTTACCAACTTATCATTTGTCCTCCCCTGTCTAAGTTAAACCATGTTAACCAGCATATAATATATGAACAAAAAAAATAAAAGGAGTGCTTACGAACTTAATGTTACGAACGTGTTCTCGACTCGGCGTGTTACACTTGACTAGTTAGCGTATCTTGCATCCATTCTAGAGTAGAAGGTGTCGTGCATCAAATTCTCTTATCATAGGTATCAAGTGTTCTGACCACGACTAGTGCATCACGCATCAGACATGTGCCAAACGACTTGCACGCTGATTGTTGCTCGCATGCCGACTTAATCTATATGAAACTGTCACTGACATAGCCATAAAGGACGAGTTATAGTCTTTGATGGGATGTGGTGCAATGCTAGGTACCAGTGTCACCCCCACTTTTCCAGCTAGGGATAAATTGGTAATTTAGCCTAGTTATTTATTTTTAGGAATATAATATTTATATTAGTGGGCTAGCCTATTTAATTTGACTTGATATTAATGGACCTAAATTAGACTTGTTATGACAAATATTGAGCGAACATGGACTAGGCCCAATGAATCCATTTTCACTAATTAACTAAGGAGAATTAGTTTTATTACAATTAGTGTAGAGACTTCCCAAATAGTCCTTCCTTAATCCTCTTCATAACTAGATGGAGAAGGGCAACTTGGTCATTGTACATTGCTTGGAGAGGGAGAAAACTTGGGGTCGGACACATATAGGCCACTCTTTCTTTCTCTCCTCCTCATTTGCATTTTATTTTGATCCAAAAATCTAGATCTCTAATTTTTTCCACACTTTCTCTATCAATTTCTCTCTCATTTCACTTTTATCCCTCCCTTATTTTTCATTCCTAAACAATTTTTGGAGCTTGGAGAAGCAAGGAGCACAAGGAGGAGGAGCATTGGTGAAGAGTTTGTGTCCGGATCGTGTCCACTTGAGTTTTTATTGGGAATCCATCTCTCAATTGGTAATTTCTAATTTTTTCTCATTATAACTTCCAAATCATGCATTTAACCACTAGAAAATTATCCTATGGCATAGGACTACTTATAGGAATAATTTCTAGGCTATTTGGTAGTATATTATGTATTCTACATAGAGTTTTATGTCAATTTTAGAGAAAATATGATATTGGTACACCAAGTATTTGTCATTAGGTTTGGAGGACTTAATTAGGCTGTATTAGTATTATGAGACTAGCTACGTGTCCACAATTGGATACGAGTAGGCGATATCGTAATACTTTGTGATACGGGATAATTTTGGAGATTTTTCCTTCGACACGTATGATACACATGCTATATTTTATCATAACACATAGTTTAGCTAACTAGTGACTTATTTAGGCTTTAATCATCATTTATGGCATGTTGGTAGGCTTTAATTTACGTTTGGAGAAGTTTGGAGTGCGTATAATGAGCGTATCCTAGCGTATCCCAATTATGCACCACAAGTGTTTGGTTGAATGCCTAGTTGTTTAGTTTAGCATTGATATTCAGATTTATGTATATATATTAACTTGTTTGTGGGTTGTGATGTATTCACATGTAGGTGTGACTATGATCATTAGGTGACAGGGTGTGCTTGTGTGTGCATACAAGGGTGGGTGTGTATAATGTGCCGTGCTCTAGTGAGGGTAGTGAAGGATGTGTTGTAGAAGCATAAAATACGCTGAGGAATTATACGCGTATCATACAGTCAAAAATCCTAACATACATGAAGTCAGCGTAAAACAGAGCTTCAGCGCTGTGTGGCGTAAAATATGACTTCAGAGCTATTGGCGTAAAACAGAGCTTCAGCACTATTTGGCGTAAAATAGAGCTTCAGAGCTACCTCATAAAGCAGCGCTTCAAGGCTGTTTTGGCATAAAAGGTTGCTACACCTCCCCCCGGCGTAAAATACGTTTGTTTTTAATGCAACGTAAAGTCATACGAGGAACTCTTTGTATTCCTTGGATGAATCCGTCAGACAAAACAGTGAACCTGACTCCTGACAAAAGTACTGCACGACGATCGAGAGGACGGCTGTGATGATAATTTTGCACAGAGACCCAAACTGTCGTTTAGTGACACATCCTTGATACAAGTCATTTTTTACGCATTCAAGGAATACGTTGCCTATTCTATACAGGCAGAGATAAGTTTTTACGCTCAAGATGAGACAAAATCAGTCGCCACGTTAAAAGCTATTTTTCGTACAGAGCTCGAGGCATATCTCGGCATTTAATGCACGAGATTGAGGCATATCTCTGCATTAAATGCATGAGATCTGGTTCTATTTTTAAACGATTGGGAGAGCTAAAACTGTGACTAATACGCTCACATCACCATCCTTGCGTTTTACGCCAACCAGGCTATTTTTAACTATAGGAGTACGTCGTATGCTATCTCCTCGAAATACGCCAACTCAGGCTATATTTGCAAAGGTACGTGATAGGGCTATTTAGCCCAGAATACGCTCAAGACCTCAGTCAGGAAGGATAATTGGCTATTTTTACACTAGTTATCTATTATTCATCCAACATCAAGTTTTACGCAAAATTTGTTTTTACGCCAACAAGACAGCTATTTGGCTTTTTACGCCAACAAGACAGCTATTTGGCTTTTACGCCAATAAGACAGCTATTTGGCTTTTACGCCAACAAGACAGCAATTTGGCTTTTATGCCAACAAGACAGCTATTTGGCTTTTTACACCAACAAGACAGCTATTTGACTTTTACGCCAATAAGAAGCTATTTGGCTTTTACGCCAACGAGACAGTTATTTGGCTTTTATGCCAACCGTCTTTACGCAAGGGGCAGTTACCTACGTGGCTTGCATGTCATGATTTTCGAGAAACAGTTATACGCGTTACCTCATAATGGGACACGTGTCATACGCAGATTCAGAAGATCATTCAAACGTGGGTAGCAGTTATTATAACCGCCGTGTAAAAGATGCCACTTTCTTCACAGTTTGGTTTCTACGCCAACTGGACAATTATTGTGATTGATCTCTATAAATAGAGACCTCTAGTCACAGGGTAAGGGAGATCGGAAAAGGAGTAGAGAGCATAGACAGAGAGTGTTGATTGACAACTTCGGCAACGAGAATTCAATCCCACTTGCAACCTTTGAAGCTTCTTCTTTTTCTATAGCACTTCTTCATCATCGTGTGGTCCAAGGGACAAAGTGATCGACCGCATAACAGACTCCTATAACAATTTTTCCCTAGAATCATTTTTTTATTGTACTTAACATCCTCGTATTGGATTAATTGTACTTTTTTTCTTGTTTGTAAACAAAGAAAGGGTTTCGTATAAACCTAGTTTCATTTTTTTTGTTTATCATCAAACACAAGATGGCGACTCTGCTGGGGACGACTTTCTCATCTGACGAGAAAGCAATTGCTCAACACGATGCTGTATCCATTGGATAGATGAAGAAGACTTTGGTCGTCCAATTCGACCAATCTGCTTATGAAGACATGCTTCATGCAGGGGGTAGCTCTCATTCCCTCTCTGTCCAGAACAACAGAAAGCTGCATAAAGTGTGGATGCCCAAGACATCCTCTACCCTTCCTGCAAGCTCTCCTTCTCTGATCAACAAGGTTGTGACTACACGGCCTATACGCCTTGTGCGTAAAAATTTGTCTCCCGTCTATGACATGGCAGACAAAACTTCTAGCAATGCCTCAGTGCCAATCCAGAAGTCTCAAATGCGCTCTGCGCGTAAACTTCGTCTCCCGTCTGTGACGTGGTAGACAAAACTTCTGGCAATGCCCCAGTGCTAATCCAGAAGACTAACACGCGCTCTACGCGTAAAACTTTGTCTCCCATTTGTGACGTGGCAAACAAAATTCCTAGCAAGGCCTCAGTGCCCGCGCGAAAATTCAAACGCGCCCGACGCGTAAAAATATATCTCTCGTCTATGATGAGGCAGATGGACCCTGGGATCACATCAAGGGAAAACGAGTGGCGGATCTCCCAACCTCTAGGCTAGTACGCCCACAAGAGAAGAAGTTGCCCACTCTTCAGATTACGCGTGACGCTGGAGGCCGCATGAGGACTTTTCCTGTATTACGCAAACCAGTGCCAAACTCTAAATTACGCCAAGATAAGCCTGTCCGTGTAAAGAAGACCCATTTTACGGAAAAATACGCTCCTCAGAAGGATGATGGATCGTATGCTACTCACATGGGAAACTATGGTATTCTTATGGCGGAGAGAGGGTTATGGTTCCCAATCTCCACTTTCTTACTGATGTAAAAAGGCATAATAAGCCTTCTTATTCTGTTAGTCCCCCTGATTTGCGTAATTTCTTGATCCAAAAATGCAAAGACAGGGGTCAAAATCAAGATTTAGTGCCCCTAACTACCAAGTATGGGGAGATTATGTGGGAAGTAGCGTCAACATCTAATGTCGTCACGATATATGGGCCACATGAAGAATCTGTCTTTATTGTTCCACCTACTAGCAACGATCAGCATCTAATAGTCTTCGGTCGAATGCAGAATAGACTGATTATACAAGAAGATTCTCACGAGTCTGATGTTGGGAAAATACAAGTCCACAGATATAGCCCACAGGCTTTAAAGATTATGCGAAACATGGGTTATGATTTGAAGTTGAAGCAAGGCCTCAATTATGAAAAATGCAGACGAATACCATTGCATGGTGATCCTTACTGTCAACGAACTCGTTTTGGGTTAGGGTATACTGTATCTCTTGCAAACTCCAAAACTCCAGTCTGATCCTGTAATACCAGAGGCAGGTCCTTCTAAATCATCTTCTGTGGACAAAGGCAAACAAAAAGAAGAGAAAGAACCAGACAACGACATATCTGGGGGTAGTCTCCCTCGACAAAGCAGAGCAGCATCCAAAGCTGGGGGTAGAATTCCCTCTGTGTCCGAAGATGAAGCAACTATGACCATCTTCCCTGAAGACCGTACGACTCAGGTATCGGAAGCCCGAAAACCAAAGGGGACTTTCTCCTTCAACGAGGATGACATCATTGAAATCTTCAATATATTGATGAAGGAAAACAAACTTCGGCTACCCAACATCAGATATCCTGAAAGGGCTGGTAAAGTTGATGAGCCAGAATATTGTCTCTTTCATCGTTATATTCATCACCCCATAAAGGCATGCTATGTACTGAAAAGGAAAATCTAGGAGTTGATTGACGCCAAAGTCATCACTTTGCATTTATAAACGAGAAGGCGGTCACTGCAAATTGATCTCACTCCAACGTGACAATTTGCCCCCCTCAATAGGTACCGGATGATGAGTCTCAACAATCTCCCCAGAGGAACAACCTCCAGATCTATCCCCACTCAGTAAATCACTCTCCAGTAAATTTTTTGGACATTGGTTCACGTTCATATTACCTCTGAACTGTTGTCCAAATAATTTTTCCCCAGCTGAGTATGCCATGTCCAAGTGACCTCTGAGCAAAACCTCCCAGGTTGTTGCTATCGATTAGTTCACGTCCATATTACCTCTGAACTACGTCTTTCCACTTTCTCCAGCAGAGTAAATGTTCACTTCCATATACCTCTGTCCTATTTTTCTTTACCCCCATAGAGTCATATCTTACAATGTCCACATTACCTCTGAGTAAGATATTTTCAGAACTTTTCCATGTCCACATTACCTCTGAGTGAAGTTCTTCTCTTCGACTTTCTACTATCATGTTCGCATAACCCCCGATAGTGCTAATCATTTTAGCTTATTATGTGTACTTAACGTACGCCATGGATAATGAGTCCATAACCCAGATGTACAAATCAACTCTTGATTCTTCATCCCCAGCAAGCGCCTATATGCAACATTTTCCCCTTCGTTATAAATTCTTGAAAGCCATCATCCGTATCCAAGAGTCCCGGATACGCAATGGATGATGAGTCCCTAAAATCTCCCTAGAGGAGCAATCTTTAGGTCTACTTGCACACTCCCGCAGTGACTATTCAAACCAATCTCGTTAGACGCTAGCCATGCTCATATTGCCTCTGAGCTATCATCCCATCAATCTCCCCAGCGGAACGATCCTTTGGTCTATCTTCATATTCGGATAGACCACACTCAACAAATCACTCCTCAAATAAGTTTTTCGGACACTAGTTCACGTCCATATTACCTCTGAACTGCTGTCATAAGATTTCTCTCAGGATGAGTTTGTCATGTCCATATTACCTCTGAGCAAACCTTCCGGATTCGACTATCGATTATCATATCCATATTACCTCTGATATCGGTTGTCATCTCAACTTAGCACCCATACTTAACTCTAAGTACGCCAGTGGTGTTAAGTCCACAAACACTGCCACGTCCATATTACCTTTGACAGGGCTTGTCTTGGGTCCACAAAAAAAAAACCCAGTGGGATGCCCGCAATGGAAACGAATTGTTCATGTCCATATTACCTCTAAACTATCCTCATTTTCTCCAGCAAAGAAAAATTTAGTTCACGTCCATATTACATCTGAACTACGTCTCTCCACTATCCCTACAGTGTCATGTTTTACAGCGTTCATATGTACCTCTGTCGGGACTTGTCTCAAATCTATTACTTGCACTAACGTGCGCAGAAAGTGATGGGTCTACAAAAAAAATCCCCCAGCAGGATGTCTTTACTACCCACAAAACCTATCACGTCCATATTACCTCTGATAGGGCTTATTTCAAACTTATTATTTGTACTCAACATACGCAACAAATAATAGGTCCACCAAAGATCCCCCAGTGGGATGTCCTCAACAAACACGGTATTATACTACGTCCATATTACCTCTGGTACGATATCTGAAGTTTACACAAACAATCGCAAAGAAATGGAGGGCCCTTATGTGATTGAAACAACATTCTCAAATGGCGCTTACAGATGAGCCAAGCCTAATGAAGTTTTGATAATGGCTCCTATCAACGACAAATCCCTAAAAAAAAAGTACTATGCTTGATCTCCTTTGCTTAATGGAGTATGACGAAGATCTTATTTTGGCGATACTACGTACAAAGGTTAGCTGAATCATATTCTATCAGGTTCATGTGACCTCTAAATAGATATGCTTAACTAATTTGTAAACCTATCATGTTCATATTACCTTTGATAGTGTTTTGTATACAAATTTAGTTGGATTATCTTCTATCAGGTTCATATTACCCCTGAATAGATTTACATTCAGCCAAACCTTACCGAAAGTATATCATGTTCATATTACCTCTGATATCACTTTTATCTTAGCCTATCATTTATATTCTAAAGTGATAGGTCCACAAAGTCAGAAAATGTATCTTTATTATCTCTAAGAAAATAAGGAGCAAAAAGTAAAAAGTACATCATTGGAGAGGAGCAGTTAAATCGCGGATCTGTTGCGCCAAAGCATCCATCCTATCATTCCTGGAGTTTAAAATGTTGGTGCGAGCCCGTTCCAGCCTTGCCTCGTCATTGCTCAAGAGAGATAGTTCGGACAGAGTATCAATAAAACTTGCGTGGATGACACCCACATGTGTCAAGTTCTGCCGAGCTGTACTCACTTGGCCCTCCAATACATTACGAACAAGCGATGCCTTGAGAAGCCTCTCCCTTGTCTGAGCAAGTTCAGCCTCCAATTCATGAACCCTCACTTCGTATCCCTCACATTCGGCCTGGCACTGAGCTAGCTGAGGAATAATCTCTACCAATACTGCTCGCTCTTTCTCCATCTCATGTTGATATTCCTGGATGGATTTGTTTAAAGTTTCAGTCTTCTGAGCAAATTCCGTAGTAAGGGAGTCGTACTCAGCCTGAACCAAGTCATTGATGCTGCCTTGGGATAGTTGCAAATATTCGTTAATGGGTTATTCTAAACTATTAACTATTTCCTCTAGCGCATAAGCTCTTTTAACGTCATTAAAATTTCTAATCGGCGCTATAGTGAGCTTGGAGGACGTCTTCAGAGCATCAAAGCCTAGATTCTTCTCCAGCACCATGGATATCAATTCTTTCAAAGTGAAGTAGAATATGCTAGTGTATTGTTCAACTAGCATAGCAAAGATCGAATGTACGCTGGGAGTTGCCACAATATCGGTAAATCTCTTTTCTGGAACGTCGACAGAGGATGTTACCACAGTCGTCGCTTCAACAGATGGCACGACAAAAGAAGAGAAACCAACAACGGTTGGAGTTGTTGGCATGCTTGACGAAGGAGGCACGGTCGAGATGGTGGGTTCATCCTCCTCTGATGTTATTTGAACTGCTACTAGTGGGATGACACCCGTGAACGTTGCGGATGAAAGATCGGCAGTTTAAAAGTATGCTTCGTCGACGTCAGGCGCCGCCGTTTCATTAGCTGGATCCGCAAGAAAATCAGAAGTTGTGTCAACTCGCCCTCCCCCGAGATGTCTTCGCCTGAAAATAAGATAAGAAAAAGTTAATATCAATTTGATGTTAATTTTCCTGAAAAAAGAGTGAAGACAACATTTACCCATGGCCGATGGTATGTATATTGCGTCTGCAGCCTGTATAGCTAAATTATTTCTTAATGATGCTAAATAAGCTGTCATACCTGGAGAAGAGGGTGCACCAACTGACGTTTGAGGGTAATCATCCCAGTCGTCATCCAGATCCACTCGAGGTTCATCGGGTGGAATCTCACTTGAGATACTTACAAATGAAGGAGGGCTAGTCCCATTATTTATCTTGGTAAAGGTATATTGATTCTTATTATGCTTGGCCTCGAAGGCGATCTAGAAGCACTACCAGTAACGGTGGTAGCGACAGCAGTAGTGGACAAAGAATCTCCAGCATTGTCAGCTGGAACTGTGGAGGTTCCCTTTCTAAAAGGCGAAGGACCTCTGATCAAAGAATCATCCCCAACAGGGGAAACAATTGGCTAACTCCTAGAGGCCCCCTTGGTGGAAGTCCTTTTAGGACCTCCGGTAGTCAGCTTCTTCTTGCGGGGGAAAGGCTCTTTCAGAGTGGAAGCCTTTCATTTACTAGAGATTATGAGAGGCTCTGCTGGCGGAGCTATTACGCCTCTCGGCAAAATCAATAAATAATCATCTGCACCGGTGGTTTCATCACCTTCATCAGAGGAGACGGATGGTATCTCTTCTCTCCCAGTGGACCTATGGGAGGGCATCTTGAAACTTCCATGAACATCAAAATCACGATGGAAGGTATTGATGGACACATAAAACTGTACGTACGAATGAAGAATCCGCAGCTCCGTGAAGAGAGAAGTCGCGGGCACAACAAAGGTTGCTCTGGTACAACCCATTATGAAGTACCGCCATCCTCTAGCTCCATCAATAAGTTCACCTTTGAACTTGAAGCTGGTGATGGGATTCTCCACATGCAACTGATCATACCCAAATTGCCAGGCGAAACGGCTAGGCAGATAAGGCTCCAAGTAGCAGTGGTCCTCACTTCTGTACAGCAGATGGGAAGGTCTAATACAGATCAACCAAAAAAAGGCTTCAGGAGAAAGAATAGTCTTTCCCTGACCTGCATCCTGAAGTTTCGTCCCCTGTTGATTGATATGTACGGGAGGGGACGATGCAGAAGAACGTCCAACTATTGGCAAAATTTAGTGCTAGCCGACAGTCTATGATGCTAGTCACATTCCAATAAGAACTCCTATAATTCAATAGGAAGTTATTGCCCGAACCACTGGCCGATCCGGGAGGCATCACTCTGGTGTTGTGAAGGATTAACCATCCTATCAGATATAAGAATGGCAATTCCACTCTGGGATATCCTTCACGCTGTGTATCATCAGCCAGCAGTCCCTCAGTAATGTCCCTCAGGCCAGCTTGAATCCTGCACACCATGGCAGGAAGCAGGCCCAATATTGCTCCAAATACCAAATGCACTGTGGGCCATAAGGTATTGCGATGAATGCGATCCACAGATGCGATGCCAGGCACCACCCATCGGCGTAGCCAAACAGAAAGAAAGCCAGCCAGTTGAGCTTCTCTTGACAGAGGCTTTCGGCAGTGCCTCATATAGCTGTAGGCTTTGGTTCCTGTAGGATAACCCCCTATCTCTTCATTGAGAACACAATCTTGAGCCCCCGCATCTTCAATAAGATCGTCGATTATGTTGGCATTGAGAATGCTCAAGGGATTCAAGGGTTTATCTCTGCTATCTACAACCTTGTCCTGCTTAGCATTTCTAGCTTGATGGAAGAAGAGGTAGGATACCCATTTGTTGATATGAGCCAAATCAGAGGGCTCTTTGTAGAAGGTGGTGCATGCAAGGTAGTGGCTCATCAGCTCTTGGTACACTGCCACTGCCCGAGGGTGGGTATCCTTCAGCTCCCTATTTGTGGGAACGTACTCTTCATAAGGAGTGTCTCCCATTGGCAGCTTTGAGATGTCTGCCATCTCATGAAGTGCTAGGCCCAACTCATCTACCGGAGTGGCGAAAGTCCCAGTGAGCGAGTTATATCACTCCATCAAAGCTAAGAACAAGTTGGGGTTGAGAGGAAGCCCAACACTAGTAGCACTCACAGCCGCAAATAAGCCAATACTTTCCATCTCCATCTGAAAGTGCTTCAGGGCCCATGCAGTTAAACTGGCCCATCGAAGATTCTGGGGGCTAAGCCATCTACTGGTGCGAGGGTTAACCTTGGGGTATACTCCTCCCTGCCCCATAAAGTCATTGTAGAAAGTCGCTATTTGAAGCGGCTGAATCAGTCAAGTGTCTTCACTCGGGATGCTGCCCGACAGTAATCCTCTGAAAGGCATGACAGGGCCTGAGGGACTGCTTACAAAGGACCCTCGGTTCAATCCTTTCTAATAAAAGATTTTCCCTGGCTGGCCGTAAAGATCGGGAGTCAGAGTCCATAACATATTTCTGGGATATGTGGCATGGAAGAATGCAGAGATAGGGTAATCTCTGGGCATCTTTGGCAGATACATGATCGTTCCCTCAGCAGAAAATACCTATCTTCCTTCTTGGGCTTGGTCTGAGACTGCTTATCAATAATGTCCCCGAATAAAAAAGCTGATTTCTTATACTCAGTCCCATCTATGTATGTCAAAGGCTCCCCACTGATCATACTTAGCAACATTCGTTCTCCTTGGGCCGAGATCAGAGTTCTCCTTTCTTGAGGATACTCGTTTCCAGAGATGGGGAATGTCACATGGGACAAGTCCTCCAGATAGTTAGAATTCAGCATTCCAGCAGCAGAGCCCATCACTTCAGCCAGAGGGGGGATCTGTAGGTCCACTACAAGAAGCAAGAAAACAAGTCAGTTTTACGCTAGATGCTACACTCTTGCAGTATACGCCAAAACTTGACAGTCTGAGTTTTTATGCCAGACTGCAAAAATTTGACTTTTTATACTGGAATTTACTTCCAGTGCGTAAAAACTCAAAGTTTGCAGTATACGCCAAAACCTAACAGTCTGAGCTTTTACGCCAGACTGCAAAAATTTGAGTTTTATGCTGTAATTTACTTCCAGTGCATAAAATACAAGGTTTACAGTATATGCTAAATTTTGATAGTCTGAGTTTTTACGCTAGACTGTAAAAATATGGAATTTTACACTGACACATTAGGATTGTGGGCGTATTGGCGTATACACGTACAACGTGTGCGAAGGATTTTTCTCCTCTCAAAGTCTTTACCTGTAATGCCCGGAGCGCAGCTAGACGACGAAGCACTTCGTTCAGAATGAGGCTCGCTTGGCCTAGTAGTAGTCGTTCGTGCTTGAGCAGAGGAGCGAGATGAGGAAGCGGCTTTATTTCCCTTAGCAGCGGAGGCCTGTTTTGGTGCCATGGCGAATCAGAGTTCTCAGAAAAGAGATGAAGACGAAGAGTTCTTAGAAAGAGGCAAAAAGTTTTCAAAAAGAGACGAAGGGTTTTTCTCTCTCACGACCTAGGGCTATTTATAGAGTTCAGATAACTCTTCGAATCCTTAACCAAATCCGATCTTATCTGATCAGTTATGATTTGGGACCACGTCAGCCGATCATTTGAAAAGGAAGACGGACAGTCATGCTGCGTAACGAATACCTAATTTTACGCATAGAGCAAGGATCCACAGTTTTACGCTCAGAAGCTACAGATCTATAATTTTACGCTCAGAAGCTTTTACGCTCAGAAGCTACAGATCTACGGTTTTACGCTCAAAAGCTACAGATCTATGATTTTACGCTCAGAAGCTTTTACGCTCAGAAGCTACAGATCTACGATTTTATGCTCAGAAGCTATAGATATATAATTTTACGCTCAGAAGCTACAGATCTACGATTTTACGCTCAGAAGCTATAGATCTATGATTTTACGCTCAGAAGCTTTTTCGCTCAGAAGGTACAGATCTACAATTTATTGCTCAGATGCTACGGATTTATGATTTTACGCACATCTTAAGTTATGCGGGACAGATCAGTTGGCAGGATATGCGTATATCTTGATAATTCGGGTCTTATACTCGAGAAAGCCAATTTTAAGGGTTTACGCAGAAAATGCTCCTTTTTTGTTACAAAACATTGCAAATGTCGAAATACACAGATGTCAGCATTGAAGATGACTCTTCTTCTTGGGCCATTGGAAGTTCATTCGAAGTCTAGCCAGAATCCTTTACATTTAGTCAGGTATGGCCTGCTCGAAGAAATGACGACTCAGAATGACTCCTCGTCCACAAAAACAGCATGGACCATTTCATGCTTCATTCAAAGTATTTCAAATTATAAGAAATTTGAAAACTTTGAAGGGGGTCTTGTAGAATCATGAAATACGATGAGGAATTATACGCGTATCATACAGTCAAAAACCCCAACATATATAAAGTCAGCGAAAAACAGAGCTTCAGCACTGTATGGTGTAAAATATGACTTCAGAGCTATTGGCGTAAAACAGAGCTTCAGCACTATTTGGCGTAAATATAGCTTCAGAGCTACCCTCGTAAAGCAGCGCTACAAGGCTGTTTTGGCGTAAAAGGTTGCTATACCTCCCCCCGGCGTAAAATAGGTTTGTTTTTAATGCAACGTAAAGTCATACGAGGAAGTCTTCGTATTCCTCGGATGAATCCGTTAGACAAAACAGTGAACCTGACTCCTGACAAAAGTACTGCACGACGATCGAGAGGATGGCTGTGATGATAATTTTGCACAGAGACCCAAACTGTTGTTTAGTGACACATCCTTGATACAAGTCATTTTTTACGCATTCAAGGAATACACTGCCTATTCTACACAGGCGGAGATGAGTTTTTACGCTCAAGATAAGACAAAATCAGACGCAACGTCAAAAGCTATTTTTTGTACAGAGCTCGAGGCATATCTCGACATTTAATGCAAGAGATTGAGGCATATCTCTGCATTAAATGCACGAGATCTGGTTCTATTTTTAAATGATTGGGAGAGCTCAAACTGTGACTAATACGCTCATATCACCATCCTTGCGTTTTACGCCAACCAGGCTATTTTCAACTATAGGAGTACGTCGTATGTTATCTCCTCGAAATACACCAACTCATGCTATATTTGCAAAGGTATGTGATAAGGCTATTTAGCCCAGAATACGCTCAAGACCTCAGTCAGGAAGGATAATTGACAATTTTTACGCTGGTTATCTATTATTCATGCAGCATCAAGTTTTGCCAGAATTTGGCTTTTACGCCAACAAGACAGCTATTTGGCTTTTTACGCCAACAAGACAGCTATTTGACTTTTACGCCAACAAGACAGCTATTTGGCTTTTACGCCAACAAGACAGCAATTTAGCTTTTACGCCAACAAGACAACTATTTGGCTTTTTACGCCAACAAGACAGCTATTTGGCTTTTACGCCAATAAGACAGCTATTTGGCTTTTATGCCAATAAGACAGCTATTTGGCTTTTATGCCAACGAGACAGTTATTTGGCTTTTATACCAACCGTCTTTACACAAGGGGCAGTTACCTACGTGGCTTGCATGCCATAATTTTCGAGAAGTAGTTATACGCATTACCTCATAATGGGACACGTGTCATACGCGGATTCAGGAGATCATTCAAACGTGGGTAGCAGTTATTATAATCGCCGCATAAAAGATGCCACTTTCTTCATAGTTTGGCTTCTACGCCAACTGGACAGTTATTGTGACTGATCTCTATAAATAGAGACATCTAGTCACAGGGTAAGGGAGATCGGAAAAGGAGTAGAGAGCACAGACAGAGAGTGTTGATTGACAACTTTGGCAACGAGAATTCAATCCCACTTGCAATCTTTGAAGCTTCTTCTTCTTCTACAACACTTCTTCATCATCGTGTAGTCCAAGGGACAAAGTGGTCGACCGCAGATCAGACTCCTATCTTTTTTCCCAGAATTATTTTTTTATTGTACTTAACATCCTCGTATAGGATTAATTGTACTATTTTCTTGTTTGTAAACAAAGAAAGGGTTTCGTATAAACCTAGTTTCATTTTTTTGTTTATCATCAAACACATGTGTACTCAGTCTTGAACCACTGTGTGTACTAGTGTATTAGATTTGTGTTAGTTATACTAGGCTGTGTGTGTGTATATATATATATATATATATATATATATATATATATATATATATAGGTATAAGTAATGTCGGGTTGTAGGAAGGTAAAGGAAATTGGGCTCATAACAACAGCAAGGTCAGGGGTCCTGTGTTTAGTGTATCATAGTGGTGGGTTTATGTATAACTGTGTGGGTTCCTTGAGTGTGCAGTGAGGAAAAGAGAGGCATGTGGTTTCAGTTGGCAGTTGTGGGAGGCCTGTGGAGTGGTACAGTCTTGTGTGTGTGTGTGTCTGTGGTTAAGTATGAGTGTAGTTTGGGAGGGGGTTAACTGTTAGTGTAATTATGGTGATTGTTGAGGCTTGTGTGATAAGGTGTACACAGCAGGCTGGTAGCATATACAAAAATTACAGAGGCATGTATTGCAGTATGACTTGCAACAGAAGTGCTTGGTGTCTGCAGGGAAGTTTATTAACAGTTGTTGCATAATTAAGAAGCAATTGCAACATCAGGAATAATGTGTCTCAGTCCTATACACAGTAGCTAGGATGGAGTGTATATGTGTTGATTGTGTACTGTAGAATCTGGATATGAACATGAGAGTCGTGTCAGATCTGGGTATCGGTGATGAGGGTAGTACCAATGAGGGGGAAATAAGAGTTAAACTGGGATGTGCAATAGGAATTAGACTAGAGCATCAGTAGCAGTATATGTATGTTATACATGATTGCGTATCAGAGTTTAGGGGTAGGCATGTGAATTATGTCAGGGTATTTCCAGTATCGAGTGTGGAGAGTGTTTCAATTCTAGGATGTGTGTGTACATGTGTGCTAGGGGTAAGTGAGGCTTGTGTGTGTAGGTTGGTGTCGTGTAGGGTCTGTGCGTTATAGAGAAACTCGACTTTAGTTGTAATCTCACTTAGCAGCTATGTACTGCAGGTATCCTATTGTATCTGCAAGTCCGCAGATAGTAGGGACGAGATGGAGGATTGGTTGCCGCCTGCTCGAGGCATTTGTTACAGAGTGCAGAGGAGTTTAGGGAGGAGCTTGAGAGCTCAGTTCAAGTTATAGTGAGGTGAGGTTGAGAGCTTATTTGCTCGTAATATAGGTGCAACTTGAGTTAAGGAGTTGCAGGGGTATTACAACAACCGTATTGTTGTTTGGGCAGGATAGGCAGGCATTGGAGTTGGAGAATGCAAAGGCAATGCATGCTAGTATGATTAAGAGTGTTTTAGGGTTAGTGTAGGGGTGTTCAAGTAGACTGGTGAGATGTGAGTGGAGGTGAGCTATGTGACATTGAGTGCAAGAGAGTAAGGGTTTTAGAGTTTGAGTGTATTTATGGCAAGAGAAGGTATTAGTGGTATACTGGGTATGAAGAGTAGGGAGTATCAGTTTCAGATAGTAAGTGTTGTTGCAGTGTGACTTGTGGCAACACAAGGAATGCAATAAAAGGGAAATAACATGTATCTGTGGGTGTTGATATGAGTATCAGGTGGTGTGTATTGTATTATGTTATATGAGTTGATTAAGGTAATGCTGGGGTAGAGTGAGGTAGTAGGGTATTGACTAAATATCAAGGTATTAGCAAATAAAATGGGTTATGGGCTAAGAAATCATAAGTTATGGATATATATATAGGTCTATATAGTATATTATGATATTAATATGACCTAGAAGACCTAGTATTAACAAAGTATTACTAATAGGTAATGAGTATATGTTCAGATACTACAAGTTATTGATGACATAGAGCTTGTAAGTATAAGTATATGATACTTGGTATTGGTATTAGCTAGTTAGTCTAGAAACTTAGTATTAGCAAGGTAATGGCTAGTTAGATCTAAAAAACCTAATTTAGTAAGGTTTGACTAGTTTGACTTAGTTTGACCTAGCTTGACTTGGTATTGACCTAGAATCATCACCATGAGATAGTTTTGCATATTTTTATTTCAAATCAATATTTAACACTTATATTCCTATATATAGGACTCTTGGACTCCAGTCGAGCATTATTTACTATTTCTTGCACCGGATACCAGGCGAGTACATTCTCTGATAGTTTCTATTATTTGATAATTACTATAATACAAGCATTTGGAAATATTTTACTTGATTCCAACACAGTGGTTACACGGACTGGTACTATATGGATCCTGTCAGGAGATGTCATCCCATTATCGTGTACTTTGGATACTCCTTCACACATACTTTATCATGTGCATCAGGTATTTCTTGTGCTCGTGTTCATTCGTGTATATTCGTGTTCTTCGTGTACTCATATTATATTAAAGTTTGTGTCGTGCCGTGATCGGATCCATGAGTATTGGTTGGGGGCAGAGGAAATGTTAGCTAGGTATGCGATCAAAGCCTAAACAATGTTAAATATTTAATGTTTAATATTTAAGTTAGACAATGTTTATCCAACGTTTAAGTAGACAATATTCAACCCAAGCCGATCACATATATAACTAGTATTTCAAATACTTAGTGTAGTTATAGTTCTTCTCTTTATTCTATTTTATTGCTATCATTGTATACCACATTGCTCTTGTTTACCTGTTTCTTCTACTATACTATGATATTGTTCATTTTTTTCTTATCTTGTATTACATGCTCTATTTCTGTTTATAGTCATTATCAATTGTCATGACCCGCACCCTGGATTTGGGCATGAGTCATGAGTACGCCCAGCCTACGCCGCCGTGTCAACGGTAGAACGCTGTACAATAAGCCATAAGTATAATCTACAACTCACAACATATATACATCTCCACACTATACTCAATTACAGGCACTAGTTTAAATGAATACACCAAGATGATAATGAAATAATAGTCTTGATGCGGGTTCAATGAATTTTTCCAAAAACTAAATATTGAAAGTACAATATTAAACTGTCGGAGAACAATCCGTTCCAAAATAACTAACAAAATTAACTACCACTAAACTACTCTATTACATACGGTATCTGAGCTGCTAACTCTCCCTGATCCTCCGGAAAGGCAAGATCAAGCTCTATTATGTCACTAGCATATGGTCCATAATGTGTAGGATTTGCATCCTTATTGTAATCACCTAAAATATTTATCCAGTCAGGAAAGGAACAAATACATCACAGTAAAATTAGTTCCAACACATGGTAGAAGCTATAAGACAATAAATAGCAAGAAATATATGATAGCAACAAACTTAACTCACAATAAAGCAACTAGAATAACAATGCTGAAATCATGTCATGGCAAACATATAGTACAATATCTCCAAGCAATGAAGAAATAACTGCAATTTATGGAAGAACAGATAGGAACAACTACTCTATGTGATTTAAAATACCTTGTTGACATGTGAACGACTAGGGGGTAATATCCGGCAAACCACACGTGTCGTGCATGCTGCTATTATTCCAGAAAGACCATGGGATAGAAATGGTAGTTCACACATCCACTAAGTATTTCCCCTCCTCACAAGTACACATGGATTCCAAACCAGTCACGAAGAAATAACAATAATCTAGAACAGTCACGTATCTTATAATAAGAATCCATCATACTAATCTGTGTAACAAGTGTCAAGAATCAAATAATCAATACTAAGCATGCATTATAGAGACTATCAAGCACTGAAAGTAATCACGTGACCGTATGCTAGCTGCCATGAGTCTCGAGTTGATAAAATTTAGTTCTTTGGACAAAATTTAGGAATTGACCTAAAAATCAAAACAAAAAGATTAAAATAATATTTTAGAGTAATTATTCCAGAATTAAATAAATTAAAATAAATTATCTTTTGATATGGTAAATTTTTAATACATAGGTTAGCAAATCGAGGCGATCTATTGACTAAAAAGTCAACTAATACAAACTCAACTTTCATGCGGGTTTTTCTGTAAATTTCAGCATCAAAAACATGCTAGAATTTATGTCTCGTCCGAATTCAAATTCGTTTGGGAATTATTGCACATACCAAAATTGTATTATGCAACAGTAGTTAATTCTTAACCTAGAAGTTCTACAGAATTAACAGTATAGAAATATTATGAATTAAATATTGGGAAAAACATATATCAATTATCTCCATGTTATCTTTCTAAAACTTTAAACGGTTCATGATTATGATTCCTGGTTCTCCCAAAATCGCAAAAACACCGAGACACATCTATTTTCGGATATGTTGTGCTCTACGAATTTTACAAAATTTAATATTCATAATTTCGTGAAACAATTTATATATTCATAAAACTAACCTCAATACGGTTCTAATGCAAGAAACTGGGCTACGTTTGGAGTCCAGAGCTATGAGTAATGGCTTCTGGAAAATAAAGGAAATCCTAGAAGACAATTCTCCAAAATCGACTAAAAGGAAACCCTAGAAATTATAAACTAATCACTGTATATATATAGGAGAGAGGGAGCAGCCGCAACTAAAGGCCTACCATGTGGCATCCATCCGCTGCTGCCCGCTCGGATCTAACGGCCAGCATTCAAGCCGGCTCGGCTCGGCTGAGTCCGAGTCGGATTAGGACTCGGCTCGGCTCAGCTCGGCTTGGCTTGGACGGCTCCACTCGCCCTCTCTCGCTGACAGCTGGGCCCCCTGTCTGGGCCGCGCTGGCTGACATGTGGGCCAGGCTACTGCTGACTGGGCGGGTTGGTTTAATTTAGGATTTTTTTTCTGGAAATTAGTTTTTAATTCGGTTTTTCTTAATTAACTCAAAATAAATGCTGAAAATAATAAGAAAATTTCCAGAAAATTCTAGAAAATGTATCTGATTATTTAGAACCTAAAATAAAAGTTTGGGATATTTTTAATTATGTTTGACCCTAAAATAAATTCTTGCAAGTCCTAGGAAATTAGTGTTACTAGATTTTAATTAACCAAAAATTATAAAAATAATCCCACTAGCCCCAAATTAACCTAAAAACAATATTTAAGCTAGAATTTCAGGATACGGAGGTTACAAGTCTACCCTCCTAAAAAAATTTAGTCCCCAAAATTTAGGGCAGAACAAATACAAGAAAAAAAATTACCTCATGGTGCAAAAAGATAGGGGTAACGCTCTCTCATCTCCTCTTCCCGCTCCCAAGTGGATTCACCGGGAGAATGATGCCTCCAAGCGACGCGAACCAAGGGAATTACTTGGTTACGAAACACCTTATCTCTGCGGTCTAGGATCTCCACCGGCTGCTCTGAATAATGGAGGCTTGGTCCAACCTCCAGCTCTGAATGATCTAATAACATGGCTAGGATCTGCCACATATCGTCTTAGCTGGGACACATAGAACAAGTTATGTACTCCTTCCAATGTAGGTGGTAAGGCTAGTCGATAAGCTACTGCTCTGACCTTCTCCAGAATATTGAAAGGTCCGATGAACCTTGGACTAAGCTTTCCACCTCCACCAAAATGAATCGTTCCACGTATCGGAGAGATCCTCAAGAATACTAAGTCGCCAACCTATACCAAAACAGGAACTTAACGCATGCTCTAAGAACGTAATAGATATTTAAATAAATGAATCCATACCTCAAAATCTAGCGGTCTCCTGTGGCTATCAGCCCACTGCTTCTGTCTGTCCTGAGCCACCCGAAGCCTCTCTCTAATCTGCTTCACCTTCTCTGTAGCATCAACTACCATCTCTAGTCCCAAAAGTACTCTCTCTCCTACGTCATCCCAAGATAATGGAGTTCGGCATCTCCTACCGTACAAAGCCTCGAAAGGAGATATCTCGATACTAGCCTGATAGCTATTGTTGTATGCAAACTCTACCAGGTGTAGATGATCCTCCCACGAGCCACAAAAATCTAGTACACATGTCCGAAGCATAGCCTCGAGCGTCTGAATAGTCCTCTCTGACTGTTCATCCGTCTGAGGGTGGTAAGCAGTGCTAAATTTGAGTTGGGTACCCAAGCTAGCTTGCAAACTCCTCCAAAAGACGTAAATCTACTATCCTGATCGGACACGATACTTACTGGAACTCCATGCAGCCTGACTATCTGTCTCACATATAAATCGACAAGCTTCTCCATGGACAATCCTACTTTGAAGGCAAAAAGTGGGCTGATTTGGTCAGCCTGTCAACAATGACCCACATCGAGTCCTTCCCTCCCGGAGTGCGTGGAAGTCCGAAAATGAAATCCTCGTGATATGCTCCTATTTCCACTCAGGAATCGGTAGTGGCTGTAACAATCCTCCTGGTCTCTGCCTCTCGACTTTGACCTGCCGGCACACTAAATATCTGGAGACAAAATATGCTACCTCTCGCTTCATCCCATACCACCACACGTGTTCCCTCGGGTCCTTATACATCTTGTCAGCTCCCGGATGTATAGAATACTGGGAACAATGAGCCTCCTGCATGATCTCTTCCCGCAGGTCCCCACTAGGCATACATAACCTAGTCCCGTGCCTTAGTGAACCATCCTCAGCAATAGAGAAGTCATCCATCAATCCTGCCTGCACTTGAGCTTTGAGGCTTCACAGACCCTCATCATGGTACTGTGTCTCTCGGATCTTCTCCATCAATCCTGACTGAATCTGTATGCCCATCATCTGCGTCTCCACTCCTGGAATAATAACCTCGATGCCCAGGCTATCCAAATCTGCTAATAAGTGACGATCCATTGTCAAGTACATCGCTACTGGATATCTGCTCAAGGCATCGACAACTGCGTTAGCCTTTCCTGGATGATACTGCAGTAAAATATCAAAATCCTTCATCATTTATAGCCACTGTCACGACCCGCACCCAGAATTGGGGCACGAGTACGCGAGTACATCCAGCCTACGCCGCAGCATCGGCGGTAGAACGCTGTCAAGGTCTTGATACTATCTAGCCAATCTCACACAAGCATCCAATCTCCATAAGGAGGCACGGATGACACAAATAAAATGAACACATACTCAATCACAGCACGATAAGATAGCGAAACAAAATTAATTACAACACAAGTCTAAAGTAATAATCAAACTCAACAATATCCAAGTCTCAATAAAATGCCGGAGACAAATCCGGTACCAAATAGTCTACTAAAAGAACTAACTAGAAGATTGGTGATTCCGGCTAGACCTTCCGGAATCACAACTAACTATCAAGCCCAAGTGCAGCTACTCACCATATGGTCCATAAAGTGTTGGCTACCGATCCTCTAAGGCATAGTCTGGAAAAATATTTCCAGTCAGGAAGGAGCAAAGTACAAATCTTAAATAACAGTTCCATTTAATTGATAAGGACTATAAAGCAATAAACATGTGATGCTAGCTACTGAGAAGACAGTGAAATAAATGCAATGGCAATTAAAGAGAGACAGGCAATATAAAGAGACAGGCAATAGGCAATATGATATAGTCAGTGCATGTATGAAAATAAAAAAAACAAGGAACAGCATCATATATGGGTGATGTAGTATATGATTTAAAATAGGGAACTGTAATCTATTCTAAGTGTTTGAAATAGTAGTTTCAAAATGTGATCGACTTGGGAACATGTACGATAGCTACAGGGCCTGGCTAATCATGGGTGAAGAGCATGATTAACACTTACATTGTTCTACACTACAATAAGAGGTTATGATCACATTTCTTACTAACTACTTCCCCGCCCCCAACTAGTACTGTGGATCCAACCATGACACGTCACGATACACGAGCAAGTCCAATCTATCATGTACGATGTCTAATATACATGTCGTGTACAATGTCAAACGATAATCAAGGTAACATCTCATGACTGCAGATCCAAGCTATACTAGTCTGTGTAGCACAGTGTCAAGGATTCAGATGTAACATTTCATGATTATTTAATTTATAGAAATTATCAAGGAATTGGAAATTATCAGAGAATGTACTTGCCTTGGGTCCTTAGCTGGTAATTATTGGTGTCCTGTTCCAGAATATCCCCTGGGTGAAGCAACAGTCCTAAAACACATCACAATAAAACTTGTATCAGGTGCTACCCTAACACACAGTCTATAAACACTGACCTCAGGGCCATGCCAGGCAGGGCACTAGTTAACTAGGGTCATCTAGTAGGGATACACATAAATATACACATCTTAATTAACATATCATTTATATATAATTTCTATCAATTACAATAATAGATATATGTAAAAATATATACTTTAAAATAAATAATACTTGTATATATATATAAACATAATAAATAATACTTGTATGTATATATATATAAACATAGTTCATGGAAAGGAATACAATACGATTTTATATTTGTATACATACTAAAAGAATTTAACATAATATATATATATCTAAAATATATGCCAATATAAATTATACTTGCTATAGTTGTACATTTACCAAAATACGTACATATATAATTAACATATGTCAAAATGCGTACATATCATATATGTACAAAAGTACATTTTCAGAATATACATATATATATTGTCAACAACATTCTTAAACATATTAATATTAATTCACCAATTTAAATTCATACTATATACCCAATATACATACATATACATGTGCATTAAATAAATACATACTTATACAACTAATTATACATACTTAATTATATAATTTATTTAAATACATACTATACTCATACAATTAAATAAAAATAAATAATATACATATTCATATTTTAAATACATACATTACCAATGTATTTATATACTATACATATATGCGTATTAAACATTAATTAAATAAATAATATACATATACATATATGAATTTATACTCATACGTATATACATATATTTCTACACATTAATTATATACAAATTAAATTAATACATACACTTACATTCACATTAATTAAATATATATAGATGCTTTACATTAATTATATATATACAAATACATATACCTTAGTTATATATATACATTAACATATTATATATATATATATATATATATATATATATATATATATATATATACATTAGTTATGTATTCATACCTAACAATGGTGAAGGAGGAAAGAGGTGAGGAGAAGGGGAGCTTACTGCGGGTTGGCTGGCTGGCCGCCGGACCGGAGGGGGAGCTCGACCGGGGTCGACTGATGGTGGGAGGCCGGAGGGTGCAGCCGGAGGGAGTTGTAGGTGGTGGTGGTGGTGGTGTATGTAGATGTAGGTGGTGGCCGGAGGAGATGACTAGCTAGGAGGAGGAGCAGCGGGGACAGGGTTGCCGGACCGGAGGGCAGTGGCTGAGGGGAGCAGCAGGGGTCGGGTCTGGCCGGTTGATGGCTGGACCGGAGGGAGAAGAACAGTCGGCTCCGCCGGCTGAGGTGTACGCAGAGGGGGACTCGGGGATGCAGGGGAGGAGTCGGTTGATGGTCGGAGTAAGTCGGCTACGGCGGAGGGAGGAATGACAGAGGGAGGAGGAGTTGATGGGGTTGGCCGCCGGAGGGGATTGACAGTAGGGAGGAGGGTGGAGAGAACTGAGCAGCGGTCGCCGGAGAGTTGCGGGTGTCGGGCTGAACAGGCCGGGGTCGGGTGAACTCCGGGTGAACAGTATTCCAGGTTCCCCCCCCCCCTCTCTTCCCTTTTGAATTTGAATTCAAATGAAAGAAGAAAGAAGAAAAAACCGCAATAAGAAGAAGAAGGAAGGAAGAAGGAGAAGAAGAAAAAGAAGGAGAAAGGAAAAAGCTACGGTTTGGTGTTGAGGGAGATGGGGGCTTGTGAGTAGGTGGGGAAACCTAGGTTTTCTAGGGATTAGGGTTGATGTGACATTAAATCGGGGAGAGGGTGTGAAATCAAGGGTTAGGATTGGCCCATTAAATGTGTGGTCCAGATTGGTCATGAAGGAAAAAATAATTCATGTAGGAATGAGGGTGAGGTTTAATTAAAAATTAATAGGGCCACCTCATTGGTTTAAACAATTGGGTGTTGACACCAAAAATGCAAATTTGCAAATTAGCCCCCTTAAATTTGGGTATTTGCACAGACGCATAAAATGACAAAAATTAGCGGGCGATTCGGTGGTCGGCATTTTGTAGGGTCAGGGGGCGCTGTAGGTTTGGTACGGGCTCAATTAGCAGGGCGCTGGAATTAAATTGGGATTTTCAGGATCGGTTAAAATAGTATCCTCAATTTAATTAGAAATAAATGCAAGTTGTGTTCTAAAATTAATTAGGAGTACATGGGGCCAAAATCAGGTCAGGTCATCAATACCAATAATGAAGACGACTCAGAACAGAATATTACCCTAATTTGGGCCGCACGAAAAATAGGTCAAGATTGCCTCCAATTTCAATTGGAACGCACAATGATACAAAATAGGGATTTATTAAATAACGTCCGCGATGATTTTTGTGCGGCTAGAAATAAGGCACAGGGAGCATAATTATGAGTTGCAAAAATAGCAGAATGGAAGGCGGACATGTCTAGGGCAAGATTGTGAAATTTGTTGGAAGATAAAAGCTAGGGTAGCGCTCCAAATATCAAAGCAAAGGCAGGGCGCAATAATTAAATAAATTACGGTAATTAATGAAAATCTCCAAGAATTAAATTCTAAATAAATCAATCAAATACAGAATTCCACAATTTGGACAGGTCTTCATCTACTGGGCGTCTCGGTTAAGTCTACTAGCTTAAAATAAATGAACACTGTATATAATACTAGATTTAATTACACACTACACATTTATTTAAAATCAAATATACTATCATACAATTACTAAATTGTAACTACCAATAATATTAAATATTTAAAAAGTCAAAAATACCCCTATTTTCGGAACGTGGTAGTGACAAGTCTACCCTCCTTAAAAGAATTTCGTCCTCGAAATTCAAAATCCTCAAAGTAGCGTTTAATCATACACATTATTATTTCCCTCAAATTTTAAATTCATCTACCACGAAATCAGTTAATAATCCACAAGGTCTTTTCACAATTTTCAAAAATTCTGAAATTATTTGTATTCCTGAAAAAAATCCTCGAAATAGAATCAAAGTCCCTTTTTATTAAAATTTTCCTTGAAAGTTTTATTTAATAATCCAATACTCAGAATTTAATATTCACTCCTCTAATTTGATTTTAATCAATGCACATATAAAATTTAAATCTCGTCCCAAATTTGAATTCAAATATTAATCCATCAAAAAATTTTATTCCTCGATTTCCTCTTTCCTCAAAATACTTAACAATGTGATACTTAAGGATTCTCTAATGGCAACATTCCATATAAAATTCTAAAATTCATAACTCGCAATTAAATAAATATATTGATAAATCTCCCAAAATTTTCAAATTTAATAACCAATATATATATGTCATAATCTTCCTGGAATTAATAAACCACCAATTATGCAATGTTAATTTCTTAACCCTCTATTTAAATCAATGGTTATCCTCGAATTTTAATCATCTTGCCTCTCTTGTCAAGTCATAACTCCTTCATGAATCTTCGTCATGGTTAAACCCCAATAATCATGGTCTAAGAAAATCTTCCTACAATCATACAACATGCAACCTAAAGGGAATATATACGGTCATAGTATCTTTTGTCATGGTATTGCAGTCTCTGTATCAGGGTGTACAACTAACTATATTCTAACAAGAAATCATGCATACAAGCTACGATACTAAGGTATCAGTCAATCAATCAAATAGATAGGAACAGAAGGAAGGAAAGAACAGAACCTGCTAACACATTACCTGCAGTGTCGGTCTCCTCAACCGTCATCGCAAATGCCCCGCCCTGCTGGGGTGGTTCCCTTCGCGGGTGCTGAGCAATATACGGTTCCACAGGTAGTCTAACTGGATCTCTATAATCTGAAGCTGCGCGCTGGCCGGGAAGATAAGGGGCTAGAAGACAATCCTTTATTCGATGTCCCGCAGCGCCGCAGTGCAAACAAAGTCCTAGCCTCGTTCTACAGCTCTCCCAAAGGTGACCTGGCTTCTTACAGAAATGACAAGTCTGCTGTGTCTCTCTTGGAGGCTGTTGCTGATTCTGCTGAACACGGACTGGTGCCTGGTACTGTTGTTGATACTGATACGCCCATGGATGTTGCTGGATAGGAACTGGTGCTAGGTACTACGGTGGATGCTGAAAGGTCCATGGTTGTTGCTGACTATGAAATGGTACTTGGTACTGCTGTTGGTGCTGAATACGGGGATGCTTGGCTGGTCCTGTGCTACCATTCGTATCTCCAAAAGTATTGTGACTCCTCTTAGGCCTGAGGTCCAGATCCTCTTCTGCAATCTGAGCATCCATCAAGATAGCCTCAAAGGTAGCGGTACGACGACCAGAAGTGCGCGACCTAATCTCTCTCGTCAGTCCCTTTCTGAATTTCCGGGCTCGATCTCCTGGGTTCCGAATCATAGACGATGCAAAATGGCTCAATCTACAGAATTCTGCAGCGTACTCGTCGACCGACATGTTTCCTTGAACCAAGTCATGAAACTGACTTTCCAAGGTTCCCAATGCCACGTCGGGAAAGAACTTCTCCTTGAAGAGTTCCTTGAAGGTCTCCCAAGTAAGTCCTTGTGCAGTAATTCTCGGCTTCGTGCGATACCACGTGAGTACGATATCGAACATCTGACTGCCAGCGGCTTCTATCTGCAAGTTCTCCAGAATCTGGGTCAATCGCTGGCTCCTCTCTATATCCTCTAACCAGTCATCAGCGTAGAGTATCCCTTCGGTGCCTTTAAACTCTCGAGGCATCATCCTTTTGAAATCCACTATAGTGCCTGATCTCTGCTGCTGGCCAGGAAACTGCTGGTACTGTGCTACTTTCTCCAAAGCTTGGAGAGTCACCTGATGAGCATTCTCCATATTTTCTCTCATCAGCTCGGTTTGTGCCTGGTGCGCTTCTGCTTGCACCCTCTGAGCCTCAGCTTGAACTCGCTGAGCATCTGCCGTCACTCTATGGGTATCTACCATGCCCTGGATCAAGGTAAACATCTGCGTCCCGTCAATGGGCGAACCTCCGAGAATCGGAGTCGGAGGAGGAGGAAGGTTGTCCGTCACAGCTGCGGGAATCCTCTGAACAGGTGGGGGAGGAGGATCCCCGAAAAGTGCAGACACTCCTACGTGCATCGGAGATGTAGGAGGAACTACGGCTGTCTGTCCCTCAGGTGGAGAGGTGGCAGACCCCTCTAAAGCTGATGTTCCCGCTCTCATAGACCGTGTCTGCGGCGACATCCTGAAGACAGATTCCAAAGAATCAATTTAGGCAAAAATGCGATATCATCAAGGAAGGACAGTACAGTTCTAAAGAGCAACATTCAAGATAAAAGATTGGAAATAAATATTCCTAGTTGTGATTGCACAGGTCAAAGATACATCCAAGGGCTGATACCTCTATCCCTCTAAGTACCACAGTTCTATCACAAGCACACTCACTGCTAGCTTCCTTCCCTACTAAAATCGCTGATACTAGTTATCCTTGTCACTCAAGTGCATATCAATTGCAACATACCTTACTAAGTACTGCTCTCTCTCCAATACATTCCTAGATGAACACCTAAGCCAGTTGGCAGTAAAATCTCAATCATGCTCAAGCCAACATATCCTTACACATGCATCTCATCTATTATATACTAGTATATCTCTCCCCCTATAAAATCTTATCCTCAAAATAAAATTCCTCAAAATAACTCCTTGAATAAATTTTAAGTAAAATGCATATACTTCCCTCAAGATCAATTATCTAAATATTGAAACGAAAATTTTTTATCACTTCAAAAATCCTTACAGTTTGTCTAGGTTAATCAAATTGAATCTGAATTCCTCAAAAATAAAATTTTTATAACATAATATCTTGACTTCTCAAAATTCAAAAATGTAATTCATTTTCAAGCTTCGAATTAAAATTTAAATCCATATCTAGTAATCCAATAGCCCTAGTATTAATCTTCTCACTGTCCTCATGGACGTGTATCATCAAATAATACCATAAATCAGTCTGTAAATTCATCTTGACATGAAATCATACCCTACAATGAAGCCAAAATCCTAATTTAATACCTAATCAACAATCAACAAGTGAGAATGGACGGAACAAGGAAATGATTTTAAATTGGAAATTATAACAAGATTCTCAGGGGTCATCCCAGGAATCTCTCAAGGAATTATGATTGAGTATTCGCTCTCGTCCTAGTATCCTATGTCCTAGATCCTATCGCAGGCACGCAATAGTGTAACAAAGATGCCACACTACTACGACATCGCACAACTTACGAAGTCTGACCTGCATGGGCCACCACTAAAAATGTGTCACGACCCGCACCCGAAATTGGGGCACGAGTACGCGAGTACGTCCAGCCTACGCCGCAGCATCGGCGGTAGAACGCTGTCAAGGTCTTGATACTATCTAGCCAATCTTACACAAGCATCCAATCTCCATATGGAGGCACGGATGACACAAATAAAATGAACACATACTCAATCACAGGATTACAGCACGATAAGATAGCGAAACAAAATTAATTACAACACAAGTCTAAAGTAATAATCAAACTCAACAATATCCAAGTCTCAATAAAATGTCGGAGACAAATCCGGTACCAAATAGTCTACTAAAAGAACTAACTAGAAGATTGGTGATTCCGGCTAGACCTCCCAGAATCACAACTAACTATCAAGCCCAAGTGCAGCTACTCACCATCTGGTCCATAAAGTGTTGGCTACCGATCCTCTAAGGCATAGTCTGGAAAAATATTTCCAGTCAGGAAGGAGCAAAGTACAAATCTCAAATAACAGTTCCATTTAATTGATAAGGACTATAAAGCAATAAACATGTGATGCTAGCTACTGAGAAGACAGTGAAATAAATGCAATGGCAATTAAAGAGAGACAGGCAATATAAAAAGACAGGCAATAGGCAATATGATATAGTCAGTGCATGTATGAAAATGAAAAGAACAAGGAACAACATCATATACGGGTGATGTAGTATATGATTTAAAATAGGGAACTGTAATCTATTCTAAGTGTTTGAAATAGTAGTTTCAAAATGTGATCGGCTTGGGAACATGTACGATAGCTACAGGGCCTGGCTAATCATGGGTGAAGAGCATGATTAACAATTACATTGTTCTACACTACAATAAGAGGTTATGATCACATTTCTTACTAACTACTTCCCCGCCCCCAACTAGTACTGTGGATCCAACCATGACACGTCACGATACACGAGCAAGTCCAATCTATCATGTATGATGTCTAATATACATGTCGTATACAATATCAAACGATAATCAAGGTAACATCTCATGACTGCAGATCCAAGCTATACTAGTCCGTGTAGCACAGTGTCAAGGATTCAGATGTAACATTTCATGATTATTTAATTTATAGAAATTATCAAGGAATTGGAAGTTATCAGAGAATGTACTTGCCTTGGGTCCTTAGCTGGTAATTATTGGTGTCCTGTTCCAGAATATCCCCTGGGTGAAGCAAAAGTCCTAAAACACATCACAATAAAACTTGTATCAGGTGCTACCCTAACACACAGTCTATAAACACTGACCTCAGGGCCATGCCAGGCAGGGCACTAGTTAACTAGGGTCATCTAGTAGGGATACACATAAATATACACATCTTAATTAACATATCATATATATATAATTTCTATCAATTACAATAATAGATATATGTAAAAATATATACTTTAAAATAAATAATACTTGTATATATATATAAAAATAATAAATAATACTTGTATGTATATATATATATAAACATAGTTCATGGAAAGGAATACAATACGTATTTATATTTGTATACATACTAAAAGAATTTAACATAATATATATATATATCTAAAATATATGCCAATATAAATTATACTTGCTATAGTTGTACATTTACCAAAATACGTACATATATAATTAACATATGTCAAAATGCGTACATATCATATATGTACAAAAGTACATTTTCAGAATATACATATATATATTGTCAACAACATTCTTAAACATACTAATATTAATTCACCAATTTAAATTCATACTATATACCCAATATACATACATATACATGTGCATTAAATAAATACATACTTATACAACTAATTATACATACTTAATTATACAATTTATTTAAATACATACTATACTCATACAATTAAATAAAAATAAATAATATACATATTCATATTTTAAATACATACATTACCAATGTATTTATATACTATACATATATGCGTATTAAACATTAATTAAATAAATAATATACATATACATATATGAATTTATACTCATACGTATATACATATATTTCTACACATTAATTATATACAAATTAAATTAATACATACACTTACATTCACATTAATTAAATATATATAGATGCTTTACATTAATTATATATATACAAATACATATACCTTAGTTATATATATACATTAACATATTATATATATATATATATATATATATATATATATATATATATATATATATATACATTAGTTATGTATTCATACCTAACAATGTTGAAGGAGGAACGAGGGGAGGAGAAGGGGAGCTTACTGCGGGTTGGCTGGCTGGCCGCCGGACCGGAGGGGGAGATCGACCGGGGTCGACTGATGGTGGGAGGCCGGAGGGTGCAGCCGGAGGGAGTTGTAGTTGGTGGTGGTGGTGGAGTATGTAGATGTAGGTGGTGGCCGGAGGAGATGACTAGCTAGGAGGAGGAGCAGCGAGGACAGGGTGGCCGGACCGGAGGGCAGTGGCTGAGGGGAGCAGCAGGGGTCGGGTCTGGCCCGTTGATGGCTGGACCGGAGGGAGAAGAACAGTCGGCTCCGCCGGCTGAGGTGTACGCAGAGGGGGACTCGGGGATGCAGGGGAGGAGTCGGTTGATGGTCGGAGTAAGTCGGCTACGGCGGAGGGAGGAATGACAGAGGGAGGAGGAGTTGATGGGGTTGGCCGCCGGAGGGGATTGACAGTAGGGAGGAGGGTGGAGAGAACTGAGCAGCGATCGCCGGAGAGTTGCGGGTATCGGGCTGAACAGGTCGGGATCGGGTGAACTCCGGGTGAATAGTATTCCAGGTTCCCCCCCCCCCCCTCTCTCCCCTTTTGAATTTGAATTCAAATGAAAGAAGAAAGAAGAAAAAAACACAATAAGAAGAAGAAGGAAGGAAGAAGGAGAAGAAGAAAAAGAAGGAGAAAGGAAAAAGCTACGGTTTGGTGTTTAGGGAGATGGGGGCTTGTGAGTAGGTAGGGAAACCTAGGTTTTCTAGGGATTAGGGTTGATGTGACATTAAATAGGGGAGAGGGTATGAAATCAAGGGTTAGGATTGGCCCATTAAATGTGTGGTCCAGATTGGTCATGAAGGAAAAAATAATTCATGTAGGAATGAGGGTGAGGTTTAATTAAAAATTAATAGGGCCCCCTCATTGGTTTAAATAATTGGGTGTCGACACCAAAAATATAAATTTGCAAATTAGCCCCCTTAAATTTGGGTATTTGCACAGACGCATAAAATGACAAAAATTGGCGGGCGATTCGGTGGCCGGCGTTTTGTAGGGTCAGGGGGCGCTGTAGGTTTGGTACGGGCTCAATTAGCAGGGCGCTAAAATTAAATTGGGATTTTCAGGATCGGTTAAAATAGTATCCTTAATTTAATTAGAAATAAATGCAAGTTGTGTTCTAAAATTAATTAGGAGTACATGGGGCCAAAATCAGGTCAGGTCATCAATACCAATAATGAAGACGACTCAGAACAGAATATTACTCTAATTTGGGCCGCACGAAAAATAGGTCAAGATTGCCTCCAATTTTAATTGGAACGCCCAACGATACAAAATAGGGATTTATTAAATAACGTCCGCGACGATTTTTGTGCGGCTAGAAATAAGGCACAGGGAGCATAATTATGAGTTGCAAAAATAGCAGAATGGAAGGCGGGCATGTCTAGGGCAAGATTGTAAAATTTGTTGGAAGACAAAAGCTAGGGTAGCGCTCCAAATATCAAAGCAAAGGCAGGGCGCAATAATTAAATAAATTACGGTAATTAATGAAAATCTCCAAGAATTAAATTCTAAATAAATCAATCAAATACAGAATTCTACAATTTGGACAGGTCTTCATCTACTGGGCTTCTAGGTCAAGTCTACTAGCTTAAAATAAATGAACACTGTATATAATACTAGATTTAATTACACATCACATATTTATTTAAAATTAAATATACTATCGTGCAATTACTAAATTGTAACTACCAATAATATTAAATATTTAAAAAGTCAAAAATACCCCTTTTTTCGGAAAGTGGTAGTGACAAGTCTACCCTCCTTAAAAGAATTTCGTCCTCGAAATTCAAAATCCTCAAAGTAGCGTTTAATCAGACACATTATTATTTCCCTCAAATTTTAAATTTATCTACCACGAAATCAGTTAATAATCCACAAGGTCTTTTCACAATTTTTAAAAATTCTGAAATTATTTGTATTCCTGAAAAAAATCCTCGAAATAGAATCAAAGTCCCTTTTTATTAAAATTTTCCTTGAAAGTTTTAGTTAATAATCCAATACTCAGAATTTAATATTCACTCCTCTAATTTGATTTTAATCAATGCACATATAAAATTTAAATCTCGTCCCAAATTTGAATTCAAATATTAATCCATCAAAAAATTTTATTCCTCGATTTCCTCTTTCCTCAAAATACTTAACAATGTGATACTTAAGGATTCTCTAATTGCAACATCCCATATAAAATTCTAAAATTCATAACTCGCAATTAAATAAATATATTGATAAATCTCCCAAAATTTTTAAATTTAATAACCAATATATATATGTCATAATCTTTCTGGAATTAATAAACCACCAATTATGCAATGTTAATTTCTTAACCCTCTATTTAAATCAATGGTTATCCTCGAATTTTAATCATCTTGCCTCTCTTGTCAAGTCATAACTCCTTCATGAATCTTCGTCATGGTTAAACCCCAATAATCATGGTCTAAGAAAATCTTCCTACAATCATAACACATGCAACCTAAGGGGAATATGTACGGTCATAGTGTCTTTTGTCATGGTATTGCAGTCTCTGTATCAGGGTGTACAACTAACTATATTCTAACAAGAAATCATGCATACAAGCTACGGTACTAAGGTATCAGTCAATCAATCAAATAGATAGGAACAGAAGGAAGGAAAGAACAGAACCTGCTAACACATTACCTGCAGTATCGGTCTCCTCAACCGTCATCGCAAATGCCCCGCCCTGCTGGGGTGGTTCCCTTCGCGGGTGCTGAGCAATATACGGTTCCACAGGTAGTCTAACTGGATCTCTATAATCTGAAGCTGTGCGCTGGCTGGGAAGATAAGAGGCTAGAAGACAATCCTTTACTCGATGTCCCGCAGCGCCGCAGTGCAAACAAAGTCCTAGCCTCGTTCTACAGCTCTCCCAAAGGTGACCTGGCTTCTTACAGAAATGACAAGTCTGTTGTGTCTCTCTTGGAGGCTGTTGCTGATTCTGCTGAACACGGACTGGTGCCTGGTACTGTTGTTGATACTGATACGCCCATGGATGTTGCTGGATAGGAACTGGTGCTAGGTACTGCGGTGGATGCTGAAAGGTCCATGGTTGTTGCTGACTATGAAATGGTACTTGGTACTGCTGTTGGTGCTGAATACGGGGATGCTTGGCTGGTCCTGTGCTACCATTCGTATCTGCAAAAGTATTGTGACTCCTCTTAGGCTTGAGGTCCAGATCCTCTTCTGCAATCTGAGCATCCATCAAGATAGCCTCAAAGGTAGCGGTACGACGACCAGAAGTGCGCGACCTAATCTCTCTCGTCAATCCCTTTCTGAATTTCCGGGCTCGATCTCCTAGGTCCCGAATCATAGACGATGCAAAATGGCTCAATCTACAGAATTCTGCAGCGTACTCGTCGACCGACATGTTTCCTTGAACCAAGTCATGAAACTGACTTTCCAAGGTTCCCAATGCCACGTCGGGAAAGAACTTCTCCTTGAAGAGTTCCTTGAAGGTCTCCCAAGTAAGTCCTTGCGCAGTAATTCTCGGCTCCGTGCGATACCACGTGAGTGCGATATCGAACATCTGACTGCTAGCGGCTTCTATCTGCAAGTTCTCCGGAATCTGGGTCAATCGCGGGCTCCTCTCTATATCCTCTAACCAGTCATCAGCGTAGAGTATCCCTTCGGTGCCTTTAAACTCTCGAGGCATCATCCTTTTGAAATCTACTATAGTGCCTGATCTCTGCTGCTGGCCAGGAAACTGCTGGTACTGTGCTACTTTCTCCAAAGCTTGGAGAGTCACCTGATGAGCATTCTCCATGTTTTCTCTCATCAGCTCGGTTTGTGCCTGGTGCGCTTCTGCTTGCACCCTCTGAGCCTCAGCTTGAACTCGCTGAGCATCTGCCGTCACTCTCTGGGCATCTACCATGCCCTGGATCAAGGTAAACATTTCCGTCCCGTCAATGGGCGAACCTCCGGGAATCGGAGTCGGAGGAGGAGGAAGGTTGTCCGTCACAGCTGCGGGAATCCTCTGAACAAGTGGGGGAGGAGGATCCCCGAAAAGTGCAGACACTCCTACGTGCATCGGAGATGTAGGAGTAACTACGACTGTCTGTCCCTCAGGTGGAGAGGTGGCAGACCCCTCTAAAGCTGATGTTCCGCTCTCATAGACCGTGTCTGCGGCGACATCCTGAAGACAGATTCCAAAAAATCAATTTAGGCAAAAATGCGATATCATCAAGGAAGGACAGTACAGTTCTAAAGAGCAACATTCAAGATAAAAGATTGAAAATAAATATTCCTAGTTGTGATTGCACAGGTCAAAGATACATCCAAGGTCTGATACCTCTATCCCTCTAAGTACCACAGTTCTATCACAAGCACACTCACTGCTAGCTTCCTTACCTACTGCAATCGCTGATACTAGTTATCCTTGTCACTCAAGTGCATATCAATTGCAACATACCTTACTAAGTACTGCTCTCTCTCCAATACATTCCTAGATGAACACCTAAGCCAGTTGGCAGTGAAATCTCAATCATGCTCAAGCCAACATATCCTTACACATGCATCTCATCTATTATATACTAGTATATCTCTCCCCCTATAAAATCTTATCCTCAAAATAAAATTCCTCAAAATAACTCCTTGAATAAATTTTAAGTAAAATGCATATACTTCCCTCAAGATCAATTATCTAAATACTGAAAGGAAAATTTTTTATCACTTCAAAAATCCTTACAGTTTGTCTAGGTTCATCAAATTGAATCTGAATTCCTCAAAAATAAAATTTTTATAACATAATATCTTGACTTCTCAAAATTCAAAAATGTAATTCATTTTCAAGCTTCGAATTAAAATTTAAATCCATATTTAGTAATCCAATAGCCCTAGTGTTAATCTTTCTCACTGTCCTCATCGACGTGTATCATCAAATAATACCATAAATCAGTCTGTAAATTCATCTTGACATAAAATCATACCCTACAATGAAGCCAAAATCCTATTTAATACCTAATCAACAATCAACAAGTGAGAATGGACGGAACAAGGGAATGATTTTAAATTGGAAATTATAACAAGATTCTCAGGGGTCATCCCAGGAATCTCTCAAGGAATTGTGATTGAGTATTCGCTCTCGTCCTAGTATCCTATGTCCTAGATCCTATCGCAGGCACGCAATAGTGTAACAAAGATGCCACACTACTACGACATCGCACAACTTGCGAAGTCTGACCTGCATGGGCCACCACTAAAAACGTGTCACGACCCACACCCGGAATTGGGGCACGAGTACGCGAGTACGTCCAGCCTACGCCGCAGCATCGGCGGTAGAACGCTGTCAAGGTCTTGATACTATCTAGCCAATCTTACACAAGCATCCAATCTCCATAAGGAGGCACGGATGACACAAATAAAATGAACACATACTCAATCACAGGATTACAGCACGATAAGATAGCGAAACAAAATTAATTACAACACAAGTCTAAAGTAATAATCAAACTCAACAATATCCAAGTCTCAATAAAATGCCGGAGACAAATCCGGTACCAAATAGTCTACTAAAAGAACTAACTAGAAGATTGGTGATTCCGGCTAGACCTCCCGGAATCACAACTAACTATCAAGCCCAAGTGCAGCTACTCACCATATGGTCCATAAAGTGTTGGCTACCGATCCTCTAAGGCATAGTTTGGAAAAATATTTCCAGTCAGAAAGGAGCAAAGTACAAATCTCAAATAACAGTTCCATTTAATTGATAAGGACTATAAAGCAATAAACAGGTGATGCTAGCTACTGAGAAGACAGTGAAATAAATGCAATGGCAATTAAAGAGAGACAGGCAATATAAAGAGACAGGCAATAGGCAATATGATATAGCCAGTGCATGTATGAAAATAAAAAGAACAAGGAACAACATCATATATGGGTGATGTAGTATATGATTTAAAATAGGGAACTGTAATCTATTCTAAGTGTTTGAAATAGTAGTTTCAAAATGTGATCGGCTTGGGAACATGTACGATAGCTACAGGGCCTGGCTAATCATGGGTGAAGAGCATGATTAACACTTACATTGTTCTACACTACAATAAGAGGTTATGATCACATTTCTTACTAACTACTTCCCCGCCCCCAACTAGTACTGTGGATCCAACCATGACACGTCACGATACACGAGCAAGTCTAATCTATCATGTACGATGTCTAATATATATGTCGTGTACAATGTCAAACGATAATCAAGGTAACATCTCATGACTGCAGATCCAAGCTATACTAGTCCGTGTAGCACAGTGTCAAGGATTCAGATGTAACATTTCATGATTATTTAATTTATAGAAATTATTAAGGAATTGGAAATTATCAGAGAATGTACTTGCCTTGGGTCCTTAGCTGGTAATTATTGGTGTCCTGTTCCAGAATATCCCCTGGGTGAAGCAACAGTCCTAAAATACATCACAATAAAACTTGTATCAGGTGCTACCCTAACACACAGTCTATAAACACTGGCCTCAGGGCCATGCCAGGCAGGGCACTAGTTAACTAGGGTCATCTAGTAGGGATACACATAAATATACACATCTTAATTAACATATCATATATATATAATTTCTATCAATTACAATAATAGATATATGTAAAAATATATACTTTAAAATAAATAATACTTGTATATATATATAAACATAATAAATAATACTTGTATGTATATATATATAAACATAGTTCATGGAAAGGAATACAATACGTATTTATATTTGTATACATACTAAAAGAATTTAACATAATATATATATATCTAAAATATATGCCAATATAAATTATACTTGCTATAGTTGTACATTTACCAAAATACGTACATATATAATTAACATATGTCAAAATACGTACATATCATATATGTACAAAAGTACATTTTCAGAATATACATATATATATTGTCAACAACATTCTTAAACATACTAATATTAATTCACCAATTTAAATTCATACTATATACCCAATATACATACATATACATGTGCATTAAATAAATACATACTTATACAACTAATTATACATACTTAATTATAAAATTTATTTAAATACATATTATACTCATACAATTAAATAAAAATAAATAATATACATATTCATATTTTAAATACATACATTACCAATGTATTTATATACTATACATATATGCGTATTAAACATTAATTAAATAAATAATATACATATACATATATGAATTTATACTCATACGTATATACATATATTTCTACACATTAATTATATACAAATTAAATTAATGCATACACTTACATTCACATTAATTAAATATATATAGATGCTTTACATTTATTATATATATACAAATACATATACCTTAGTTATATATATACATTAACATATTATATATATATATATATATATATATATATATATATATATATATATATATATATACATTAGTTATGTATTCATACCTAACAATTGTGAAGGAGGAAAGAGGGGAGGAGAAGGGGAGCTTACTGCGGGTTGGCTGGCTGGCCGCCGGACCGGAGGGGGAGCTCGACCGGGGTCGACTGATGGTGGGAGGCCGGAGGGTGCAGCCGGAGGGAGTTGTAGGTGGTGGTGGTGGTGGTGTATGTAGATGTAGGTGGTGGCCGGAGGAGATGACTAGCTAGGAGGAGGAGCAGCGGGGACAGGGTGGCCGGACCGGAGGGCAGTGGCTGAGGGGAGCAGCAGGGGTCGGGTCTGGCCGGTTGATGGCTGGACCGGAGGGAGAAGAACAGTCGGCTCCGCCGGCTGAGGTGTACGCAGAGGGGGACTCGGGGATGCAGGGGAGGAGTCGGTTGATGGTCGGAGTAAGTCGGCTACGGCGGAGGGAGGAATGACAGAGGGAGGAGGAGTTGATGGGGTTGGCCGCCGGAAGGGATTGACAGTAGGGAGGAGGGTGGAGAGAACTGAGCAGCGGTCGCCGGAGAGTTGCGGGTGTCGGGCTTAACAGGTCGGGGTCGGGTGAACTCCGGGTGAACAGTATTCCAGGTTCCCCCCCCCCTCTCTTCCCTTTTGAATTTGAATTCAAATGAAAGAAGAAAGAAGAAAAAAACACAATAAGAAGAAGAAGGAAGGAAGAAGGAGAAGAAGAAAAAGAAGGAGAAAGGAAAAAGCTACGGTTTGGTGTTGAGGGAGATGGGGGCTTATGAGTAGGTGGGGAAACCTAGGTTTTCTAGGGATTAGGGTTGATGTGACATTAAATAGGGGAGAGGGTGTGAAATCAAGGGTTAGGATTGGCCCATTAAATGTGTGGTCCAGATTGGTCATGAAGGAAAAAATAATTCATGTAGGAATGAGGGTGTGGTTTAATTAAAAATTAATAGGGCCCCCTCATTGGTTTAAACAATTGGGTGTTGACACCAAAAATGCAAATTTGCAAATTAGCCCCCTTAAATTTGGGTATTTGCACAGACGCATAAAATAACAAAAATTGGCGGGCGATTCGGTGGCCGATGTTTTGTAGGGTCAGGGGGCACTATAGGTTTGGAACGGGCTCAATTAGCAGGGCGCTGGAATTAAATTGGGATTTTCAGGATCGGTTAAAATAGTATCCTCAATTTAATTAGAAATAAATGCAAGTTGTGTTCTAAAATTAATTAGGAGTACATGGGGCCAAAATCAGGTCAGGTCATCAATACCAATAATGAAGACGACTCAGAACAGAATATTACCCTAATTTTGGCCACACGAAAAATAGGCCAAGATTGCCTCCAATTTCAATTGGAACGCACAACGATACAAAATAGGGATTTATTAAATAACGTCCGCGACAATTTTTGTGCGGCTAGAAATAAGGCACAGGGAGCATAATTATGAGTTGTAAAAATAGCAGAATGGAAGACGGGCATGTCTAGGGCAAGATTGTAAAATTTGTTGGAAGACAAAAGCTAGGGTAGCGCTCCAAATATCAAAGCAAAGGCAGGGCGCAATAATTAAATAAATTACGGTAATTAATAAAAATCTCCAAGAATTAAATTCTAAATAAATCAATCAAATACAGAATTCCACAATTTGGACAGGTCTTCATCTACTGGGCTTCTAGGTCAAGTCTACTAGCTTAAAATAAATGAACACTGTATATAATACTAGATTTAATTACACATCACACATTTATTTAAAATCAAATATACTATCATGCAATTACTAAATTGTAACTACCAATAATATTAAATATTTAAAAAGTCGAAAATACCCCTGTTTTCGGAACGTGGTAGTGACAGCCACCTGCGCTGCCTCAAATTTAGCTCTTTCTGTGTAAAGACATACTTCAAGCTTTTGTGGTAAGTGTATACTTTCACATGCTCTCCGTACAGATAATGTCTCCACAGGTTTAGAGCAAAAATTATTGCTGCTAATTCTAAGTCATGAGTGGGATAGTTTCTCTCATGTGGCCTTAAATGTCTAGAAGCATATGTCACCACCTTTTCGTTCTGCTCTAGAACACATCCCAAGCCCTTTCATGAAGCATCGCTATAAATGACAAATCCCTCTCTCCCCGACGGCACCGTCAAAATAGGCACTATGGTCAATCTCTTCTTTAGCTCATTAAATACAGTCTGACATTCTTTGGTCCACACGAACTGCACATCCTTCCGAGTAAGTCTAGTTAACGGCTCTATGATCCGAGAAAAATCCTTTACAAATTTCCTGTAATATCCGGCCAATCCTAAGAAGCTTCTGATCTCTGCAACAGAACTCGGAGTGGTCCAAGACTCTACAGCAGTAATCTTCTTTGGATCCACCGATATCCCGTCTCTAGTCACCACATGCCCAAGGAACTCTACCTTATCCAGGAAGAACTCACATTTCGAGAGTTTTTCATAGAGCTTCTCCTTCCGAAGGGTCTCTAGCACAATCCTTAGATGCTTCTCATGCTCTTCCGGTGTCTTCAATAGACAAGAATATCATCTATGAATACTACTACAAACTTGTCAAGGTACTGGTGGAACATCTTGTTCATCAAGTTCACAAAGACTGTCGGGGCATTAGTCAACCCAAATGGCATCACCATAAACTCATATTGGCCGTATCTTGTCCGAAATACAGTTTTTAGAATATCTTCCATCTTCACCTTCAACTGATGATAGCTAGAGCTCAAATCAATCTTCGAAAATACTCTCGCACCGCTCAACTGATCAAAAAGATCTTCTATTCTTGGTAGCGGGTATTTGTTCTTGATGGTGAGGTTATTCAGAGCCCTGTAATCAATACACATTTGCACCGACCCATCTTTCTTTGGTACAAATAAGACCGGGGCTCCCCAAGGCGAGAAACTCGATCTAATAAAATCCTTGTCTAGCAAATCATCAACCTGCTTCTTCAGTTCTGCCAGCTTGCTGTTGTTGATCCTATAGACTTGCTGCGACACCGGTTCTGTCCCAGGCACTAAGTCTATAGAAAATTTAAGATCTCTGTCCGGTGGCAATCCTGGTAGCTCCTCAGGAAATACGTCTAAAAATTTTGCAATAATAGGGTATGGCAAGTCCTTCTCTGCTACCATGGCTCCACAAATAATTCCATCACTCTGTTCAACTCCTCCCCTAACAAACTTAAATTCTGGCTCTCCTGGAGGGTGGAACAGTACACGTCCTCCACGACAGTCTATGCTAGCATGGTGCATACTTAACCAATCCATTCCAAGGACAATGTCAAAATTCGGAAGTGGCATTACAAGTAAACTAGCATCCAAATTATGGCCTCCCAAGGTAACACGATGCCCCTTGCAAGTATCATTGACTAGGATAGTGCCTCCACGAGTCGTGATCTTGCAACTCCTACTCAAGGGTTCCGATACTAAACTATGCTTAGGCATAAAGGATACAAATATGAAGCTATGCGATGCACCAGAATCAAATAAGGCAATAACGGAAATAGGATCAAGAAGAATAGAACCTGCTATCACATCACCAGTCGGCTCAGCCTCCTCTACGATCATGGCAAAAGCTCTGCCCTGTGAAGGTACTCCCCTTTGCTGGTGCTGAGCGAACTGCTGCTATTGCGTAGGAAGTAGGGGTCATCTTTGCTGCTGGGCCACTGGTGGTCCAACTGGTCCTCTCTAGGCCGAGGATTCGCCTATAGGGGGTGCGGTAGGACACTCCCTCATCTGATGCGTAGGTGATCCATAATATAAGCACACGCCTAATCTCTTTCGGCAGATCTCCCATGAATGCCCTGGCTTCTTGCAATAGTTGCATGGAGGAACTTGTTGTACTTGTCTCTGTAGATGTTGTTGTACTTGTTGAGCTGGGGCTCTAACTGGGGCACGGTATTGTTGCTGTTGCTGAAAGGTCTTTGGCTGAAACTGTGGATGCCTTGTCTGCCCCTGACTACTACCACTGCCGATAGCATCCATGTTCCTCTTATTCTGAAGACACATAACCACCTCGACCCTTTGAGCCTCTGCTAATATGACAGCAAAAGTCGTATGGGCCGAAGAAATGTGGACCTTGACCTCTTGGTTCAAGCCCTCTCTGAATCGTCTAGCTCTATTCTCCGGGTCCCTCACCATGTACTCTGCGAATCGGCTCAGCCTGCCGAATTCTGCAGCATACTTATCCACGGCCATCCCGTTCTGCTCCAAGTTCTGGAATTGCTTCTCTAGAACCCCTTTGGCTACTACAGGAAAGAATTTCCTCTTAAAGAGGTCCTTGAACTGCTTCCAAGTTAGATTTGGATCTGCAATCCTAGGCTCATTTCTGAACCAAGTACGAGCAATATCGTGAAGCTGCAAGCCAACGACCTCAATCTTCAGGTCCTCGGAAAGCTAGGAAACTCTCATGATCCGCTCGATATCCTCGAGCCACTCATCATCGTAGAGGATTCCCTCTATCCCCTTGAACGTTCGAGGCTCCATCTTCTTGAAGTCCTGGATGTTACCCACCTTCGGTTGAGCGGCCTGCTGTTGTGGTTGTTGGACAACCCTCTCCATGGATGCTAGGGCAACTTGTTGGATATTTTCTATTCCTTCCCTCAGCATTTCTATCTGTTGCCTCTGAGCCTCTTCCTGAGTCTTTTGAGCCTCCATCATGCTTCTGAAGAGTCCATGTAATGGCTGAGGAGGAGGAGGAAGACTCCCCGATCCAGCTGATGAGGCCTCCTGCGATGCAGATGGTGTGGAAAAACTACCATTGGCTCTGGCACCGCACGTTCTAGTCTTGGGTGGCATTCTGAAAGGTTGAAAACAATAAGAATAAAGTTGACATGGCATAAGATAAGGAAGTATTCAAGAAGGATAATCAACTATGAAAGAGGTCTGATTGCTCGAAAGGAATTAATATGGGTTTGCGAGTTGAGTATACGGGATCCCTAGTTGTGATTGAGTATTTTCCTATTCCTAGTATGTATATCCTATGGCAGGTTCACAGTCGTACATCTAACTTGAGTACCACTACGAGTTCGCAACCTTGTGCGAAACCTGACCTGCATGGGCCACTACTAAAAAAATATGTCACAACCCGCACCCTGGATTTGAGCATGAGTCATGAGTACACCCAACCTATGCCGCAGTGTCGGCGGTAGAATATTATATAATAAGCCACAAGTATAATCTATAACTCACAACATATATACATCTCCATACTATACTCAATCACAGGCACTAGTTTAAATGAATATACCAAGATGATAATAAAATAATAGTCTTGATGCGGGTTCAATGAATTTTACCAAAAACTAAATATCCAAAGTACAATATTAAACTATCGGAGAACAATCTAGTCCAAAATAACTAACAAAATCAACTACCACTAAATTACTCCATTTCAGACGGTATCTGAGCTGGTAACTCTCCCTAATCCTCCGGAAGGGCAAGATCACGCTCTATTATGTTGCTAGCATACGGTCCATAATGTGTAGGGATTGCATCCTCATTGTAGTCACCTAAAATATTTATCCAGTCAGGAAATGAACAAGTACATCACAGTGAAAACAGTTCTAACACATGGTAGAAGCTATAAGACAATAAATAGCAAGGAATATATGATAGCAACAAACTGAACTCATAATAAAGCAACTAGAATAACAATGCTGAAATTTTGTCATGGCAAACATATAGTACAATATCTCCAAGCAACAAAAAAATAACTGCAATGTATGGAAGAACAGATAGGAACAACTACTCTACGTGATTTGAAATACCTTGTTGACATGTGAACGGCTAGAGGGTAATATCCGGCAAACCACACGTGTGGTGCATGGCTGCTATTATTCCAGAAAGACCATGGGATAGAAAGGGTAGTTCACACGTCCACTAAGTATTTTTCCTCCCCACAAGTACACATGGATTCCAAACCAGTCATGAAGAAATAACAATAATCCAGAACAGTCACGTATCTCATAATAAGAATCCATCATACTAATTCGTGTAACAAGTGTCAAGAATCAAATAATCAATACTAAGCATGCATTATAGAGACTATCAAGCATTGAAAGTAATCACGAAAATGTACTCGCCTGTGGTCCTTAGCTGGTATGAATCAGAATCCAAGTCATAGTCCAAATAGCCTATGTATTATAAATTTACCATGTCAAAAGATAATTTATTTTAATTTATTTAATTCTGGAATAATTAATCTAAAATCTTATTTTAATCTTATTATTCTAATTTTTAGGTTAGTTCCTAAATTTTGTCCAAAGAACTGAATTTTATCAACTCGATACTCATGGCACGCAAATCGAGGCGATCTATTGACCAAAAAGTCAACCGACACAAACTCGACTTTCATGCATGTTTTTCTATAGATTTCAGCATCAAAAATATGTTAGAATTTATGGCTCATCCAAATTCAAATTTATTTGGGAATTATTGCACATACCAAAAACGTATTGTGCAACGGTGGTTAATTCTTAACCTAGAAGTTCTACAGAATTAACAGTATAGAAATATTTCGAATTAAATTTTGGGAAAAACATATGTCAATGATCTCGACATTATCTTTCCGAAACTTTAAACAGTTCATGATTCTGATTCCTAATTCTCCCAAAATCGTAAAAACACCGAGACACATCTATTTTCGGACATGCTGTGCTCTACGAATTTTCCAGAATTTAATATTCATAATTTCATGAAAAAATTTATATATTCAGAAAATTAACCTCAATACGGTTCTAATGTAAGAAACTGGGCTATATTTGGTGTCCGGATCTATGAGGAATCGCTTCTGGAAGATGAAGGAAATCCTAGATTATAATTCTCCAAAATCGGCTAAAAGGAAACCCTAGAAATTATAAACTAATCACTGTATATATATAGGAGAGAGGGAGCAGCCGCAACTAAAGGCCTACCATGTGGCATCCATCCGCTGCTGCCCGCTGGAATCTAACGGCCAGCATTCAAGCCGGCTCGGCTCGGCTCGGCTGAGTCCGAGTCGGATTAGGACTCGGCTCGGCTCAGCTCGGCTTGGCTTGGACCGCTCCACTCGCCCCCACCCTCACCCTCTCTCACTGACAGCTGGGCCCCGCTGTCTGGGCCGTGCTTGCTGACACGCGAGCCAGGCTGCTACTGACTGGGCGGGTTGGTTTAATTTAGGATTTTTTTTTTCTGGAAATTAGTGTTTAATTCGATTTTTCTTAATTAACTCAAAATAAATGCTAGAAATAATCAGAAAATTCCCTAAAATTTTTAGAAAATATATTTGATTATTTAGAACCTTAAATAAAAGTTTGGAATGTTTTTAATTATGTTTGGCCCTAAAATAAATTCTTGTAAGTCCTAGAAAATTAGTGTTACTAGTTTTTAATTAACCAAAAATTGTGAAAAAATTTCACTAGCCCCAAATTAACCTAAAAACAAGATTTAAGCTAGAATTTCAGGATACAAAGGTTACATCAATTAATTAGAATTGCTATTGGATTGTACTTGCTTCAATCCTAACTGGATATATTTTTCAGATAATTAGTTGGAAGAGATGTGTCCCACCTATTACGGGCCACAAAAGAGTGAGCCGACAGAGGATTAGTACCAGCTACTGAGGCGACTTAGATTTTTCATTATCATGTTATTTTTATTTCAGTTTAGACATTGGAATGTATATATTATTTGAGATTTTGTTGTAGCTAGACCTTTAGCTTTGGATGAATTGTATTATAATTTGTGACTCTTCTTCTATCCCATATCGTGTATTTATCTTCCTTTAGCTTTATATGTGATTGAATGTCGATTATACTTGAACTCTTATATCATTGTTCTACATTTTGGAGTTGAGATATTATTGACAGGTACAATTATATATATATTGTGTGAGATGTTAGATTGTATAGAAGATCGAGACAGCGTTCTTCCGTCGATGCTGCAGCGTAGGATGAACGTACCCACATACTCGTGCCCCTATATCGGGTGCGGGTCGTGACACATTTTAGTGGTGTCCCATGCAGGTCCGACTTCGCAATAGTGCGATATCGTGGTAGTGCAACAGTATAGTTGTATTACTACGAGCCTGCGATAGGATAGGATATAGTATATTAGGATGAGTGAGCGAATACTCAATCACAACTAGAAAACAATTTCAACCAATTGATTCTTGCTATCTTTATTCAATTTGAATATTGTTCCTTTGAATATTCTTGTCCTTCCTTGATGATGTCATATCTTGTCATTCTTTGATGATGTCATTCCTTCGGGAGCAATATTCTTGTCCCAGCGACCGTCCGTAGGAACCAGATTCAAAATCTTGTACACAAGTTGTCCGTGACCATGCGTATCCTTAAGTCTTCCAGATCTCTTGTCATGTACTTGCTCAAGTCTTGTCCATGTTCACAAACTTATTGGCTCCCAGAGCCGCCTAATCTTGTCCTGAATGAGTATTGCTCCCCGAGTTGTCTAATCATATCTCTTGCTTAATTTGTTATGTTGCAATCTTCTAGTTTGAGAACTTCCTTGGCGACTTAACGGTCTTGAATACTTTCATGTTTAAACTTACACGAAACGACTATTTGATAGTATTCCGGTCAAACTAGATGAATTGAAACGTATATCGTGTTATCTGACCGTGGCGTAAAACTACGTGACAAGCATGGCAGAAACGAGACGAGCGAATACTAGTAAGCATGTAAAGCAGTCAAGCATGAAAACATAAGCAACTAACTTGACAAAATTAAAGTAGCACTATGGAGATAGAGTTTCTTTGTTCGATTGCTAGGTTGGTTCACTTGTATTTATTATCATGCAATAGGTGATAACCTAGCGACTAGCATGCATTTCAAATTATTAGGTGTACATGCCAAGAGAAGATGGGTTCACCGGAGCCACCCACCTTAGCGATGAATCGTATCGGCCGAGTAAGACTCCGAGCGCGCCTATGGAAAGTCTTATTCTGAACTTCTTCTGAAGGGCCATGTCTGAATGCTTTTACGTCAAACGAGTCATCTTGCCGTGCAAGGCGAGACAAGTCTTCGCACTTGTGCATGTTTGAATCAGCTCTCCACGTTGAGCGGATCGAGTCGTTACATGGGCCACCCCACCCCTTTGCCCCTCGTTGACAGGTGGGCCTAGCATTGGGGATCGGTGGAGGCCCATGCATCTGTGTGGCTGACCAACAGGCCCTTGCTGGTTGCCCGCTTCCACTACCATGCGGGCCCTCTATCCAGATGTTGTAGATCTTATAGAAAAGTGGAATCTCTCTTCAACCTATATGAAAGCATACCAAGGAAAAAAAAAAACCCTTAACCTCCTCTTTATAGGCAGTTAAGAAACCATAATCATTAGAAAGGAAATTCTGGCAGTCCATAACTCAGTCCAAACATATATAGATGTTCAAAATTTAAAAAAAAAACAAAAACAAAATCTCGCATCAAACTACCTAGACCAGAATTCTGCCGAGACCAAAATTTCGTTTTGGCTCAATTTTCATGATGGAAAATTTGGAATTCGCGTTCCTACCCTGAACAAACAACGATCGCTTCATTGTCTTCCCCGAGTGCTCCATACTTCATATCCACCTCGAATCCTCGAATCAAACTGGTTTCATCAAACTATTAGTCGTAAACTTTCTACTAAAGGAGCAAACCGTCAATTGGAGTATTGATATAATATTCATTTCCTTAATATTTGAATGCTAAGATATCCGAATAAGCCCCCAATGACCAGTTCATTTAGGGTTTGTTTGATTCAAGGTAAAAATATATATAAAAAATAATATTTTTTGTGAAGTTATTTTTCTAGATTTTTTTTTTATGAAAATTTTATTTAGGTGTTTGATTGTCATTATTTTTCACGAAAAAATAGTTATTTTTTTATGGAAAATAATATGTTCCTATGGGTTGGACCGGTTTTATTTTCTACCATTTTAAAGAAAAATATCGAAAATTATATCTTTTTGAAAAATAATTTCATGAAAAATATAAACTATTAAATACTACAATTTTTATAAAATTTGTGATAAAAATATTTTTCATAAAAAAAGAAGAAACCCAAAATCATCAAACACATGGAAATTACATTTCCAAAATCATCAAACACATGGAAAAAAAGAAGAAACCCAAAATGTCGTACGTTGTGTGAAACCTGGAGCACACAATCATCATCAACCTTAACGATGGTATTTAAACACCACTGCCGATCCAATCTATGATTATCTAACAAAAAGGAGCATCCGCGCCACAGCATCACATCATAAAATCCACTATTACTAAATGCTGGTTGGATTATAAACCTAAAAGCTACCATCACTAATATAGAAATTATTCTTTTGCAACACGCAATTGGCGATGCTGAAAACCTATAATTTGGAGGTTAGTTTAGTTTAGTTCTATCAAGCATCAAGTGATTTCCAAAGGTTTAGTTCGGTTTCAATAGTTTGGGAAACGAACTGTCGGTGGAAGTCCAATATGCTAGCAATACTGAAAGTTTGAGTTCTAAGGGGCATCAATTCAAACATTTGCTGGTGGAAAGCATCCTTTCCTCATGCCAAGAGAAGGGTGAGGAGTCTGATAGAGACTGGCAAAGAAATCTCCACTTGAACTCTATGGTTCCTTCTGTCATTGGACCTCTTAAAGTCTGACCAAGAAAAACAACATGGATGTTGTGCAGCTTGTGCTAGATTTCTCACTTGGTAAGAACTTGGTCTTTAGTGTTTTCTGTACTTCAATACTTCTTCAGTGTTCCGAATTTTATGTCATATGTCCCTCTCATGTTCGCTCATTACTACCTTACCTAAAAATTTGGCACAAACATTGAGACTTCATATAGTGAGGTTGACAGTTGATCATAAGAACTTAGTTGATTCTTTTATGGATCACTTTCATATACCCAAAATGGAACCGACAACATTCTAATGAGAGACGTTGTGAGATCGAGTGATAAAATAGTTAAGTTTATCGGAGGTGTTTTTTTTTTTTTTTTTCTCTCTTGTAAGTGAATTTCACTTATTCTGCGTAGGACATCAATTATAAGTGAATTTGGTCCCAATAAGTACATTCGTTTTTTACACTTATAATTATTTTCACTTATAAATAGCTCCAAATTCATAAATGAATTTTTTTTCCACTTATTGGGTTACTTAAATATTTATTGTATCCGAAAAGTCTATTATGTCCCAGTACAAACTTAAAAATTCTTTCACTTGTCCAAATTCTAATAGAAACTGGTTTTCCTATATATAAACGTAATCACCCATTCCTTTCCTCTTTCCTCTTTCCTTCCTAACAACGAAGAATCTCCTCTCTTTCCCGCAAAAAAAGCCTCAAAATTCGTCAAAAAATAGTCTTGTTTTTCAACATCTATCGTAACTTCGAAGGACCATATCTCCTAGCTCCGACTTCTGAATCGCTTCCATTTTTTTGATAGAACCGTCTCGAGGTAACCTTTTTGAATATATAATTTAATTAACAAAATTCAACTCAAACTCATTAATTCTGTAGAATAATTTTAGTATTAATTGTCCGAATCACGGATGCATCTCAATCCAGAACTCTGAATCACGATCCGTTAAGTTAATTTTAGTATTAATTCTGTAGTATTAATTTTAGTATTAATTTTAGTATTAATTTAGAGCTTTCGGGAAATCCAGAACTCTGAATCACGATCCGTTAAGTTTTTCGAAAAATTGACACGAAAATCTATAACTTACTAAAAATATTACTTTTTTGGATTCTGTTTGATATAGTAAATATTTCGTACATTTTTTTTATCTAGTTATTTCTATCGAAAACCTAGTTTTTAACCTAGAAAGTGCGCATTCCCCTTGTTGCGACGCAGTCCTCTAGGGCCTCCTCTGCAAGTGCGCATTCCCCACAGCTCTCGCAAACGTCTTCCCGAGTCCAGGAGACCGTTGACTGTCAGATTGCGTCTCTCCGTGACGAGTTACTGCGAAGGATGAAGGAGCAGGCACTGTCTAAGCTGTAGAAGGACGATGTGACGCTCATCACACAATTTGATACACTCTAGCGCAGCATCATGAAGCTCAGGGATATGACCGAGAGGATGGAGCGTGACGTTACTGATCTTAGAACGTTGACAGAACGCAGCATAATGGAGCTACAGGCATTACAACCTTAGAATACAGCATAATGGGTCTTCAGAAGGAGAAGTTGTCTCCTCTGTCGAGGGGTCCAATTCTCTGAGCAAAGGCCTTTCAACACTTTTGCCTTTCTTGGGTGTCCGACGCGCCCTCGCTTCCGGAGGCATCAACATAGTGCCTTCAATATAACTACTCTCCGGGTCAAAGCCAGCCGGCAGAGCATTAGCGGTGCAATAATACCTCGTGGCCATATACATCATTTTTGGCACGACACCGGTAGTGGGCAAGCGGAACTGAGTCTGAGTACCAGTCACACTATAGTAACTCCAGGCTCGGGCTCCGTCGAGCAAACTACCATTGTACCCGAAGGGAGCACTCGGGTGGCCTAGGAGTAGTTGGATATAGCCAAACTGAAGAGAGAATCGACTAGGCAGATAAGGTTCTATGAAGACGGCATCCTTGTTCTGGTACACTAGATGGGAGGACGAATGGCTATGATCCAGCGAAAGAGCCTATCAGAAAAGTTTCTAGGCGTCCCCCTGTTGTCTTGGTAGGCGGCGTTTCTTTCCTCTTCAGTAAACTCCGGCTCGGATGTAAAGAAACTCCAGTCAGTCATGAACGAGAGTTGTCTTCTGTGGGCAGGGACTGTGTCGTACTTCCACTTCATACCCCAGTACTTGCGGATCAGGGCATCTGCCGCCACCATATCCTTGTCGGTCCCGAAGCTTATCAGGGACCCGTGGTGCAAGAGAAGCCAACCCATCAGATAATGGTAAGAGAGCTCGACCCTGTTGAAATGCCCCTTACCAGGATGGTCCTCCACCTTCTGAGAAAAATTATGGATACCCCGATGGATGCAGCACACCATGGCCGGCATAAGGGCCAGCTTATGGCCAAAGGCCAATTTTACAACCGAAAGAATGAGGGTGCGGTTGATCCTCTCTATTATCCCAGACCCTCCAGGGAACACGTAGTTGCGCAACCATATCATCAAATATTCCACCGGCACAGTCCTGGCGGATAGTATGTCTGTGTCCAAAAGAAAGTAGCTGAGCTCCTCTTCTAGGTCTCCCAGCTCGTCAACTGGCTGGTCCCTATTCTCTGAGGAACTCTCCATGTCTTCTTCCACGGCAGCAGCCTGCTCCCTTAGTTCCTGAATTATGTCGGTCACTTCCTGTTCGGATTGGGGTGCCCGAACATGAACTCTTGTAGACTCCTTGGATTCCGGAAAAAAGATGACGAGTCCAAGTAATAGTATGAGGAGAAGACCCCTCAGTGGACTTCTTCCTCTTCTTCGACGAACGCTGGCAAATATCGTGATGGCATAATAGCTCCTTATACACCGCTAGCATCTCCGAATTCGCCGTCTCCAAATCCCCAAGCCTTTTATTACTCGGAACGTACCCTTTCTAGGGTTCATTGCCCCAGGGAAGCCTCGAGACGGTGTGCATCTCGTGCAAGATCAGTCCCATATCATCGTCGGGCGTAAAGAAAGTTCCCGTACGGATGTTGTATAACAACATCAGTGCCCCCAAACAAAGGATGATTTATCTCTAGGTCGTAGCACGCACCCCTCACAGCAAAAAACAAATCAGGAGCCTTGAGCTCTTGCTCATACTTCTTCAAGATCCACAAAATCAAGCGACACCAGGTCTCTTTATAATGAGCCCAGCTGAGAACCCGCAACTGCCCTATGGGATAAGATGTCTTCTTAGCAACCTGATGGAGGAAAGTACCAGCCACATATATGCTAAGGTTCGATCCTAGGTTACTCCCCACAAGGCCTAGCTTCAGTCCAATCAAGGAGTATGAGGATGACTCCTTCACGCTATAGAACTCCTCCTTATTCTTTCCGGTCTAGCACCAGACATGGCCAAGGAGAGCCCCCTATGGCTCAGAGCTCAAGTTCCAGTCCATATGGCGTCGACCCATCATCACCTTTAGATCCAACAAAGGCAGGTGAAGCTCAAAAGAGGGAAACATCATCTCGGTCTCACGGAAGGTGAAAGACCAGTTCTCCCTGGACGTCCCCAGCTCAGGTTGAGAAGACTCCAGCACATCACCGAACAAGAAGTACGGCTTCTTGAAAAAGTGTAACCCATCAGAAGCCAGGATCTCCCCTGAGTTTACCTGGCTCAACCAGAAGCCTAACGATTGCTCGGCGATCTTCTGCTGACGTTCTGGAGGGAGGTCTTTGTTGATTTGGGTCTGGACGGCCGTCATCAAAACCCCGAGGTTCATGTTCAGTGAAAGCAAACCATGGCCAAGGACCAGCTCGCCAGAGGGAGCAGTGGACAAAGTTACTGCAAAAATCACAAAAAATCATGGTCAGAACGTTCTAAGTTTGGAGCATAATCAGTGGACAAAGTTACTGCAAAAATCACAAAATAATGGAACGATGGTGCATGATTCAATGGCTGCTAGCAGTACGAGGCTGTTATCTACCAAGGTTTCATACAACCATCGACTAGCAACGTTGGAGCAGATACGTCCTCCTATGGTCCGCCTTCATCGACACCGACTCCACCGACGTCATTGCCTTTTTTCATTGACATCGGTATCGATTTTACGGGAGCAGTATAAGTTGTTCTTATCCCTGATGCGCGTTGGTGCTCATCGTCCTCCAGATTCGCAGTTGTCATAGTTAGGACAGTTTACTGGTTGTTTGTATTTTGACCCATGATATTGGGTTATTTATGAATATTATACATTTATTGAGGCTTTCAGACTTTATTTCTTGCACTCAGTTGTGTGGATATTCATTGCATCCTTTACGACAAAATTTTCTTGAGACTCGGTTTATAATTCCAATGTGTCATTTTCTTTAAATTTTACTTTATTATTCATATTAAATGTATGTGAATTTATCAGTATTGAGTGTTCCACCAAAAAGATCGACGAACACAGAAAATTCAACGTAGGGTTGTTCTGGGTCTGTCTATTTTTGTGAACTATGATATTGCAAGGATATATGACAAATTATATACAAACTGCAACCATACATTTATTTTAGATTTTTTTTAATTTAGCGACGTAGCTAAATACATCGCTATTTTTTTCGCTAAACATCGTTAAATGGCTGACATGAAAGTATTTATGTCACGCCCTAGTCCCAAAATATCGAGGGACTGAACACGTGATAATGGCCAGCAGCACGCACCGATGGACAAACCCATGGATCCATCGGGACATACTTAAGCTGTATTACAAATATCAGGCTTTACTAATCTCATCCACAGAACAGCATGAACTAAAAACAAAACTGGAATAAATGCTGAAAGTAAAGATACTGTCGAATATCCAGCAAGAAATAATACAGAGTCGGGTGGAGACAAATCTACTACCGATAAACAAGAGAATAAAGACAAGAAAATATAACTAAAATATGCTAGAAAGTAACTAAGTATAAGCAGGGCCATCAACTGCTATCGTACCCTCGTCTGGTGTCGATTCGTAAGTTGCGGGTACTCCTCGTCTGCTAAATCTGGAGAACAAAACCAGGTCCTCAGGGGACATAGCAAGATACAAAAGAATACGAGCCAAAATACAGTAAATGAACATGCAAGATAGAGAAGAAAGTAAACACAAGCAAATAAGACACGAGAAATCACTACATCTAAGACGGTGACATGCCAATGATGCTATCAAATATGACTACAAGCAATCGGGGTAACCGCATCTCAATGGGAGATCACGATCCTATAGAAAGTAGTCCAATGGGGACTCCCAATCTATAGTATAGCTCTTTTGCAGCCCAACGGGAGCTCACGAATGAGGTGGTCAAATGAACAAGTCTCTATTGCAGCACAATGGGTACTCACAATCGAGAATGCTCAAGTGTAGTCAATGCCCAATAACAATCATCTAGGAACTAAGAAATCAGTCAAGTCAATTCAAGGAATGTAGATTAAACATATACCATCACAATATGTCTATGGAACAAATTAGTGACCCATGGGAAAGAGCAAATAATGTACATGCACGCAAAACGAGAAAATATGACTAGAGCAGCAGGAATAAATCAAACGCATCAAGAACTATATATGACAAGAAAGTAACAACTGAAAAGGGAAGCATGCAAATATTGTACAAGTATCTTGCACGACAATGAAAAATAAATCCAGGAGATAAGTAGCAAAACTGCAGGATTTGGCAAGGTATACTTGCCTGGGTTCTGTCTCCAATTGTAGCTCTGACTTCAGTGGGAATTGCAGGCAGTACTCATGTTGCCGAAACAGACATCACCATCAGATCCAAAAAATATCAATCAGCTAGAAACGCCTATCCTTGAGTCCAATTTGGACACAGGGGCGAAAACGATATTTTCAGGTCAAGGCGGGGTCAACATGTGGGCCGCTTTGCACCGAAAAATGCGTCAGGGTCAAAGGTCTCCAAATTCGTCCAACTTAGTGTTAACAGGTCAGGAACGATGATACGAACCCAACAAAACTTCCAGAATTGGATTCCGATGAGCCATTCTCAAAATCGCCCGTCAAGTGGAGCCTGTGGGGCCCACGACACGCGATTATGTCAACGTTCTCAGAATCGAACCAAACTTGGCTCACAGGACCAGCGTAACGCTACGAGTCCGATAGTGTAAGTTTCGTTTCGATCCGAAGTGTGTACACAAAGTTACAATGAGATTCAGAAAGGTCGGATACGGGACGGTGTCCGCGGATACACATTGATTCCGGTGTGCACGCACATCCGAATCAGCTTCTGCGAAATCTCGCACGTCCGTATTGTAACCTCCGATTTCCAAATTTTTGAAATATTTAGATTTTTATTTTATTTTAAAATATCAAGTTTATAAGATATTTCTCCTTGAATTTTAGTATTAGATTTTTAACAATGTATGATTTTTTGTAAGTGATTTGAAATTTTTATAAAATTATTTTTCCTAAATGTCGATTTATTATAAATTAATAAATAATGATATATATATAATACTCTAGCTTCAAATATTTATTGGCTTGAAATCATAAAATTATTTGTTTAATAAAATTATTGAAGGACTAGTTGTTTTCATAATAAATTTTTATATCCATTTTGGAATAGTAAATAAATAAATTACATAATTTCTAGGGTTTTGAAATATGGGTTTAATTAGTAGCTAATTTGGAATTAGTTAGCCTTGGAAGCCTCTTAAAATATTTTCTTAAATTATAATTTTTTTCTATTAAATTTACAAGTTTACCATCTCCCATTCACACCCTCATTTCCCACATGAAAAACTCATTTATATATAATCTTGGCCATTCATTATTTGGGCCTCCTCACCCTTTATCCCACACCCTCTCTCCCTATTTAAAGTCTCTCACCATACCATTCCCAAGAAACCCTAGCTAGCCCTCACAAATTCCCACAAGCCATCACCATTGATTTGTGTACTCGTGTCCGTGTGTCCAGCATTACCGTGTCAGCCGTGTTGGCCTCGGGTCCGACCCCGGGTGTCCTACCGTATCCATTCATTTCCTGTGTCCAGATTTACAATGTTACAACCAGATTTTCGTGTCCGACACCATCTGGACACAACCCCCACGCCACAGTACATTCAAACCCCTGTGTCCAACACCCGGATACGTCCACAGTACATCGAATCCATCGTGTCCAACCCCGGACACGATCCAACCCTGACTCGTTCACAGAAATCCCAAAAACCCTAACCTAGATCTCCACCGCCGCTGGCGACTGGGACCTCCTCACCCTCGTCGAGCCGTGGCCGCCTCGGATCCGTCGACCGCCGCCGCTCTCGAGTTTCCGCCGCCGCCGCCGAGACGAACGTCGACCGCCGCCGAGCTTCGACCACAGCAGATCCGCCGACCGTCGTCGAGCTCCTTCCGCCGCGTCGAGCTTGAAGATCCGCCGCCCAGCGCCACCAGATCGAGCCGTCCCTCCGCGTGCGTCGGGCCGATCGATCCAGCCGCCGCCGAGCTTCGCTGCCGCCCTGAGTTCCAGATACAGCCTCGAAGTCGAGGGGGGGCCTACCACCGCGACCCCGGCGGACTTCCCCGCGCCGACGCCGGAAAAAACCCCAACGTGAGCCTCCCTTCTCTGTTCCCTTTCGATTTCTCAGGGTGGGGAGTGAGTTTAAAAAGAATTAGTTTATTAATTATATAATTAGTTTATTAATTATATAATTAGTTTATTAATTATATATAATTAGTTTATTAATTATATATATTTAGTTTAGTAATATATATAATTAGTTTTATTGTTTATAATGTATGAAATTAGTTATTTATTATGTGTAAAATTTAGTTATGTATTATATATAAGGATTGGTTATATTAATATGTAATTAGTTAGTTTTTATGCAATTAGTTAGTTTTTATGTAATTAGTAGTTGCGTAATAATTATAAGGGTTTGTGATTATGTAAAAATATAATAATTTGTTGGGATTTATATTATTTAAGAAATAGTTTCAATAATAAAAATTTGTTCAAAATTGGTTATTTGGACTGGTAACCAAATTTACTATAGGTATAAAAATATATTGGCTTTTATATAAATTCTAAATTTTATAAATAAACTTTTATTGGTAATTATTGTTCAAAATAATTTTGAAATGATTTTCATAAATTAAGGTGTTACCTTAATTACAAACAAACGACCCTTTCCCCTATTAGCCTGGTATCCTTATCCCGATTTTCGTGCCGAACTCCGATCTTGAACTTCTTTATATAGTTTCTAGCTAATTGGACTGCTCCGGACCCATTGGAACTAACTGCTATTTCATTTGGGATCACCTTGAGGAGGGTGGCATTATGTACATTCTTTGATTTGTTAATATACATATATAAAAATATTTGATTGATATATATATACAAATATGTATTTTTGGTGTATAAATATATATTTATATACATCTATTTAGTGTATATACACACATACGTATTTTATACAATTACTAATAGACACTTATATATATATTATATATGTTTTTATTGGTATATACTTTGAGTGTAAATGTGTATTATATACGTATCCCTACTAGATGACCCTAGTTGACTAGAGCCATGCCTGGCATAGCCTTGAGGCCAGGGTATTTCTATTGTGTGTTAGTGTAGCATCTGATACAAGTGATATTATTATATGTTTATAGGACTGTCGGATTCTCCAGACGATACTCTGAGACAGGACATTGGTATTGACAGCTAAGGACCCAAGGCGAGTACATTCTCTGATTAGTTTCTAATTTATGATATCTCCTATGTTCACTGTATCTAGTGTAGATATCCATGCTCTTGACACGTTGGTTACACGGATTGGTATACACGGATCTCGTCATGAGAAGTTATTCATTATTCATGGTGTAGCTTGTACAAGACTTGTTTCCTTGTTATCTTGTGCATGTACAGACACTGAGACCCGGGAAGATTTGCTACCTCCCTAGGGAATCCCGTGCCATAGCGTACCATGATTGGATCTACTATACCAGTCGGAGTTTGGAGAGTATTTTAGTGTAGATATGTGATCATACCCAACTTTACATGCATCATAGCTCACCCCACATCTCACGTCGGGTGCGGCCTGACCATTTACATGCTTCATAGCTGTTACGTGTGATTAGCCTGACCTCTACATGCATCATAGCTAACCAACGGTTAGCCTGACCTTACATGAATCATAGCTAATCACATGTAACCAGCCTGATCAAGTTCCCAAGCCGATCACATGTTAAAGCTAGTACTCATACACTTAGTCATAGGTTCTTGCTCATGGACATATTGTTTCTTCTCCTGCATTTACTTACAGTATTTTCAGTATTTTTTTTATTTCTCGTACCTATACATGCTTCTCGTATATTTCCATCTAGAACTGCTACATAGTTTATATCATTAATATAGAACTGCTATTTAGAGATGTACTTTGCTCCTTCCTGACTGGAAAATATTTTTTCAGACTGTGACCTTAGTAGACTGGTTTCTGACACACTTGAGGATTGGAAGTTAATGATTGCAGGTATGATTATTTTGTCGTTAGACTTGTCTTGTATTTCTTGCTTGCCTTGATATCTCATCGTGCTTTAGTTTATGTGATTGAGTATTTCTAACATTATTTTATGATATCCACGTCTCCTTATGGAGTTGGGTATTCACGTGAGCTTGATTAGATAGTTACATGACCTAGACAGTGTTCTACCGTCGATGCTACGGCGTAGGCTGGACGTACCCACGCACTCGTGTCCCTAAACCGGGTGCGGGTCGTGACACGTTTTTAGTGGTGGCCCATGCAGGTCAGACTTTGCAAGTTGTGCGATGTCGTGGTAGTGCGACGTCTTAGTTGTACTACTATGTGCCTGCGATAGGATATAGGACATAGGATACTAGGATGAGAGAGGATACTCAATCACAAAAAATTCTTGAGAGATTCCTGGGACGACCCCTTGAGAATCTTATTATAATTTACAATTTAAATCTTTCCTTGTTTCCGTCCGCTCTCGCTTGTTGTTATTGAACTTGATTCTTGTTGATCAGTTATTAAATTAAAATCTTGGTATCATTGTTGAGTTTGATTCTTGTTGACCAGTTGTTAAATTTAATTCTTGGTATCGTTGTTGAGTTGATTTCATATCGAGATAAATTTTACGGGCTAAAATTTACGGTATAATCTGATGACATATGTTGATGAGGACAGTGAGAAAGGTAAAACGTCTACTTTGGTTATGGACCCTAGAGTTTATCGCAGCCATATTAGCTGTCATGACGAGAATGTAGGAACCTGACTTGGATGTACATACTATAGTTATGAAACTTAGAGTCTCTCGCAGCCATACCGGTTGGCGTGGCGAAGATTCTAGATGACATGATTATAGAGCTGCATACCTTAGTTACAGAACCTATCGTTTATCGCATCTATGCTTACTGGCGTGGCGAGGATTCTGAGTGTCATAATTTCAGACAGACGTGTATGATTATCAGGTTGTATCTTAAATTGGTTCTTAAAGTATCATCTCAAGACTTATCTATTTCTGTTAGACAAGACTTTATTCCATCGTCCTTTTGGTTGCTAGCAGTAGAAACACCTTCAGTCCTCAACCCAGTTCCTTTGGAACTTATATCCTTTGAGGATTCCATGATTAAGTATGATAATTAATGACTTGTAATTATGGCTGGGTCTTGAGTATTAGTATTGACTGTGTTGCTAGTGAGTTGTAAGTGTTTCCTAGTTGAACATGGGAACAGTAAGCTTTAACCTAGAGTTAACCCATAGCATAATACCTTGTGACAATGGTTCTAGGATAAGTGTCATTATAGTACTATAAGTAGAGGGATAGTATAGAGTATCAGTGATAGTTCTCAGAGTTAGTATCAAAGCCAATTACCCGTCCTGGATAATCATGATTTTGTAATTAAGTGATCTATGTAAATAATTAGGTATCAAGGAATTGTGTTAAGAATTAATGGAGCATAACGTTCAATCGGATGATTGATATCGGGCGTGTTAAAGGTAAAGAAATTTATATGCATGAGGAGTTATAATGAGGTGTCAGGAGTAGAGAAATATCAGAATCGATAATGAAGATGGTGAAGCATATCACAGATTAGTGTAACAGGCTATGAAAGGTTAAAGGGAAATACATATACATCAATTGAGATGAGGAACCATACACATACCCATGAGAGTAAAGAAACATGAGTATAATAGAGGATTCAGGTGATCATGAGTTCTAATGAGCTTGATAAGATAATCCATTAATGCAACTAGTGATATAATACCAAGAGTGCTAATGGTTCTATATCGAGGATTAGTCGAGAATGACGCTAATAATAGTAAGCACTCTGTGTGATGAAATTGGATGATATACCAGTTAATATAGATTGAAATCATGAAAGAAATTACAGGTGATGATAACTTTGATCATTGGAGGTAATAGTGCAAGTGATTCGGGCAGTACAAATTTAGTACACAGTTGTAGACAATAGAGGTATTGAGTGCACCTCGAGTATTAGAGACTACGAGCACTTATATGTAAATTGGTGGATTTATAAATTAAAGAGTGGGAATGAATTTTTACTTTGAGAATTATTGAGGAGTTGAGATTGTGTCATAAATTTTTTGAGGATTTCAAATATTGATTCAACAAACATGGTCAAGGCTACAAAGATTTTAGAAATAATTAAAATTTTATTTCGATGTTGAGTATCTGACCTTGAGGAGGCATATACATTTATTTTAAGTTGATCGAGAAGTTAAACCTTGATGATTATTTTGAGGATTAATTTTAGGGTAGATGAGAGATACGAATATTAATATATGAGTAGATGATATACATGTATAAGGATCTGGTGACTTGAGCATGATTGAGGTGGCACCGCAGACTGACTTGGGTGTCCATCTAGAGTTGTATTAGAAAGGGTTTAGCACTTAGTATGGTGTGTTATAATTGGTGTGCACTTGAGTGATAAGAACAAATAGTATGGACAATTGTAGTAGGAACGAGAACTAGCAGTGGGGGTACTGAAGTAGAACAGGGGTACCTAAAGAGATAGAGGTATCAAACTTTACATGCACCAATTGACCTATAATCGTGTTAGAGGTTCTTGGTATCAGATTTTGGTATTAATAGACAGGTGTGTGCAATACGGATATATTCATGGATCTTGTGGATTAATGATTAGTTGATATGGGTACCAGTGTACATGAATAGGAATTAGTTAGTGAATGTGCTAGAGTTAAGTGTTTGTTAGAGATAGTAGATACTACAAGTAATATGTTAGCAGGTTCTTCTTTTTCCTAATGTTCCTTTTTCCGTCCTTCAATTGATTGATTTTTCTAGTACTGTAGTTGTCTGCATGATTTTTTGTTAGAATAAAACTAGTAGTACACCCTAACAGAGACTGAAATACCATGACAAAAGACACATGACCTATATTTTCTTAAATTGCATGGCTGTAGGTAGAATTTTCTTAAACCATGATCATTAGGGTTTTGACCATAGCAAAGATCTATGACAAGGTTATGACTAACAAAAAGAGACAAGGGGATTAAATTTGTGGATGAGCATTAATTTAAATAAAGAATTTAGGGGTTGCTATAACGGAGTTGATGGATCATTAATTTTACGAAAATCGAGGTATGATTGAAATTCGAGGATAAACATTAACTTAAATGGAGAGCTAAAAAATTCACAGGGCAAAATTGAGGATTTATTAATTTTAGGAAGGTCTTGATATGATTAAATTGATTATTAAAATTTGAGAAAATTTGAGAGATTATCATTTTATCTATTTGATTGCAAGATAGAAATTTTATATTTTATATTGAAGATTCTGAAGGTATCGCATCGTTGAGTATTTGAGGAAAAAGAAAATCGTTAATGGAATGGTGTCGAATTCAATTCTCAGGAGGAGAATTTAGATTTGAATAAGCATCAATTGAAATTGAGTTAGAGGAGTAAGATGATTGATGGATTAGTGGTTAAAATTTTAAATTTTGGGACACGATTTTATAAATATGCATTGATTGTATTTCAATTGGAGGATTGGATATTAAAATCCTTGAGTATTTAGATACAAACTTAAATTTTTTGGAGGAGATTATGACAAAGGGGATTTGATTTTTTAAACTTGAAGATTTTCAGGAATATGATGTTATAAAATTTTGAAAGGTTGTGAAATAGCAATATGGAATTACTTCATGATTATTTCGTTTGAAATTTAAATTTTGATAGAAATAATATGATGAGTAAAGGCAATTATTGAGGATATTAAATTTTGAGGACGAAAATTTTCTAAGGTGGGTAGACTTGTAACCTCTGATTTCCAAATTTCCGAAATATTTAGATTTTTATTTTATTTTAAAATATCAAGTTTATAAGATATTTCTCCTTGAATTTTAGTATTAGATTTTTAACAATGTTTGATTTTTTGTAAGTGATTTGAAATCTTTTATAAAATCATTTTTCCTAAATGTCGATTTATTATAAATTAATAAATAATGATATATATAATACTCTAGCTTCGAATATTTATTGGATTGAAATCATAAAATTATTTGTTTAATAAAATTATTGAAGGACTAGTTGTTTTCATAATAAATTTTCATATCCATTTTGGAATAGTAAATAAATAAATTACATAATTTTTAGGGTTTTGAAATATGGGTTTAATTAGTAGCTAATTTGGAATCAGTTAGCCTTGGAAGCCTCTTAAAATATTTTCTTAAATTATAATTTTTTCTATTAAATTTACAAGTTTACCATCTCCCATTCACACCCTCATTTCCCACATGAAAAACTCATTTATATATAATCTTGGCCATTCATTATTTGGGCCTCCTCACCCTTTATCCCACATCCTCTCTCCCTATTTAAAGTCTCTCACCACACCATTTCCAAGAAACCCTAGCTAGCCCTCACAAATTCTCACAAGCCAACAAGCCATCACCATTGATTTGTGTGCTCGTGTCCGTGTGTCCAGCATTACCGTGTCAGCCGTGTTGGCCTCGGGTCCGACCCCGGGTGTCCTACCGTATCCATTCATTTCCTGTGTCCAGATTTACAACGTTACAACCAGATTTTCGTATCTGACACCATCTGGACACAACCCCCACGCCACAGTACATTCAAACCCCTGTGTCCAACACCCGGACACGTGCACAGTACAACGAATCTATCGTGTCCAGCCCCGGACACGATCCAACCCTGACTCGTTCATAGAAATCCCAAAAACCCTAACCTAGTTCTCGACCGCCGCCGGCGACTGGGACCTCCTTACCCTCGTCGAGCCGTGGCCGCCTCGGATCCGTCGACCGCCGCCGCTCTCGAGTTTTCGCCCCCGCCACCGAGACGAACGTCGACCGCCGTCGAGCTTTGACCACAGCAGATCCGCCGACCGTCGTCGAGCTCCTTCCGCCGCGTCGAGCTCGAAGATCTGCCGCCCAGCGCCACCAGATCGAGCCGTCCCTTCGCGTGCGTCGGGCCAATCGATCCAGCTGCCGCCGAGCTTCGCTGCCGCCCTGAGTTCCAGATCCAGCCTCGAAGTCGAGGGGGGGCCGACCACCGCGACCCCGGCGGACTTCCCCGCGTCGACGCCGGAAAAAACCCCAATGTGAGCCTCCCTTCTCTGTTCCCTTTCGATTTCTCAGGGTGGGGAGTGAGTTTAAAGGGAATTAGTTTATTAATTATATAATTAGTTTATTAATTATATAATTAGTTTATTAATTATATATAATTAGTTTATTAATTATATATATTTAGTTTAGTAATATATATAATTAGTTTTATTGTTTATAATGTATGAAATTAGTTATTTATTATGTGTAAAATTTAGTTATGTATTATATATAAGGATTGGTTATATTAATATGTAATTAGTTAGTTTTTATGCAATTAGTTAGTTTTTATGTAATTAGTAGTTGCGTAATAATTATAAGGGTTTGTGATTATGTAAAAATATAATAATTTGTTGGGGTTTATATTATTTAAGAAATAGTTTCAATAATAAAAATTTGTTCAAAATTGGTTATTTGGACTGGTAACCGAATTTACTATAGGTATAAAAATATATTGGCTTTTACATAAATTCTAAATTTTATAAATAAACTTTTATTGGTAATTATTGTTCAAAATAATTTTGAAATAATTTTCATAAATTAAGGTGTTACCTTAATTACAAACAAACGACCCTTTCCCCTATTAGCCTGGTATCCTTATCCCAATTTTTGTGCCGAACTATCTTGAACTTCTTTATATAGTTTCTAGCTAATTGGACTGCTCCGGACCCATTGGAACTAACTGCTATTTAATTAGGGATCACCTTGAGGAGGGTGGCATTATGTACATTCTTTGATTTGTTAATATACATATATAAAAATATTTGATTGATATATATATACAAATATGTATTTTTGGTGTATAAATATATATTTATATACATCTATTTAGTGTATATACACACATACGTATTTTTTACAATTACTAATAACACTTATATATATATTATATACGTTTTTATTGGTATATACTTTGAGTGTAAATGTGTATTATATACGTATCCCTACTAGATGACCCTAGTTGACTAGAGCCATGCCTGGCAAAGCCCTGAGGCCAGGGTATTTCTATTGTGTGTTAGTGTAGCATCTGATACAAGTGATATTATTATATGTTTATAGGACTGTCGGATTCTCCAGACGATACTCTGAGACAGGACATTGGTATTGACAGCTAAGGACCCAAGGCGAGTACATTCTCTGATTAGTTTCTAATTTATGATATCTCCTATGTTCACTGTATCTAGTGTAGATATCCATGCTCTTGACACGTTGGTTACACGGATTGGTATACACGGATCTCGTCATGAGAAGTTATTCCTTATTCATGGTGTAGCTTGTACAAGACTTGTTTCCTTGTTATCTTGTGCATGTACAGACACTGAGACCCAGGGAGATTTGCTACCTCCCTAGGGAATCCCGTGCCATAGCGTACCATGATTGGATCTACTATACCAGTCGGGGGTTGGGGAGTATTTTAGTGTAGATATGTGATCATACCCAACTTTACATGCATCATAGCTCACCCCACATCTCACGTCGGGTGCGGCCTGACCATTTACATGCTTCATAGCTGTTACGTGTGATTAGCCTGACCTCTACATGCATCATAGCTAACCAACGGTTAGCCTGACCTTACATGAATCATAGCTAATCACATGTAACCAGCCTGATCAAGTTCCCAAGCCGATCACATGTTAAAGCTAGTACTCATACACTTAGTCATAGGTTCTTGCTCATGGACATATTGTTTCTTCTCCTGCATTTACTTACAGTATTTCCAGTATTTCTTTTATTTCTCGTACCTATACATGCTTCTCATATATTTCTATCTAGAACTGCTACATAGTTTATATCATTAATATAGAACTGCTATTTAGAGATGTACTTTGCTCCTTCCTGACTGGAAAATATTTTTCCAGACTGTGACCTTAGTAGACTGGTTTCTGACACACTTGAGGATTGGAAGTTAATGATTGCAGGTATGATTATTTTGTCGTTAGACTTGTCTTGTATTTCTTGCTTGCCTTGATATCTCATCGTGCTTTAGTTTATGTGATTGAGTATTTCTAACATTATTTTATGATATCCACGTCTCCTTATGGAGTTGGGTATTCACGTGAGCTTGATTAGATAGTTACATGACCTAGACAGCGTTCTACCGCCGATGCTACGGCGTAGGCTGGACGTACCCACGCACTCGTGCCCCTAAACCGGGTGCGGGTCGTGACACGTATCAATGACGCGCACGTATCAGTGAGGACCGCACGCGACCAAGTCGTCCCTTTTGGCGGGGCGCACTCAGTTCCGGGGTGAAACATGGCGTTGGTTTTCCTATTTTTGGATCGCGGTTTGCGTCGCCACAGGACGCGATGCACCGAGCGGGTTGTACGGGCACCGAGGGGGTCACGCAGGGTTCGCGACACAACAGACGGAATCGAAAATGGGTAAACGAGCAGAGATATACGGGTACCTGAACAGGGCTCGAAAAACCAAACTTCTCCGTGTCCGACACGTGTCCGACACGAGTCCGAGTCGTGTCCTGACGGTGTCTGCCCTAGGGTTTAGGGCTAGGGGACACTGTCGGAGCTGCGGCGCTGCGGCTAGGGCCGGGGGAGGCCGGGGAGCGGAGGCGGGTGTCGTCGGCGGCGGCGCTGAGCGGCACGGCGGGCCGGAGTCGGACTCGGGGTCGGGTGCTGCCAAGGGAGAAGGAGGAGAAGGAAGGGGGAGGCCGGCTTGGGGCAACTGCGGGGAGGCGGCGGAGCTGGGCGAGAGGAGGCGGCGTGCTGGGGCGGCGCTCGAGCGGTGGTCGGGGGTGGATTAGATGGCCGGAGGGGACGGGAAAGTGGCCGGAGGGCTGGGGTCGTGAGGGATTTATAATGGGCGGTGAGGAGCTGGAGGGCCGGGGGTTGCCTGAAGTGGATGAGGAGGCGCCGGCGGGTCGAGAGGCGACTGGTGGGAAGGGGAACCGGAGCGGCGCGGCGGAGGAGTCGGCCGGCCGCTCGTCGGTTACGGAACCGAACAGATGGGGAGGAGAAAGGTTTGCGGGCCGGGTCGGTTCTTAGGCGGGTCGGGTCTTACCCGGATCCGACCCGCTAAGGGGGTTGGGCCGGTTCGGGTAGACCGGCCGGTCCGGTTCGGTTTAAATTTTGGGTTCGGGTTGGTTCAGATATTTTTGGTTTATTTAATCAATAGTTTTTAAGGCTTTAAAAATCCATCCGGTGTCCAATAAATTTCCGAAAAATTACCCTATGTCCAGTTTTTCATTTTAAAAATCATTTAATAATTAAAACACTTGAATTTAATTAGAAAAATCCTAAAAAATACCAGAAAATTATGAAAAATCCAATTTATCAATTTTTGAAAATCAGGGGGATTACAATCTACCCCCCTTAAGAGGATTGCGTCCTCGCAATCAAAGAATAACCGGTCAACAGAGATGACACGATTGTAAACATTGTTCGAAGCACATCAAAATCAAGGAGAATCAAGGTTTGAGAGTAACACCTAAGAAAAATTATTTCTCTAAGCATTAAAAGTTATGCAATTTCCCAAATATGGGAAATTTAGGAAATTACAGTTTTAGAAAACTAGGTTATCTTTCAAAAACATATCAGGTTAACATTTCTAAAATATTCTAAGTTATTTAGCTAGTTCAAAATTACTAGGTTAACACTAGGTTATCTATTATTAGCAATTTTAAAACTTTCAGGTTAAGTCTAGGGTCACGAACCAACGGCACGAACTAAAGCAAATCTAGAAGCAGAAAACTATAAGAACTTATGCGCATTAGCTACTCCAAGAGTCTGCGCGTTCTCCAAAGTCATCGTAAGGGCTTGTTTGCGTCCTTGCAGTCGATTCCTCTGCTGCTGCTGAGCCTGCTAGAAGAGTAGTTCCTGGGGTATCAAGGGTGGCCTCGGCTGATACCACCTGGAGCTGGTGGTAAGACTCCTTCAACTTCCGTTTGCGGTGATCCCAATGTTGGATAGGCTGGCCTCCGTACTGGTAACGCTTGTTGGTTAACCTTTGGTGCTCTTTCTCGATGCTCTGGGCATTCCCTTAATAAATGCTGACTGGATCCGCAAGCTAAACATAATCTCTTTTTGCGTCTGCACTGGTCCTCAATATGGCTTCGCCTGTGACAATATGGACAGACAGGTAGTACTTGCGGAGATGCTTCTGGTGGCTGGTGCACGTGAGGTCTCTTTGCAACTTCTTCCTGTAGTGCTCCGGCTGGTGCTGATATGGATGGCTGCTTCAGACTGGTCTCTCTCCTGATGACGAGCTCCATGCGTCGGGCTGCAGCAAGGATGTCCGAGTAAGATGTAGGTACAACAGATCCAATTAGTTTCTGTAGCTCTAAGTTTAGTCCGTCGAGGAACTTCTCGGCCTTCTCTTCTTCTGTCGGGATCAAGGTTGGGGCGAAGCGACTTAGATGAATGAATTATCCATTGTACTCTTCCACTGTCATGTTGTCATGAGTGAGGCGGTTAAACTTATCCTGAAGTTCTGATCGAGCGATGGCTGGAATGTACATCTCCTGAAAGAGTCTAGAGAACTCTTCCCAAGTGACTCGGTCTGGTCCGAGCCGCGTCTCCTCAGATAGCCACCAGTGATGTGCATTGTCCGTCAATTGCATTCTGACTGCAGTCATCCAACGTTCTCGTGGAATCTCAGCTGCTTCTAATTGATGTTGTGTGTTGGTGAGCCACTCATGAACTTCTGTGGGCTCCTCTTTTCCTGAGAAGGTACGGGGCTTCAGCTGGCGAAAATCGACGATAGAGCCCGTCGTTGGTCGTCGTGCCTGCTCTAGTACGGTTACTAGGCTGCGACTCCAAGCCTCTTGTTGAGCTTGCATTATTGCATAGATCATTTGAAACATCTGATGCCCGTCCATGACCTACCCTGGTGGAATTACGGGCATTGGTGGTGTATATTGCGTCGATGTTGGAATGTCATCTTGCTGGATTCCTGAGGCATGCTGATTCACTTGACTGTGTTGTTGAGCTGATTGTCCTCCATCCACTATTATTACTTCATCTTCGTTGGTTACCAAAATGTCCCATGGTGATATTGCAGGAGTCTCGTCGTTTGTTCGTGAATCCATAACTCTGCAACCAAAATAAACAATAAGAGGCGTACAGGAATCAAGGCAGGATGCAAGTCAAGAAATTGATTCGAATCCGATATAGATATCAAGAATGTTTCAAGCAAGTGGATGAGATCCTAAAACTTATCCTTTTTTTTTGCAGGCCTGTTCGGTCCCTAAGTTGAAACCGAACAATTTAGTCGTTGACCTGCATGGGCCACCACAAAAACCATGTCACGCCCCAGTCCCAAAATATCGATGGACTGAACACGTGATAATGGCCAGCAGCACGCACCGATGGACAAACCCAATTTAATGGATCCATCGGGGCATACTTAAGCTGTATTACAAATATCAGGTTTTACTAATCTCATCCACAGAACAGCATGAACTAAAAACAAAACTAGAATAAATGCTAAAAGTAAAGATACTGTCGAATATCCAGCAAGAAATAAAACAGAGTCGGGTGGAGACAAATCCACTACCGATAAACAAGAGAATAAAGACAAGAAAATATAATTAAAATATGCTAGAAAGTAACTAAGTATAAGCAGGGCCATCAACTGCTATCGTACCCTCGTCTGGTGTCGATCCGTAAGCTGCGGGTACTCCTCGTCTGCTAAATCTGGAGAACAAAACCAGGTCCTCAGGGGACATAGCAAGATACAAAAGAATACGAGCCAAAATACAGTAAATGAACATGCAATAGAGAAGAAAGTAAACACAAGCAAATAAGACACGAGAAATCACTACATCTAAGACGGTGACATGCCAATGATGCTATCAAACATGACTACAAGCAATCGGGGTAACCGCATCTCAATGGAAGATCACGATCCTATAGAAAGTAGTCCAATGGGGACTCACAATCTATAGTATAGCTCTTTCGCAGCCCAACGGGAGCTCACGAATGAGGTGGTCAAATGAACAAGTCTCTATTCCAGCACAATGGGTACTCACAATCGAGAATGCTCAAATGTAGTCAATGCCCAATAACAATCATCTAGGAACTAAGAAATCAGTCAAGTCAATTCAAGGAATATAGATTAAACATATACCATCACAATATGTCTATGGAACAAATAGTGATCCATGGGAAAGAGCAAATAATGTACATGCACGCAAAACGAGAAAATATGACTAGAGCAGCAGGAATAAATCAAACGCATTAAGAACTATATATGACAAGAAAGTAACAACTGAAAAGGGAAGCATGCAAATATTGTACAAGTATCTTGCACGACAATGAAAAATAAATCCAGGAGATAAGTAGCAAAACTGCAGGATTTGGCAAGGTATACTTGCCTAGGTTCTGTCTCCAATTGTAGCTCTGACTTCAGTGGGGATTGCAGGCAGTACTCAGGTTGCTGAAACAGACATCACCATAAGATCCAGAAAATATCAATCAGCTAGAAACGCCTGTCCTTGAGTCCAATTTGAACACAGGGGCGAAAACGACATTTTCGGGTCAAGACTGGGTCCACATGTGGACGCTTTGCACCGTAAAATACGTCAGGGTCAAAGGTCTCTAAATTCATCCAACTTAGTGTCAACAAGTCAGGAACGATGATACGAACCCAACAGAACTTGCAGAATTAGATTCTGATGAGCCATTCTCAAAATCGTCCGTCAAGTGGAGCCTGTGGGGCCCACGACACGCAATTCTGTCAACGTTCTCAGAATCGAACCAAACTTGGCTCACAGGACCAGCGTATCGCTACGAGTCCGATGGCGCAAGTTTTGTTTCGATTCGACGTGTGTACACAAAGTTACAATAAGATTCAGAAAGGTCGGATACGGGACGGTGTCCGCGGATACGCATTGATTCCGGTGTGCACGCACATCCGAATCAGCTTCTGCAAAATCCCGTACGTCCGTATCAACGACGCGCACGTATCGGTGAAGACCGCATGCGACCAAGTCATCCCGTTTGGCGGGACGCACTCAGTTCCGGGGTGAAATAGGGCGTTGGTTTTCCTGTTTTTGGATCGCGGTTCGCAATCGCCACAGGACGCGATGCACCGAGAGGGTTGCACGGGCACCGAGGGGGTCACGCAGGGTTCGCGATACAACAGACGGAATCAAAAATGGGTAAACGAGCAGAGATATACGGGTACCTGAATAGGGCTCGAAAAACCAAACTTCTCCGTGTCCGACACGTGTCCGACACGTGTCCGACACGAGTCCGAGTCGTGTCCTGACGGTGTCTGCCCTAGGGTTTAGGGCTAGGGGACACTGCCGGAGCTGCGGCGCTGCGGCTAGGGCCGGGGGAGGCCGGGGAGCGGAGCCGGTGTCGTCGGCGGCGGCGCTCGAGGGGCGGCGGCGCTGAGCGGCACGGCGGGCCGGAGTCGGGCTCGGGGTCGGGTGCTGCCAAGGGAGAAGGAAGAGGAGGAAGGGGGAGGCCGGCTCGAGGCAGCTGCGGGGAGGCAGCTGTGCGGCGGAGCTGGGCGGGAGGAGACGGCGTGCTGGGGCGGCGCTCGAGCGGTGGTCGGGGGTGGATCAGATGGCCGGAGGGGACGGGAAAGTGGCCGGAGGGCTGGGGTCGTGAGGGATTTATAATGGGCGGTGAGGAGCTGGAGGGCCGGGGGTTGCTTGAAGTGGAAGAGGAGGCGCCGACGGGTCGAGAGGCGACTGGTGGGAAGGGGAACCGGAGCGGCGCGGCGGAGGAGTCGGCCGGCCGCTCGTCGGTTACGGAACCGAACAGATGGGGAGGAGAAAGGTTTGCGGGCCGGGTCGGTTCTTAGGCGGGTCGGGTCTTACCCGGATCCGACCCGCTAAGGGGTTGGGCCGGTTCGGGTAGACCGGCCGGTCCGGTTCGGTTTAAATTTTGGGTTCGGGTTGGTTCAGATATTTTCGGTTTATTTAATCAATAGTTTTTAAGGCTTTAAAAATCCATCCGGGGTCCAATAAATTCCCGAAAAATTACCCTATGTTCAGTTTTTCATTTTACACCATACAATATTATTTTTATAATATTTTAATATTATTTATTATTATTTAAAAATTATTTAATAATTAAAACACTTGAATTTAATTAGAAAAATCCTAGAAAATACCAAAAAATTGTGAAAAATCCAATTTATCAATTTTTGAAAATCAGGGGGGATTATAATTTACCAGGTCAACAAAACGTCGCTAAATGTGTTGCAAAATATCGCTAAATAGAAAAAAATTAGCGATGTTTAGCGACAAATGACACGTCACTGATTTAGCGACGGAATGTCGCTAAACGTCGCTAATGTGAAAAATATTAGCGACGCCTAAACGTCGCTAGTAAACATCGCTTTAGCGATGTTTTGCGACATTTTTCTTGCCAGCGACTAGCTAAAATGCTTCACTGAAACGTTGCTAATTACGTCGCTAAAATTTTTTAGCGGCATTTTTATGTCATTTAGTGACATTTCCAGAAGTCGCTATTGACTTATTCTATTAGTGAACGAAATATGTCGTAGCTCCCAAACGAAACAAGCTTTTTATGAATCGTCGATTCCAACACTAATGCGATTGGTTTTTTTATATGTAGTTTAGTTGGAAATTAGCTAATGGCGCACAAAGTTAATAAGAGAAGGATAAGAAGAGAGTTTGGTTGCAAACTCATAATTTAACAAGAGATTTTGTAGATAAATGACCTTGAAAGCCCAATCATGGACTCAAATAGGCGACGCATTGTCTGCAAAGTATCCGAGGATGGCTTTTACTCAAAAGTTCCTGATAACCCATTGGGATGCTTTGAAGAAAATATACACTGCTTGGCATTATCTTGAAACCAAATCTGGCCAGTATATAATACAGAGCATGTATATTTTGATTACGATGACAACCAATGGAAGGAACTTATCAAGGCAAGTTTTATTTTATAGTATCTAAATTTAGGTTGATTTTATATAGATATTTTGTGGAACAATTGAGTAAAATTAAGTTTCGTTTGTGTCTATATATAGGAGAACAAAGATGTCACTTAATTTAGGAAAAACACACTTGAGTTTGTTGATGACTTAACAACGATTTTTAGGGCACTTTGGCCTCATAAGAGAGTGCTGAGGCAACATTTACAGACGATGCTAATGACATTCTAGGTGTGAATGCTAGAAGTGTGGCAGAGAGAGAGAGAGAGAGAGCACGAGAATGAAAAATTCAATGACAACTACTTTGAAGGGATTACATTGACTCACGAGTTTTCTTCTACTCCTAATACTCTTGTTACTCCTACTGGGGAACAAGCTAGAGTAGAGAATAGTCACTCGAAAACTAAAAAGAGGAAGAGGACAACTGCAACATCCGGTGATTCTATGGTAACTGACCAATTATTAGTTGAGTTGTGTGATATGCATGGATTAATGAGGGAGTCTAAAACTGCTGAAATAGAGCTTATAAATGCTTAATCGAAGAAGCTTAATCTTGAGACAAATATGGAAGAGAAATATACTTTTGTTGCATGTTTGGATATGCTTAATGCTTTAATGACCTACACAATCCTTCCATATGAGGTAGCAAATCATGCTATCACTAAATTTATGGAGGATGTGAAGTACATGAAGCAGTTTATGAAAGTTCCAAAGAACTACTAAGTACAAATTATTCCTGCCTTATCAAGTATATGTCATAGATAATATGTAGGTCGAGTTATATGGATGTCAGAGATATTTTGGATATTTTTGTGTGGGTATCATAGATATTTTGATTCATTTATGGTTTGTTTAAAACTTCTTGGATGTTTTTGAACATGGTTTAATACTTTTTTTTTGAAATATTGATGTTTATGTTTGAATGACACTAATTATATTAGAATATTTATATTTGAATATTGATGTTTATGTTAGAATATTGATACTTATGTTGGAAAGGTGATGTATATATTGCATGGTACGTTACAAAAATTGTTCGAATATGGATACAAACCATGAAGAATTAATGTAACCATCATTGTAATTTTGATCATTCTTAGGCATAGAAGACCTAGAATTGTTAAGCAAAAGTTATGTACTTCTTCTCTTACTGGAAATATATATATATGAAATAACTCTTGGATAGATCTTCGACATTGTTGTACCTATTAATTAGGATAAGCAAAGATGCATTTACTGTTTTATGTAGTCACTTTCGAAAAAAATGTTATTTAACTAATAGCAAATATATTAATTCAGAGGAAAAGATGACGATTTTCTTGATGACAATAACTCATAACTCATTGAATCGATTCCTAAAACTGAGAAGACCTAGAAAGATATATTGTTAAGCAAAAGTTATGTACTTCTTCTCTTACTGGAAAGATATATATGAAATAACTCTTGGATAGATCTTCGACATTGTTTTACCTGTTAATTAGGATAAGCAAATATGCATTTACTGTTTTATGCAGTCACTTTCGAAAGAAATATTATTTAACTAATAGCAAATATATTGATTCGGAGGAAAAGATGACAATTTTCTTGATGACAATAACTCATAACTCATTGAATCGATTCCTAAAACAGAGATTCTAACATTCAAGATCGACTATTTTCTTGTGTTTTTGTGAAGTGTTGTGCAGAGTGCTGATGTTCGCCAAAAAAATGATAGTTTCACCTAATTAGGATGTACCAGTTGAACAAATAGGAAACAACCGAGCTTTAAGAGAAGGACTGTTCAAAGGACTAGTAGGTGCAATGGATGACATACTTCTCCCTGCTGTGATCCCATCAGACAAATAAATTCCTTTTAGAGGAAGGGGAGGTAAAAAATGTCATCAAAATGTATTGGCGATATATAACTTCGTTATGAAATTTACATATGTTGTTGCCGGATGGGAAGGCATAGCTCACTACTAAAGGGTATTGACCGGGACCGTACGAAACCCAAAATTCAAATTGATAATGCCTCCTCCGGGTTAGTATTACTCCAATCATTTATGTTTCAATATAAATAAATGAACAAGGATAAAAGTTTAAATTATACTAAAAACTCTTACATGTTGATTTTACTGCAGATAAGTATTACTTATCCAATGCAGGGTACACACATAAAGAGATTCATGGTTCCATACTGGGGCAAAAGATATTGGTTGGGAGACTTACGACTTAGAGCTAGAGATAGAGAGAAAAATTTCAATCATGCTCACTCCCAACTAAGGAATATTATCGTGAGGACATTTGGCGTGCTTAAGGCTAGGTTCTATATATTAGAAAATATGTGTCTTTATGAATTTTTCAGACATAAAAGAATAGTTATAACATGCATGGCTATGCATAACTTCCTACGTCGATATGCAATAGATGATGAATTATTCTTACAATTTCAGGAAGTGAATGATGAAGTGGAAAACCTAAATGATGAACTGGCGAAAGCACGAACAAGTGTATTGCTAAAAACCAAAATTATATGATTGGATTACGAAATCAAATTACTGATGCAGTTGATGAAATATTTCTAAATTGATATTATTTTAATACTTTAAAACTATAATTTTATGTAAGAAGAACTTCGAATTATGGAACACATTATATGTGTATTTGTGTTGAAATAAATATTTTGGTATTTGTAGTACAATATTTTGTAATATTTTTGGATTATCATCTATTATCCATGTTTTATATGAGAGGGCATAGTGGTAAAATAGCACTTATAAGTGCCAAAAAAAACATAAAAATCACTTATAAGTGAAAAAAATCACTTAAAGTGAAAAAAGAATAGGCTTTATAAAAGTGTAATTATAAGTGAAATGGAGTAAGTGGCACTTATAAGTGACCCTCACTTATAAGTGGAAAAAAAAAAGTAACACCCCCAAGTGTAGTGACCTCCCTTTGCATTTGTATGATCAAGTTAATACAGATGGCCTCTGAACAAGCTGTAATCATCCATCGGTCGTACTCTAATGTTAATGACGCCATTGGATTATAACTCTTCTAGACCTGAATTATAATTGATCTTGGTCTGGGTATGCAAAATATTGTACTTTGTCAACTATTCTAACTTATTTTAGTTAAATCACATGTTCTTAGCAGCTTGAAAAACTATTAACACTACAAAAATGATCAAAATAACAACTAACGTTAGCGACCGAATGTGATCCACCGTTGACTAGCGACGGAGTAGCGACTTAAAGGCAACAAATATGTGGTTCTTAAACACAAGACAAGTATTCCATCGCTAGGACAT